>JBBBDQ010000301.1:0-77500 GCA_037127315.1 Ascarosepion bandense | reverse complement strand
CTAAAAGAAAAATGAATGGATGTAAGTCAAATTTTTATTTCCTGGCATCGATATCAAATAGGGTTTTTCGTTGTAAACTGAATTTTTAAGGCTAAATAAGTCCTCTGAGTAAATAGTATCATGGCTGAGACTAAAAACGAAAATTATACCTACTTAGAACCAAACCTGAAGCAAAAACTAAAATTAAAGTTCTGAAAAAATACAGACATACAGGCAAATAAACAGACACACACATATACATCTTGCCTTGCCTTGCCTTTTATATATATATATATATATATATATATATATATATATATATATATATATATTATCTATTTTCTGCATATTGTAAGAACCTTGAAACTTCTAAATATCTTTTCTTATGTCTTTGTCTATGAGTGTATCAAATTTTATTAAAATCGGACCACTCCTTCCATAACTCGATTTTTCGATTATCGATTTTCGATATTTATCGGGGGTAACTCGACACAAAACCTAGCGAAGAACACTCGCAGAAGCTTATAGTAAAACTGTGTAAATTTTCAAGAAAGTCGGTTCAGCGGTTTCAGAGTCTATACGTAACGGGGACACACACACAGACACACATACACACACACATACACACAGAAAGTTCCATTTATAAATAAGTTTAGATTAGTATAACAAAATTACAATATATATATATATATATATATATATATATATATACAAATACAAACTCAACGGTTTTTATTATAATGGACAGAATATTATATATATATATATAATAGATTACATAAGCGATTGGTTATCCCAATGGTTTTCCATACTTAATACTTCTCACCCCAACTCACGGGTTGTCATGTGAAACGCCATAAGCTGCGATGTTTCCTTCCAGCATGCACGCACGTGTTCGCCAAATCTCCACACAAATAAAATAGACGACTATTACTATCGTTCGTCCGCGAACTGCCCGTTACAACCAACACTATTTTCATCTTTGATAATGGCTGATGTAAGCCGAAAGCTCAGAAAAGTTTAAATAAAAACATGTATCAATATTGTGATTTTCCTTACACTTTCAACGATAATGCAATAAGCTTTTTCAGATATGAAAAAAAATTATCTTAAAATAAATCGACAAAACTTGTCTTTATTATTTAATGAAACATTCATCAATATATATATATATATATATATATATATATATATTCTTCTCACCGGTAGCACGAATCTGAATTTCATGCACATCATATTTAGAAGTTAAATAATATGTTTTTGTATGCTTCGGTATCATGATGTTGAAACTGTTATGTGCGTGTCGATGGGCATTACAAACGTCCTTGAAAATATTTCTGTGGATCTCAATATGCAGAGAAGCGTTTCTTTGTCTATTCTACACAACCTGAAATATATGGTAAAAATATTCAAATTATTTACGACTTATCACCTGTCTCACAATATTTATTCAAACTTTCATTTCTTTTCTGGATGCAATCACATGAAGTGATTGCATAATCTTATTAACAAAAGAAAAATCTTTCTGCCATTGATACTTGAAAGCCGTAAATGGTATTGCAAAATGCTTGAAGCAGTAATTTAGAATAACGCACCTTACACGAGCTGTCATTTAGCTGATAATAAGAATAATTATTATTCATTGAGTATTAACACCAAGAGCAAGAGTTGAACTTCGCTGAAGTGACAAAAATTTTCTTCCATAATCTACCAATCAATATTCTAACTCTTTTCAATAATGCGCTCTACTTAGTGGTTAGAAAACCTTCCATAATTTACTGTGTTTCAATTTTTACCATTTCTAAAACTCTGATAACGATTCGAATCACATTTGCTATTATGTTCTACAAATTGTGTATAAGATGACAGAAGTTAAGCAACGCTAAACTAGTTCAAACAGAAGTATGACCACTTGAGAATTGTGACACGATAATTAGGCATATATGTATTTTATTATAATAGATTAAAATAGAAAATGGTTAAGAATAGAAAATAGTTTAAAAACATTTTAACAAAAGTAAAAAAAAAGAAGAGGAAAAAATAAATAAATAAACGCTTTTTCTTTTATTATGGAAGAGACAAGGGTATCCGATTACTGTTTTAAATCCTACGACTCCTTCGGTAAATATTTGACTCAGTGATTTAATGTGATAAAGAGATTAGTTCAGGAGATAGAAGTTCAGGAGGTGGGTTTTCAAATGACCAGGTCAAAGGCTGTGTTTTACTGTATCTTGACCACACATTAAGAATTTTCCGGCGGAAGCTTTATTAAGATAAAAAAAAAAGATAACTGAAATTTCAGACTAACAGTCGCCAATGTTTATCACCGGTGGTCTAAAGCATTTCCGGATTTCCGGATTTCCGGATTCATTTTAAATAAATAGAAGTTAGTGAGTTAAAAGTGAGTTCAGCCGGGCGCGTGCTTGAAGTAAGAATCTCCGTTCGTCTTGTTTCGGTCAGTTCGGGGTTATTGATCTCCATTAATTAGAGTTAGAGCTGTGTGTCACATCCGCCTGCCTCAACCGAAAAGGCTAACTCTAAACGAATAAAGCATCCTTTCAACTCATCCAAGTTGTGGAAGTTCGTTCCTTATAGTTCAATCTTGTACCCCCAGCTTGAGGCTCCGACATTTTCAACAAACTCCCGGCAAACATCACAGCGTGGAGAACGGCCGCCGGAGAAATTGTTCGGACCGGTCAGTTAGGGTGTTATAAGAATACCAGGTGCTGTAAATTTAGAATGTGCGGTTGGGATCATGGATAACGTCAAGGAATTGTTAATCTGAGATCCTGGTTTTAATTCCAGTCAGTTTGTTATAGTCAATTAGGTTCAAACAAATTAGGCAAATATATGAATCTACCTCTTCTCCCTCCAGCTATGGGTTAATTAGTATGATTTGTATCAGTAAATAATTATTATCCCCATAAAATTCGTACAATGAAAAAATATTTTCTGGATTTAAATAACATGCAAATACTCGAAAAGTCTTCGAAACAAGTCAATCAATCTTATTGTATATGGTTAGACCGATTGTAGAAATGATTATTCAATAAAGAAGAAAGTGATCAGTTACAATGAAGATCAAGTGACAGAATGCCCCCTCAATATTACATTATTTTGTATTTTACCTGATTCAATGGTGCATTATTCTGAGCTGTTCGAAAATTGTTAGAGTGGCACCCCTGTCAGTCTATTGACTAATGGACTATTCCTGACGTCACGTCCGGTTACCAGGTTCTGTCTTCCGGGCAGTCAGATCCAGAGACTGAGAGATTAAAGGTCGTAACTTGATTTGTCCTGTAGCTGAGTGGAGATACGGCTCAGCTTTAACAACTATTTGTATTTTTGTTAATACATTATTTTATTTCACGCTTCCCGAGTCTTCTCGTTAGTTATTTCACTGTTCCCGAGTCTTCTCGTTAGTTATTTCACTGTTCCCGAGTCTTCTCGTTAGTTATTTCACTGTTCCCGAGTCTTCTCGTTAGTTATTTCACTGTTCCCGGGTCTTCTCGTTAGTTATTTCACTGTTCCCGAGTCTTCTCGTTAGTTATTTCACTGTTCCCGAGTCTTCTCGTTAGTTATTTCACTGTTCCCGAGTCTTCTCGTTAGTTATTTCACTGTTCCCGAGTCTTCTCGTTAGTTATTTCACTGTTCCCGAGTCTTCTCGTTAGTTATTTCACTGTTCCCGAGTCTTCTCGTTAGTTATTTCACTGTTCCCGAGTCTTCTCGTTAGTTATTTCACTGTTCCCGAGTCTTCTCGTTAGTTATTTCACTGTTCCCGAGTCTTTTCGTTAGTTATTTCACTGTTCCCGAGTCTTCTCGTTAGTTATTTCACTGTTCCCGAGTCTTCTCGTTAGTTATTTCAACAATAAATCCACGATAAAAAATATTCCTTAATTTATTTTTTTTAATTTATTATTTTAATTTTAATAACTTTTAATAATTCAGTTACATTTAATCATTTTTATTATTTGTAAATAATGATTAGAATTTTTAGTAATTATTCCCAAAATGGGAAAGTGATGGGCTACAACGAAATGCAAGTCATGGCATATCTCTTCCATGTTCTATTATTCTGCATTTTACCTTCTTTCAATGGTGCAGTTTTCTGAGTTATTCGAAAATAGCCATAATTTATTTTTCTTTGTTTTTTAAGACCTATGTGACGACTACCAGTGAACGAATGAAATAAAGAATTGAAAATAACTGTACTCTAGCTGCTTCCCAAACGCTAACGTCTGAGTGATTCCAAAACTTTCCCTAAATAGTAGTATTTCAATCATGTTCTATAAATTCTTCAGCTCTCGAAAAATGGCAATTTTTTTTTCTTTCAATACGATCCCAAGTAGGCATATACGTCGACGACACCACCGTTTACTCTCGCCACGAACAAAAATCTGCTGAGGTTGACAAAGCGAACTTGGCTGCCGAGCTTGAGAAGGACCTCCAATCCGTGAAGGACTGGGGAAAGAAATGGCTCGTAAATTTTAATGCTTCCAAATCGAAGCTGCTATCTATTAACCATCATAAACAATCGCTCCTACCTCCTCATATGCATGGAACAGGTTAGCCTCCCTGAGAGTAAAACACTACGCCTCCTTGGCCTCACACTCTCAGCGGACCTCAAGTGGAATGACTATATCGAATCCATTGCAAAATCTGCTGCCAAGAAGGTCGTTTCACTGTGCAGGGCTAGGAAGTTTTCCTGTCTGAGTCCATCCTGCACATATATAAATCTACCATCCGCGCGTGTATTGAATACTGCTGCCACATTTGGTTGGGTGCCCCTGCTATTCACTTTGGGGTTCTTGGCCAAATCCAATGGAGAATCTGCAATGTGATCGATACTGACTTAGCAGTCGCTCTCTTACCACCGTGACATGACGTGGCTTCTTTGTGCCTATTCTATAAATACTTTCACGGCTTCTGCTCCGATGAACTTAGATCACTGGTGCCCCTAGGTATGAATTTACACGCGCTACTACATTAGCAACTAGGTCCCACCCTTTTACAGTGAAAGCGATAAAGTGTAACCGCAATTTCTACTCTAACAGCTTCTTTTCACGCACTTCCCACCTGTGGAATTCCCTTCCATATACTTACCCGACAGCTACAGTCTCCATGAATTTAAATGTAAGGTCACTAGACATCTCCTATCACACTAACTCGCATCCATTCTCACAAGCTCTTTTTCTATCTACTCCACCCACACCATCGGTGTCCTCATCCGTCTATTACTCTCCTCCTGACATTTCCTATAACTAACCCCTCTTTCACATACCCCTTCCCTATGTAACCCCCTGCGCAACAGTGGCAGTAGAATGTCATGCTTGGGGTAAGATGATTAAAAAAAATTATTTTAGAACAGTGAAATCTAATAAGTTATCTTCAGAACGTAATATGTGCAGATGACACTGTCGATGGCAAACTTGCATGAACTTTTATATAACGTAGTAAAGGCAAGCAAGAAGAAAGACTTAACCCTCAACGGTAACAGAGAGTGCATTATTGACTGCAAGCAAAAACAGCACAAAATTCGAACTACGAAGTGGAGATGTTAAAATGAAACAAGAAATTTTAATGGAAGTTGATAACACAGTCAAAAGCAAATAAGAAATAAAACCCATTACAAAATATTATTGGTTTTTTTCGAAACTTTTGGAATAGGAAACTCATTAATATTCATCAGGTTAGCGAAAATTCCAGGCAAATCTCATCAGCTGATAGAGTTCAATGCCTAATAAAAGTATGTGAGCAGTATGTTTTTTTTTACATATGTATACATATATATAAATTAGTATTTCAATTAATTTCGATTGGGATTACAGATCTTAGCCCCGAATTCTTTCCAGCATCTCATTTCTTGAAGGATTTACTATAATCTCAAGCTAAGATATATCACTGTAAAAATGCAACAAAACAAGGAAAGAAATCATGTATATAACCCCATTATATTCAAAACATATAACACATAAATCAATAGCAATAGGTTTTCCACTAACAAGATGAATATTCCCATGCTAAATATTTTGAAAAACAAATAATATTTTTCCTCTCGTGTATAAATGCATGTCATAAAAGAAAATCCTTACATTATGCTTGATGAAACGCGTCGGGTAAGATTAGTTTTCCTTTTGTCTTCAGAGGTGGAATCGCCGACTGACGCTAATTCGGTCGGGTTTCAATCCTGGGTAAAAAGCAATCGGCTGTCTAACCGTACTGATGAGCTGTGATACAGCAAAACAGATCTGTCTGCGCATGACTATTTACGCACTCACACCCTGATTGAGCACTCTGAAGGAATGGTAAATTTTGAAAAGCAGTAGATACTCCGGCATCTACGCATCGTTCATTCAGCAATGAATTAGAACACTCTCAGCTATTGGGCGTGTATAATGATAATATACACGCTAAAAGGTTTGCCACCTTCTACCGAGCGCACGTAGCTCAAAGGTGGAATCGTCGACTGACGCCAATTCGGTTGGGTTTCAATCCTTGGTAAAAAGCTATCTGCTGTCTAGCCGTACTGATGAGCTGTGATACAGCAAAACAGATCTGTCTGCGGAAGTCTAAACATATATATATATATATATATATATATATATATATATACTATAGTCATCCACAGACAGATCTGTTTTGCTGTGTTACAGCTCATCAGTACGGCTTAGACTCCGGTCGCTTCCTAACCCAGAATTAGAAACACGACCGAATCGGCGTCAGTCGGCGATTCTACCCTTAGGCCTCGAGCGTCCGGACTTTTTAGCGCGTATAAACATGCCCAATAGCTAGAGTGCTCCAATTCGTTGTCGAATGAACGGTGCGTATATATATATATATTAAATAGGATTAATTCAAGGATGTTGAATGACCATTTCGATATGAAATCCCTCCAGGGGATAACACATCACCTCAGCAACAAAAAAATCCTTCCTGAAACTGGAGAAAAAAATCAGTCTATTTTTCCTTTTTAAATACATTTGCAAAAAATTAAAAAGAAAGAAAAAGAAAAAGAAAAAGATAAAATAAAATAATTAAATAAACAAGAAAAGAAAAATTGGCATCGTCTGGGTTCACAAAAAAGGAAAGAGAATTGTAACGTAAAAGGAACAGACGGCGTGTTGAAATGATATAAGGTAAGCAAAACGGAAAAAAAAGGTGGGAGGTAAGAGAGATAAAGAAGAGAGGGAAAAAAGAAAAGAAAGAAAAAATTTTTATATTACAGACGCTGGACATATATTATGTGGCCTGCTGTCGCCTCAGAATTTTGATTCAATGTTCACTTTTATATATACATAAGCGTTGTGGTGCAGTGGATATCAGCTCGGAATGAGAAATCGAGTTTGAATTCCAGTAGAACTTGTTGCATTTTCTTACGCGCAAATACCCTTGAGAAAGGTATTAATCCGTCTCTTCTCCCTGCAGCTATGAATTAAAAACAGGACAGTTTGAGTTGTATCGCCTTGGATTGCAACCAGTCTACCGCAGAAAAAATAATGGCAACCTACTGCAGGATAATCTTCTGCCCACTAAGTCATTCTTTCGGGACATGATCACCCAATCGTGTATCACAAACGACACTTAACAAACTGACCGACTCTCTCTGATATTGAGCACTTCATTCTATAAATATAGCACACTTTTAAACTATATTTCTTTATAAGTAGCATTCTTAGTAATTTATAAGGTAAATTCAACGGGGAATCATAATGCGATGCGAACTCAATGAACGAGAATTCAATATTAAAATATAACAGAGTATTATCGTTGAAATAAATTGAAATAATTATAATGGGAGTTTTATAATGAAAATAAATTGAAAGAATTTAAAAAACCGTTGGTGATAATTTATATTAAATAAATGATCACCTATGGATTTATAAATTTTTCCAATTTGTTTTCCTTATAATCAGCCACTCAGCTAAGTGTCATACGTGATACACGCTTGGGCGATCATGTTTCGAAGGATATATATATTAAATCTGAAAATGATATAGCTTGTAGTTAAAATCCCAAAACAAGATCCAATTGTTTTTTTTATAATCGTGTCACTGTTGTGCAAGGGGTTACATAGGAGGAATGAGAGTTTGCACGGGGGTGTCAGGAATAGAGTAGGAGAAGGAAGAGAATACTGATGAGAGTGGGGTGGACGAAGAAAAAGCATGAGAGAGAGGATGTAAGTTAGTGGAACAGGAGATGACTATTGACTTTACATTTAAATTCTTGGAGATTATAGCTGTCGGGAAAGCAAGTATGAAGAAGGGAATTCCACAGACGGGAAATGAGTGAAAAGAAACTGATGGAGTAGAATTTGCGTTTACAATTTATTGGTTTAACAGTAAAAGGGTGGGACCTAGTTGCAAATCTTGTGGCTGGAGGAAATTCATATATTGGAGGTACTAGTGAGCTAAGTTTATTGGAGCAGAAGCCATGAAAGTATTTGTAGAAGAGACACAGGGAAGTCACACTGCGTCGGTGAGAAAGCGACTGTATCCTAGCTGCCGAGTCGGGATCGATCACATTACAGATTCTCAGTTGGATTTGGTCGAGGACACATACGTGAATAGCAGGAGCACCCGACCAGATATAGCAGTAATATTCAATGCTCGGGCGGATGGTGGATATGTGCAGGATTGTTTCGGACTGGAAAAACTTCCTGGCCCTACACAGAGAACCGACTTTCTTAGCAGCGGATTTAGCTATGGATTCTATATAATTATTCCATTTCAGGTCTTATGCGATTGTTAATCGGAGGAAACGCAGCGTTTTACTTTCAGGCAGAGAAACCTGATCCATGTTAATGGGCGGGAGGTACGATTGTCTTTGGTGGTTATTGGATAGCAACTTCGTTTTGGAAGCATTAAATTTCACGATCCATTTCTTACCCCAGTCCAATACGGATTGGAGGTTCTTTTCAAGCTCGGCAGCCAGGTTTGCTTTGTCAGCCTAGGAAGATTTTTGATCGAGACGGGAGTAAACCGTAGTGTCGTCAGCATATATACCCACTTGGGATCTTATTACATCAGGGAGATCGTTAATATAGATAAGGAAAAGCGTGGCACCTAGAATAGAGCCTTGAGGGACACCCGTATTCATATGATAATATTGAGAGGATTGTCCTTTCAATACTACCCTCATTGAACGGTTTGGAACGAAGGACTGGATTAGGTCAAACAATTGTCCAGTTATACCATAGGCCCTGCAGCTTGCATAAAAGACCAACATGCCAAACTCTGTCATACGCTTTGGAGATGTCAAGAGCAACAGTTCGGGCTTTGCCGTTTTTTTCGAGGGCCTGGTGTATAAGGATAGCTTACGGTTATATATATATATCTTTATTTATCTGCAAATTCAGATAAAACGTAGTGGGGAAATAGCCATTTTTAACATATCACTTTAAGGCATGCATTCTTCGACCCCTTCTAAACAGAGAATGAAGAAAATCCTAAACCCAGAGGTTTGTTTAAGTACAAGAAGGGGTTGGGATGTATTGGTTTTACTTTGGGTAGGGGGACCGAACCAGTAGTAATTCTTTCTAGTCGTGGGAGGGATGTGCCTTGACCCTAGGGTTAGCAGGGTAAGTGGTGTAGAGGTAACTGCTTGTTCAACTTTAAATGATTTTTTGCAATTTTTTCATCGGGACTAACTGGGGAAATAGGATAATTATTATAATTTATATTCCTAATTATTCTAATTTATATTTATTTCTATGGTGACACATATTTATGAACTCTGTTTGTTAAGGAGAATATTTTGTTCTTGAAATTTTAAAATTTTAATTTTTTCTGTCAAGCATAGATTACGGCTATCTCTTAAGCTATTAGGGGTCCTAGCCTTGCTTATGACTTCCAATTTTGTTTGGGGATCTAAGTTAATATATATATATATATATATGTGTGTGTGTGTGTGTGTGTGTGTGTGTGAAACATTACAAACTAATGTGTTATCAGTCCACTGTTTGTAGTAATTTATTTTGAAAAGAATGCTCGAGACTTAGTAGAGCATTATATATGCTAATATTTTACTATTTATATTTTACCATATGTATATAATTATATATAATATATATCATTTTCAGGCGGCCTGACGAGGAACTAATAAGATAGTACCGAGACACTCTTTTGTTGCTGTAAACTATGTCTTTATTATAGACTTATAATAAAAATATTACCATATAGATAAATAGATAGATAGTAAATATGTTACGGAAATTAACGAAGATTAACGAAACTTGGTTATAAACAACCGACAATTTGAAATGATTTGTTTGAACATTATTTTTGATCGATACTCATATTTAAGTAGATATTCTGTTTTTAATTAAACAGTATTATGTATTTATATCTACTGGCCAGATTATTTACGATAAATATGTGTCTATCATGTGTAGCTAGGGGTCGCAGGATCGGATCCTGCCGAATGACACACATTTATGTAATAAAAATGTATCATAAATAATCAGGCCAGTAGATATAAATATATAATACTGATTAATTAAAAACAGAATATCTACTTAAATATGAGTATCGATCAAAAATAATGTTAAAAAATAGATAGATAGATAGATAGATAGATAGATAGATAGAACAGTAACTTCAGTCATCAAATTTTATTAGTATGACGAAGACACTTCTAGAAATATTTCGAGGTTTTCTTTTTGTCATTCTACTACTCACTGGCAGACTTTATATAATTGCTTTCAAGACGTTTATTTTGATCTGTATTGCGACTCATTTTATCTACTTCCCCATGGTTAATTCACGGTTCACTGTTCAGTCTACGTCATCATGTTTAATCTAAATCGCCATGATTTATCTAAGTCCCTATGTTTTATCTACCTCGCTATATTTCTTCTACGTAGTCACGTCTGTTCGATTTGTTTTTTGAAGCAGCAAACTAATCTTTTTTTAATCTGAATATGGAGTTCTTCAGATGCCTTTAATCAGTCTATTATTTTCTAATCAAACGCAGTCTTGCAACAAAAAACTGAACTTCATTTCATGAACCACATTCTTGAATTTTCTATTCTGCACCGTTGTAGGAACTGCCACCTGCCATCACCCGGTTCACACTCCACCCACGTCTATTGTGCAGGTGTAGAGGCTCATCCCTTGTTCCCTGTTCAGGATGTGGTTTCCGGCTTTCTCTTTGCCAATCTTTTCACTTTTCTTTTTTTTTTCTTTTTCATTTTTTTTTCAATTGAAGTAGATAGACTAAACTATCACCCGGTTCACACTCCACCCACGTCTATTGTACAGGTGTAGAGGCTCATTCCTTGTTCCCTGTTTAGGATGTGGTTTCCGGCTTTCTCTTTTCCAAATCTTTTCACTCTTCACGTAGCCCTCTGTACATCAGTGGCATTACCGCCTTGCTTGTGGTGATATGATTAAAAAAAAAAAATTCAGTTATCATTGTATTTGATAATCTTTAGTGATCTTCAGCGCTTCATTACAATTTACAGAAATTTCTATATCAATAAGAAAGCATCCTTCTACCTTTACTTGTTATGTCTATACATCTTAAAGTTCTTATGAAATTGTTAAAGTTCTTATGTGTGTGATCCTGGGCATGACGGTAAACTGCACCGGCAGCAAAGTCTCTGATTAAGAGGTCGCGAAGAGCATGGAATCACCTCTTAATTGTTGTTGTTCCCAGATCCACCCTGACCCGAAGTGGTAGCATCTGTTAGGGTCCCAGCTATGAGCAAATAGTTCACCCCAAACTGGGGTCAAAACACTATAAAAGTATAAAAATACACATTTATAGAAATATATTCAGAAAAATAGACTTTTACACATAAATATACATTTTTGAAAGAAAAATATGACCAACATGACATTTTTAAAGAAGAAAATCATCATAACACATTTTTGAAGGAAAAAAGTTATTCTCAACAAAACATACAAAACTAGAAGACATTTTCAATTTTCTAAAATAAATAAAATAAGAAGAAAATATTTCTATTACAATCTGACTAAATCAGCATTCTCACTATAACCGAACATAAAAAATACCTTAAAACACCACCTTTTTGGCATTAAATAACCCACAAAGATTGATATGTAATTAAACAAAACTCAAGAAACTGTTTTCTATTGCAGATATAAGCCAACCCTATCATGGCGATTTTTATCATGCAACCATATGGTCAATTTTTTTCTGAATATTTAACAAATAATGTGTATTTGAAGTTAATAGAAAATTTTAGTATGTTTGTTTTATAGTTTCAATTTAGCAAGCCTGGATTATGGGATGCAGAAATAAACCTTTCCATTTCAGCTTTTTAACCCTCACTACGCAAGCTCTGATGGTATAAGATTTGTCTTTTAGGACCTTGATGATTTTTCATAAAAGGTATTGTTTTATTTACAAAATGTAGTAAGAAACATGTCACTGAATGTATTTTCCGTCGCTATCCACTACTTTTTCCCATCATTCTGGAAATAACTGAATTTCTTTTCAAAAAACAACACGTCTTTTGAGGTTAACCACGAGTG
The DNA here is from genome assembly GCA_037127315.1 of Ascarosepion bandense. Lineage (NCBI taxonomy): Eukaryota > Metazoa > Mollusca > Cephalopoda > Sepiida > Sepiidae > Ascarosepion > Ascarosepion bandense. The sequence continues at coordinate 65,024 of JBBBDQ010000301.1, read as the reverse complement.
GGCCCATTTTTTTTGTATATTCATACAAATGAAAATGCTGCTTAGCCAGGCAATGTGCCATAGATTGGAACAAATGATAAATGGACGGAGCAATGTCTGGTGAACACAGTGGGTGGTGTAGAACTTCCCATTTAAGCGTTTCTAATAGACTTTCACCGCTTTTCAATATGTGGTCTTGCGTTGTCATGTTGCAAAATTACTTTGTCGTGTCTCTGCTTTTATAGCAGCCATTTTTTCTTCAATGCTCGCCCCAAACACATAAATTGTAGTCGATGTCAGTCTTCCATGATGGTTTGGTCAGTTTGAGCAGCTCATAAAAAATTACCCCTAGCTGATCCCAGCCAATCCAGAGCAGAAATTTTGTACCATGGATCTTAGGCTTTTCCGCCGATGCTGATGTATAATCCGGTTTAACCCACACTCTTCTACGCTTAGTGTTATCATAGTGTATTCATTTTTCATTGCCGGTCACAATTCAAACATTTTGAAAGTGGTGTGCAATCAACTCTTTATGAATCTGCAAGTTCAGCTTGCGCCTGGCATGAGTCCTCATGAAGTCAAGCCTCCAATTCCTTGTCTTAATTTTTTTCCGTGCGCCAGATCGTTCTTTATCTTTAACATCAAAATCATTATTTTAAAGCTTCTAAATCAATTTCTGCATGTTGTTTCCAACCGAGTATGGTTGCTGTGAGTCTCAACAAGATGTATGTGTACTTTAGCTGCATATTTCTTTTGAATAAAATAGTGTAGTAAAATGCCTCGAAAATACACTTTCTTTAGGACGCTATGGAAAACAAAGCTCTTTATATTTCGACGAAATGACATACATTGAATTTCAAGCTTGCTTATAGTATTCCTTATAGTTGATTATCATCTAAAACTACACGCCTGCAGCTCGGGAAACGCCAACTGTTGGAATATAGCGAGAACATATTCAAGGTCTTAATACGTTGTTTGGTGTTGGCAGAGTATTTGACATCTTTTCTGTATTTACTTTGCATTTGCTTCTTTTTTTCCGTTTTAGGTTCTTTACCGATACAGTAGACTGATTATGGTTTATTTGTTTGTCTTCATATGTACGTAGGAATAATAATAATAATAATAATAATAATAATAATAATAATCTACGCGGTAGTCCATGTCTTAAAAAATACAAAAAGTATACTTACAAGTTAATCTTACGTTGTACAATGCCCTTTATCTATGCAAGGTTTGTGTGACCTGTAGTAATTTTTATTTTATTTATTTATTTTTTTTTTGCAAAATTTCTGAATAAAATTGTCATGAAGTCATTTCTGACCTTAGGTCTCTGGTTGGGACCCGGAATGAAATAAGAAAAGAAAATCAAAGAATATTATTATTATTATTATTATTATTATTATTAATGATAATAGAATTTAAGTTTATATATTTCGAAGACCTTTGTCTTGTCTATGTAAAATGTGTTTGACCTTGGTTTTTTGTTTTTATGTGTACATAAAAGAAATCAAAGGAAATAATAATAATTTGAGAGGAACAAACCTCATCTTCTTGGCCTCAATTCGCTAACTGACCGATGTGCAACGACCGCATCATATCTATAGCTGCATCTACCGCTACTAGGTTTCTGTGTTGGCCAGAAGATTTTTCTTGTCAGAATCTATTTTGCACATTTATAAACCTACACTTCATCTGTGTATTGAATGATGTTGCTATATCTGGTCGGGCCCTCTTACTATCTATCTTGAGGAACTCCACAAAATTCAAAGAAGAATCCGCAATGTAATCGGTCATGACTTGGTATCTCGGCCTCAGTTACTTTCTCACCGAAGTGATTGGGTTTTCTCCCTGTTTTTCAACAAATATTTTCATGGCAACTGCTCTTGTAAGCTTTTTTTTCCTCCTAGTACCTCGCCCAAGTGAATTTAAGTTTGTTTGAAGATTGGCATCTAGTTTCCATCTTTTTACCGTTGAAATAGTTAAATGTTACCGCCTCTTTTACTTCAGCTGTTTCTTTCACCGAAGTAACCGCCTGTGGAGGTCTCTGTTGTTTACCTTCTTCCCTGATAGCTGCAATCTCCAAACATTTAAATGCAATGTCATTTACAATATTCCGTCTTTTGAATCTCATTTATATTGTACCTTTTTTTTCAATACTCTTGAATCCAGTATTTACACTCACTGTAACCCAGCAAGAACTCGTAGCAATCTCTGTTTACTTGAGATGAAATGGTTAAAAAATAATAATAATTCGTATAAATTAAACAGTAATAATCATGGATACAAATGAAAAACAAAGTCTTTAATATCTTATACATGGATCCCAAAAGACAACAATCAACTGAAAGTTTTCTTCTTTTTTTTAAAATCATTTCACCCCAAGCACGGCAGCCTCACCGCCACTGGTGCGCAGAGGGTTATATAGAAGGAAAGTGATGAAAAAGAGAGACAGGTTATGTGGGGTGTCAGAAAGTGGGTAAAAGAAGGATGAGAATACTGGTGTGATGAGAGTAGATTTGACGGAGAAAAGAACATGAGAGAAGCTGAGTAAAGTACTAAGACACAGGAAACTTTCACTAGAAACAAAGAACTAGAATGCTATTTGATGTCAGTTCTTCAATACGGGAATGAATGTTAGACAATATCATCGACTGAAATCAAGTGGATGAGAGATGGGATTTGACATTGCATTTAAATTCATTGAGGATGTACCCATCAGGAAAGCAAGTATATAGAAAAGAGTTCCACAGTCGGGAAATGAGAGAAAAGAAGCTGTTGGAGTAGAATTTTTGCCTGCATTTGGTTGATTTAATTGTATAAGTTGTCAGTCTCAATGAATTCAACTGAAATTCGAACTCGGTTCTCCGATTTCTCATCCCGAGCCGGTACGCACTGTACCACAACGCACATCCGATTTTAAGTGTTATCGTTCTTTTTTAATTTTCCTGAGAATTTTCACGTAGCTTACAAGCGTCGTCTAACTCATTTTCAGTATCCTGTAGAAACACATTTCTGTTGCCTCAATTTTTCTCTTTATCGGCGACCAATTTAGCAAGCAATCAGTTAGTGAAATAGAAGATGACTATTGACCTTACATTTAAATTGATTGTAGCTGTCGGAGAAGAAAGTATACGGAAGGGAATTCCACTGGCGAAAAGTGCAAGAAAAGAAGCTGTTAGAGTAGAAGTTGCGGTTTCATTTTATTGGTTTCACTGTAAAAGGGTGGAACCTTGTTGCTAGTCTAGTAACTGGGGTAAATTCATACATAGGGAGCACCAATGAGCTAAATTCATCGGAGAAGAAGCCGTGAAAGTGTTTGTAGAAGAGACACATGGAAGCCACATTATCTCGGTAAGAAAGTGATTGCACTGTGTTGCTAAATCGGGATCGATCACATTACAGATTCTTCGTTGGATTTTGTCAAGAACCCCCAGACGAATAGCAGGAGAATTCGATGTTGCAACAGTATTCAATACACGGATGGATGGTAGATTTATATATGTGCAGGAGGGATTCAGACGGGACAGACTTCCTGGCCCTACACAGTGACCGAATTTCTTAGCAACGGATTTAGCTATGGATTCGATATTGTCATTCCACTTGAGGTCTGACAAATGAGTTAACTCGAGGAGGCGCAGAGTTTTCCTTTCAGGGAGGCTAACCTGATCCATGCTAATGAGGGGGTAGGAGCTATTGTCTGAAAATGTTTCAGTGATGACACTGGCATGGTTTTTGGATTTAATAAATGTGTCAAAGTAAAAGCCAAGAAAGGTAGGACCCTAGATGCTATGCCAGCATTTGTAATCGGAGGCCACAATTTGAACAACATAGATATGCAGATGATACAGTACTGATAGCAGACAAGGAAAGGAAACTACAAGATCTCCTACAGAAGGTAGCTGAAGAGAGTGACAAAAAAAGGACTACAAATAAACTGCAAGAAAACTGAAAGCACGTTTATCAGTAAAAAGAGCAACCCAAAATGCCAAATACAGGTGTTGGATACTAGAATCAAGTAAGTACAAAAATTTAAATAGCTAGAAAGTGTTCTAACAGGAGATGAAAAGTGCGACACAGAGATCCGAAAGCGAATTGGCGTAGCGAGTGACGCGTTCCAGAAGCTGAGTAAAGTACTAAGACACAGGAAACTTTCACTAGAAACAAAGAACTAGAATGCTATTTGATGTCAGTTCTTCAATACGGGAATGAATGTTAGACAATATCATCGACTGAAATCAAGTGGATAAGAGATGGGATTTGACATTGCATTTAAATTCATTGAGGATGTACCCATCAGGAAAGCAAGTATATAGAAAAGAGTTCCACAGTCGGGAAATGAGAGAAAAGAAGCTGTTGGAGTAGAATTTTTGCCTGCATTTGGTTGATTTAATTGTATAAGGGTGGGACCTTGCTGCCAGTCTCAATGAATTCAACTGAAATTCGAACTCGGTTCTCCGATTTCTCATCCCGAGCCGGTACGCACTGTACCACAACGCACATCCGATTTTAAGTGTTATCGTTCTTTTTTAATTTTCCTGAGAATTTTCACGTAGCTTACAAGCGTCGTCTAACTCATTTTCAGTATCCTGTAGAAACACATTTCTGTTGCCTCAATTTTTCTCTTTATCGGCGACCAATTTAGCAAGCAATCAGTCTCATATAGGAGAATTGATGTTACCTAATATTTCAGCACTGGTGTATGTTCCTTGATATTATGTTTAGTTTTTGGAGGGTATTAGTCGCTTTTACAATGAAGCTTTGTTTTTTGTCATATTTCCTTGTTTTAATACGTTTCTTTGCATGCTTCCTATTCACACCTCTCATTGGAAGATTACATTTTGAGATTACCCTGTTTCTTACAACAATACATACTTACTTTCTTACTGTTGTTTTTTTTTCTTGCTAACTTTCTACCTTATCCCAAGTTTCCTGTAGATTTTTTCCAGTATTTATCAATAAATTTTCATCTACGGACTTTATGTTGTTACCGGTGAGCACACCGACTATTAATATTGCTATGTTTTCTTGTTTTCTTTTGAAAAGCTCGGTGTATAGCATTAATAAACCCGGTGAAAGAGCACATCCTTGTATTGCACCCCTTTGTAATTTTGTGTAAATAATAAATTTATTTTCCATCTATATGCAGACATGTTGATCCAGCAATTATTTCTGGATTATTTTAACATCTTTTTCGATTAAATATAGTATTTCTGGATATTCAAATAGATCCCTGTGCTGTACTTTTTCCAATAGTTTTTCATAAGCTATAAGACATAAATATACGTTTTATGAATTTTTATTGCTCTATCTCAAAGTATTTTGATCAAAATTACACCATTCTCGATCCAGTGGCTTTGACAAAACTACTGTACTTGTCTAGTACCGGTCGAATTCCCATTCACATTCTTTTCATCAAAAGAAAACTACAAGACCTCCTACAGAAGATAGCTGAAGAGAGTGACAAGAAAGGACTACAAATAAACTGAAAGAAAACCGAATGCATGTTCATCAGCAAAAAGGGCAGCCCCAAATGCCAAATACATGTAAAGGACTCTAAAAATCAATCAGGTACAAAAATTTAAATACCTAGGAAGTGTTCTAACAGAAGACGGAAAGTGCTACACAGAGATCCGAAGGTGAATTGTCAGGGTGAAGGAAGCATTCCAGAAGTTGAGTAAAGTATTAAGAAACAGGACAATTTCGCTAGAAACTAATCGAGCCGCCAAGTCGCCACTAATCACATTACTGATTCTTCTTTGGAGCCTGTCGAGAAAACAGAGATGAACAGCGGGAGCGCTTGACCATATATGACAGCAGTATTTCTGATATTATATTCTAAGTTCAAATATAATCGTACAGTGAAAAACTTTTTTTCCGAATATTTGATACTGGTTTCAGTCAGTTAAGTGCCATAAAAGATATACGCTTGAGCGAGCATGTCTCTTTTGAGACATGACTGACTCGGTAGAAAATTTTCCAGAAACAGGTTGCTATTACTTTCTGTGGTGGAATAGTAGCCAACAAAGGTTATAGAACCTCATCAGTTTTGCTATTTAATTCATAGCTCGAGGAAGAATAGACGGATTAATACCTTTTGTAAGGGACTTTGCGCGAAAGTAAATGCAACGAATTTAACTGGATTTCCAAATCAGCTTTCCGATTTCTTTTTCCGAGCCGATATCCACTGAACTACATATCCTGATACTTGTGTAGTCAACAGAAATTCTGTTCTTGAAAGATTGTCTCAACAAGATCCCTTATAACTCAAGAATATTCCTGAGAATCCTCTCTGAATGACGTTTCTCGGTGGCTTTCCAATCGCATCCAGTTAAAACAGGAATTATTCAACAGTCATAAATTCGTTAACTTTTATTATTATTATTATTATTATTATTATTATTATTATTATTATTATTATTATATATTTATTTATCCATTCATTTCCTTTAGAATCCATTCCTGTGTCGAGCGGAATATAAAAATTTGACACTTGATTATTATTATTAGTAGTAGTAGTATTTGTCTTTCATCTTGCTATTGAGGGATTTTAAGTGCTTAATTATCAATTCCTCTCGAGTCTCTATCTGAATGAAGGGCACTAAAGGAGAATTATCTATGTGCATTTGATACGCTTTGTTTAGATGGAGAGGGTGTTTTGGATATATACAGTTCTGTACAAAGTAATCTCTTGAAATTCTGAGATGGTGATGTATCCAGAAACCTTTTGTACCCTTATTTTTCATGCACAATTCCCATATCAAAACAGTGATAACCGTAGTTTTATAATTTGACATTTTTTAGAAATATTGAAATCCTGAGGGCAAAGTGTACAAATACTTGGCAGGTTTCTTTTTTAGAAATTATTTATTTATACTATTATTTTTATATTACTATTTCCTTTGATTTCTGTTGCATACACATTTTCTTCAATATCACAAAAAAAGAACTAAGGCAAAACTAATGTTTTCATGTCAGTTTCCACTAATTTTTTATACAAAAAAATATCGCAAACATTTTACATAAAATCTTCATAATATGTAAGCTGTACTTGTGAGTATAATCTTTGTATTTCATTAAGGCATGGGCTATCAGGAATCCCTTCAATGGGTTCATAGCACATGTTTTTCAGTCAATCCGAGTGCCTTAACTACAATTAGAATATTTGATGTCATAATGTGTCAGATTTTTGTAGGATACCATTTTAAGGTCCGTGTATTTTGATAGTTTTTATAGATCCTCAAAGATACATTACAATCTACAAGGACAGGGACTGTCATATGAACAAGAAATCACATTCTGTTCTGGTGATCATTGATCTTAATGTCTGGGCAATTAACTTTCATTGTTCTGTCTGTGGGCATTGCAAAGTTCTATAAAAATATTGAATCTGTAACTCGGTCTGGGTTATGTTCAGTTTTCGTGCAATTTTCCTTCCCATAAAATCTGCATAATTTTCCGTTGTATGAAACCGAGATTTATATTCACGGGATGATAACACGTTTTTCTCTGATACAAGATGATCAATTGTTTCTGAATATTTATCATAGAATCTTCATTTTGGTTTAACAGAATTTGTCAGTAAGTGGGCTTGGTAAAATTTATTTATCAAACATTGATCCTTTGCATTAAGAATAAAACCTTTGGTGTCAGCATCTAACCCTCCACTTACGTAACCACTGATGGGTACGTGTTTTGTCTATCTTCACTTGCTTGATATAAGTCTTGACCATGAAGAGGCTTGTCATTGTTTCTTTATTTGCTTTCTTTTGTTCTTTGACGGAGCAGTAGTTATATTCTGATTTATTTGCTCTTCTTCAGCCACTTAAAATCCCGTTTTGAATTTGAATTTTTTAAATTATTATTATTATTATTATTATTATGTCATTTTTCATCATATTTCGATTTCTGCTTTGGTCTCACTACCAACCAAGTCTGCGGGGAGACCTAAGGCAAGTAGTGGCGTGTTGTTATGGCTTCATTTCATGTTTTTCTATCTTCCCTATCATCCCCAGCATTACATAGATAAAGTTTTCCTTAGTGTGTGGGCTGTACTTAATAAGACAATTTTTTGTATATCTCTTAAGCTGGGGTTTCCAGGGATTCTTTCAATGTGTTGTTTTGTTCCATTTTTTTTCATTCCAAGTGCACCTACTATCACTGGCACAACTCTTGTTTTCAATTTCCACATTTTTTCTATTTCAATTTCCAGGTCTTTATATTTTGACAGTTTTTCAAATTCCTTGATTGCTATGTTACAATCCGCTGGACAAGCCATATCAATTAATAGACAAGTTTTCTCCTTCTGGTTTTTAACAATAATGTTTGGCCTGTTTGCTTCAATTTTTCTGTCTGTGTAGATGGTGTAATCCCATAGAATGGTTACATCTTCTATTTCTGTAACCGGTGCTGGATGATGTTCATACCAGTGTTTGTTTACAGCTTTTCCATAATGTTTGCACATTGCCCAATGTAAATATTGCCCAACTCTATCGTGGCGATTTTTATATTCGTTTGGGGCAAGCACAGAACAGCCTGAGATTAGGTGGTCTATTGTTTCTTGGTGTTTATCACAAAACCTGCATTTTGGATCCATATTATTATGCATAATATTTGCCTGAAAGTTTCTCGTGAAAAGACTTTGGTCTTGTGCTGCAAGTATACATCCTTCAGTTTCAGACTTTAATCCAGATGCACGTAACCATCGATGAGTATTAACTTTATCAACATTGGATTTATTGGCACGTACTGGATATTGGCCATGCAGAGGTTTGTCTTGCCAGCGCAGTTTCATCTTTTCAAGAGCTTTATCTTTGGCTTTCATTTTCATATTTTTTGCCGCAATAGTTGGTTCTTGGCTACTGTTTTGCTTTTCTACAGAATCTACTAACTGTAAATCTTGTTTGAATTTATTATTATTATTATTATTATTATTATTATTATTATTATTGTTATTATTATTATTATTATTATGTCTGCATGCTTTACTTTTCTCTTCATTGATGACAATTATTATTTGAATTAAAAAATATTTACTATTGCCAGTGTTTGTTTAACTTTGTTTTTATCTTTTAATTAATATTGGTATTGTTTGTTAATAATTATTTTTCCAGAATTTATGTAAAATGTTGACATATAAGCGAAATAATAAACGAATATTGATAATGGCCGAGAGGCTTGATTTTCAAGCGGAATCTCCTCGGCTTCTAATGACAAAGATTTACGATAAGGTAATTCCCATGTAGACATATTTATGACACGAGTTGCTTCCTCTGCAGAGGAAATGGTTTTTAACGCAAGATTTATGACAGTAGCCATAGCAATGGCGAGGATAAAGTATTTCTGTGTCCTGGCGAGTAAGGGAGATGAATGTCCTGGTAAAATTCCATCATCTCAAGTAGGAAATTGAACTTAAATAAAACAGAATTTACAGTTAGGCAAGCAAAATATCACATCCATATAGCTGCTATATATGCATCTTTCAGTGTTTCCAATATTTGCAACTGATATAAAGTGTGTAAAAACGCATTTCATGATTCTAGATTCTTGCCGTGTCCTTTCATGGTCCTCCACATTCCCGTAGCTCTTGTATCTATTTTTTTTTTTGTTATCCCTCTAAAAACAACCTCTGGCATCTACCTGCTCAGATTTATCAAGTATATATCATATTGCTTTCTCCTGCCTCTATTGCCTTTATCTGTCATGTGAAAATTAGATTCTCCAGAATCTTTTTCCTGATTACGTGTCCCAGAAAAATTAGCTGTCACTTCCTGATGGTATATGCATAAGTTTACTTTTTCAAAACCTTGTGGTTACTCACAGGGTCGACCCATGGCATCTTCAGCATCCTTCTCTAGAACCACATTTGGGTTGCTTGAAGTCTTTTCGTCATCTTTGATGAGAATGTCCAATACCGAAAAACGGACATCACAAAACAATTCAGTAATTTTTCTGTCTATTAATGCTGTCAAAAAACTTCCTAAGTATTTAAGTTTCTCTCTCTGCATTTTTAGAATCCACAACCTGTATTTGGTTAAGCAACGTGAGCCTGGTCAGTACTTAGATGGGTGACCGCTTGGGGAAGTCCAAGCGCTGTAAGCGTTCAGTGACGGATGTGCGTTGTGGTGTAGTGAGTGTCGGCTTGGAAAGAGAAATCAGTGAGCCGAGTTCGAATTCCAGTTGAGTACCCTGCATTCACTTAAGCACTGGTACCCTTGGAAAAGGTATTAATCCGTCACTTCCCTACAGTTATGGGTTAAATATTGAGATGGGGCCTGGAGGCAACCCATCCAGTGTTGGTGTCACAATAAAAACACCCTTGGTAGCCCTGGGGAAGCATCAAGTATTCAGCTATTTGACAAGATTATGATTATTTCGCTACAAAACTGAGCTAGGGTTCCAAATAGACAGGGAATACTGGAGGGGTGTAGTGGGTTCGATCTCGGCCAAGGCCGCAGGACGGTGACGAATGCTGCCAAAAAACCTCCCAAGTATTTAACTTTCTGTCTCTGCATTTTTAGTATCCCCGACCTGTATTTGGCTTTTTCGGTTTCTTTTTTTGCTAATTATCATGCATTCAGTTTTCATGTGGTTTATATTTAGTCCTTTAGTTCTTCTCGACATTTTGCAGAGGGTGTTAGAAAGAATGGCAACAAAAATGTTTTTTTCCGTTGAGGTTGCCGAGCGTCTCTTTCAAGTATTTGTGAAGGACTGTGTCGGGTGCTTTTGCGTAGTCTATGAAACACTGCATCCGTATTTTTCCCTCTGTTAGCATTCAAAACATACATATCGCCTTCCTTAGCTCCACAAAATCGCTAAAATATCAGTATTCTTCTTCTACCCGCTCCGTTCCTTCAGGACGTAGGCGATCATGGCTTTCCACGTCTCGCTATTCCTGCTGGCTCTTAGCACGCCTTCTCCTGTTACAACATTCAACCCTAATTCCATCATCCATCTGATTAGGTCCTTCAAATATGTTATCCGCTGCTTTCCCCTGTCTCTTTTTCCCTCTATCCGGCCTGTTAGTATCAGATTCTCCAAGCCTTCCTTCCTCATTGCATGTCCCAGGAACTTCAACTGTCTCTTCCTGATGCTCACTATTAATTTTTGTTTCGTTTCCATCATTTCCAAAACCTCAAAATTGCTCCTATGCTCGATCCATGATACTCGCAGCATCCTTTTGTAGAACCACATTTCAGTTGCTTCAAGTTTTTCCTTCATCTTTGATGATATTGTCCAGCATTCACTGCCATATTGAAGAACTGACATCACATAGCAATCCAGTATACTGTTCTTTGTGTCTAGCGAAATTGTTCTGTTTCTTAATACTTTACTCAACTTCTGGAATGCTTCCTTCCCCATGCCAATTCCTATCAGTATACCGTGTTGTAAACAAGTTCCCATCGTAACGAAAACATAGTTTTATCGGCAAAATCCCTATGCTATTACTAACATGAAAGATCAAAGTATTTTTTAGATATTCAATGGAATGTCTTATTCCTTTTGAGAACATTCGAAATTTTGATTAAAATACTTGCTTTTCTTACGTTTGCGGTTCTATTAACTTTTATCAAATTTTAAGTTTTTGTGCCGTACTTTACGTAGTGCCTAAAACGAGTTTACAAATCCAAATTCGAGGAAATAGAAATAAGTAAATATTCTTTCACCGCACTTCACATTAAAGAGAAGTAAGCTTTTCGTTAAAAAAAGCATTCAGCAGAATCGTAACTCATATTTTGGTTATGAAACCGACCTCTAAAACCACCAAGATATTTCTAAAGCAAAACGCATTGCTATTTATTATTATTTTATTTTTAAGATTATTTTTAAGATTATTTTGGGAATATACAATCTTAATGCCTCCAAAATATTTTCTCGATAGATACCATTACAGATAATATCATATAGCAATATCTCACCATTTACATAGATATCTATAAGCATAGATATTTGTAAATATTCGAATAGAACTGACAGTATATATGTAAAAAGATAATATAATAAAGACAAAAGTAAAACTTTTCTTAACTGATGCGTTTCGCACTCTGATGAATTTTATCAAGGCAAATGATATTTTTAACAAATATTGATGTGCAGAAAGAAAACTATCGTTAGTAAAATTTAAGTTAAATTACGGAAGAAGCTAAGTGATATAATTTGATCTCTGATAAAGGAAAATTAGTAAATGTTATCATTGTTTTTCTTCTTTTTTTGTTTCCATAATGTAAAATAATTTATATTATTTTTGTTTGAGATAATTTGGTTATATATTTTGAAAATATTGAACGGTTTTGAATTTAACGGTTTTCTTTCAATTTAAAAAAATGAATAATGTATTTTGAGTTGGTAAAGGAATATTTCTTTGATATTTGAAAAACTCCTGGACGTGGAACCATATTTTGGTAAGGTCTGATAGCGGCACTCTTAAGACTTTTTCGTCCAAGTCAATTACTCTTTCTTAATAGTACGTTAACTTTTAGATCAAAGTTGTCGTTGGAATACCTTCAAGCACTATAATAACAATTTTTGTCAATTAGACACTAAATTGCATCTCATAATACCAGTTACTTTTAAGTATGTTTATGGTGATTGACTATGTATAACTTAGATGAGGCACAAAGCCGAAAACATGTGACACCCACAGCAGATCGAACTTACTACTTACTTGATCCGTCATATATATTTATTATTATTTTTTGGAATTATTTTTATGAATAAATGCTGAAAATAGTCTTTATATTAGCCTTGATAAAGTCCATTAGAGAATGAAACATATCGGGTAAAGTAAGTATTTTTCTGTCTTTATTAACATAAATAAAATCTCCCAGCCATAATTATTAGGCCACCCCAGTTTGTTTTTAAAATTATGTATTTCATACTATTTTTAGTATTTAATGCCAAATGAAAATAGAATGGTTCTTTGGTTATTATCACTCTGCAAAGTTTTACAAGGCAAGGAAACAAAGATGAACTCGTTCGAATAACTCTAATTTTTTTTCTTTTTTTATAGATGAAACTGCAATATACGCTACCGGCCATAAATATTAGGCCAACCCAGTTTTTTTGACGAAACGATGTATTTCATACAATTTTAATGCTTATGCCAAATGAAAATAGAATGGGTCTTTTGTTATTATTATTTTGCAAAATTTTACAAGGCAAGGAAACAAAGATGAACTCGTTCAAATCACCCTCTTTTGTTTTCATTTTTTCATTGATGAAACTGCAATATAGGTTATTATTAAATATTTATAAATTCATTTGATGCACATTTTCTTGTGTTAATAGTGTTAATAAAAGAACCATTCTATTTTCATATACAATTATTCACTTGGCAATAAATATTAAAAAATAGTATAAAATATATCATATTTTAAAACACTGGGGTTGCGTAAAAATTATGGCCGGTAGTTTATGTCATCATATTGTTTTAAATTTACAAATGTACTGGGGGTGGGTTCTCGATATTGGAATAAAGTGTTTAATTATATAAATAACTTCGGCGGTTTGTAGTAAAAATGTTTTGAACAGTGTGTTTCACTCATTAAACCAACCACAGCACAAAAGTTTCAAATTATTTCAGTCATGACCTTGAGATTCTTCAATTTGTAGTTGATTTTCTTACATTTCACTTAATTTTCTATGTAAATGTAAGGTTTCAGTTTTTTGGTATATCTTCATTTTTAATTAATATTTTGATAACACCTTGATAAACAATTGAAATTGGTTGTAATTCGCTTAGAGGGTTTTCTGAATGAAAATATAATCTAATTAAGATTTGTTGATTAACTAGGAAAAAGAGACAATCTAAAAATTATCTTAAAGGTTCACTTACATTTTCGCAGCACTACATGCACACACACACACGTATATATATATATATATATATATATATATATATATATATATATATATTCCGACAGCAAAAACCAAAAACACAAGTTCCTTTTTAATCAAATCCTTTTATCTTTTCAACTGTGTCTGAATACTGATTCACTGAAAATAACCTCCATATATATATATATATATATATATATATATACGTGTGTGTGTGTGTGTGTATAGAAATATATATATATATGTGTATATATTAAGGGCTCACTTACATTTGCCCATCACTACACACACACACACACATATATATATATATGTATGCGTATATACGCTCTCACACCCTGATTGTGCACTCTGGAAGTATAGTAGACTTTGAAAAACAGCAGCTACTCCGGCATGTACGCATCGCTCATTCCGTAATGAATTAGATCACTAATTAGATGACTATATGTATATATATTCGTCATCCGCATACAAGTCTGTTTCGCTGTATCACAGCATATCATTTTGAATAGACATCCGCTTGCTTCTGGCCGGGATCAAAACTCAACCGATTTGGTGCCAGTCAGAGTTCGCTAACCCCCGAGCCATAGGTGTATGAAATCAGAGAAGGGAAATTTATGCGTGTTGTATATAAGCAGGGTTTACCCACGCCAGTGTGTGTGTGTGTGTGTGTGCGTGTGTGCGTGTGTGTGTGTATGTGTGTGTGTGCGTGTGTGTGTGCGTGTGTGTGTGTGCGTGTGTGCGTGTGTTTATGTGTGCGTGTGTGCGTGTGTGCGTGTGTGTGCGTGCGTGTGTGCGTGTGTGTGTGTGCGTGTGTGTGTGTGTGCGTGTGTGCGTGTGTGTATGTGTGTGTGCGTGTGCGTGTGTGCGTGTGTGTGTGCGTGTGTGTGTATGTGTGTGTGTGTGTGTGTGTGTGTGTGTGTGTGTTCGTTCAGTATAGTAGTAGATAGGTTCTCCTATCATAAAGTTCCACTACTCTCAGGGTCAGATGTTTATCCTTTGATCCTTTTTTAGGATAGATGTTTCAGTTCTTACTAAAGTCGTTCATTCTCTTTCACTCCCAGTAGCTCCTAGCCGTTTACTGGCAGGATTGCCTTGGTTGGGGTGAACTGTTGCTTGTATGTTGCTGATATTCGAAGATTTACATTCCAAAGTTCCACTAACTCAGACCTTCGCAGCTAGAATCCGTTAAACCGTGCTCACAATCAGAAAATGTCCAATAATTTCTTTATTAAATTTCAAACTGTTAAACCTAAATATTTTTTCTTTCTTTAAATTCTTTTCATAAAAATTTACCTAACAAAGTCTCAAGAGCCACTCGTTGTGGAGGGGTACTGAATGAAGTGTGGTATATAAACCTAAGATGAAGAAGAAGTAAATATTATGAGCATATTGAGGAAATATAACGATTAAACTTTGATCTTTGACTTGAATTATTCAGAAAAGCAATTATGCGAGGAATTTCTTCAACTGCGTAGCAATTCTTGAAAAACAAACTGTCTGTATCTTGCGCCTTAAAAATGGAAGTGAGAAGAAATGTGGTAGAGTCGACTACAATCAAAAAGGCAAAAACGCATTATATCTTTTATATCAATGCTGGAGTAATGAATATTGAGGAATCAGAGTGGAGTTTGCATTCCAGTCGAGTTCATTGCATTCACGAACGTGCTAATATTGAGGAAGGTATGAATTCCTCCCTTCCCCACCAACTAAGTAAATGGCACAACAGACTGAGTCATATAGCTTTGGTTATTGATGTAATGAATAGGTAATGAATATCTATACACTTTGGTTCCATCTTACTGGAATGTGATTGGTAAGTGTCAGACATAAATACAGACGAAGGCAAGAACCTCTAGAGAGTGAGTGAGAGAGATCTAGAGATCTTTCACTAGAGATCCAGAGGTCTATTGGTCTACCACCATTGACTACTCCTACGTCTCAGTATACTACATACGACAATTAAGTCTACGTATTAGATTTACTTACCCGGTTGTATTTGCCTTAACCACTTAACAACCTCTTATTTATATATGTTCTTTTCCGGGACATATCAGTTATCTACTAGCCTAGGAAAAGCATAAATCTGTATTCAAACCTCTAGCTACCATTTGGGTTATGAGTTTTTAAATTCTCAGAGGAGGAACCATAAAATTTCCGGTGCAAAACGAAACGGCAAGCCATAGAACTATTTTGCCTTGAATATTAATATGGGCCATAATTGTGAGATGCAAGGAAGTGGCTTGTTGATTAAATATGTACAATCAAGCAATGGCTGGTTTGTAGGTAACATTGAGATCAGATACATTCTTTCCAAAGCAAATAATTTTCTGATTCGTCTCGCGTCTTGAGACAAACACAGCTGACCCAAATAAATTTCTATCTTCAGTTAGTGATCAAGTATTACTTAAAGAATTGTCTTCTAAACCTACCCACAGTTGATTAAAAAAGGAAGCGGCCAGCACATGTGACTGCATGATTTTTACACTTCCTCTTATGGTGTGTGAGAACTGAGAATAAGTAAATTTGTAACAAGTCTGCGAATATTTATAGAATTTTCTCTCGACACCGTGCCACAAACGAGAGGCCAACAAAAAATTAGATTAGTGCAATAAATGAAATTAATTAAAAGATTACAGAGACAAGCTTTGAACGTCTGAACCATGTTTCGTGTTAGGACAAATTAGAAAGAGAAACTCGTTTATGGTAATTCAAATCACTGGCTAAAATTAATTTACTTGATTCTTTCCTAAAGAAAATGAATTCAAAAATTCGCATGACGTGAAGACGACTTTTGTTTTCCTTTTTTAATTGACTTAAATGAAAATTTTCATTTAACCGATTCGGTGACTGTTTAAAGAAGCTGAATTTGTGAATGCTTTCTTATTCAACAAAATTTTTATTTATTTTTATTTTATTTATTTATTTATTTATTTATTTATTTATTCATGTTTTCTACAAAATTCAATTTTTAGTTTCATAGATTATGTTCCCAAATTTGAGGCTGAAGTTCCTGGGACACTGAATAAAGAAGAAAATTCTGGTGAAACTAATACTCAGAGGACGGATAGAGGGAGAGAGAAAGACAGCGCGAGACATATTTAATAGGCTTGTGCAAATGAATGGTAGAGCCGGGATTGGTAAAGATGCCAAGAAAAAAAATATTAAGAACTACAAGAAACAGGTGTACGTGGAAGTCCATGATCGCCTACGTCCTGAAGAGACACGGTACATGAAGAAGAAGAAGAAGAAGAAGAAGAAGAAGAAGAAGAAGGATCGTTTCTTCAATTTCAGCCTGTCACGGGAGATATTTATCCGCTCACCCACGTCGCAACAGAACGTGACACAAGTTTTATTTTTAATATTTACAATCCCTTATTTCAAATATTAATTATACCTTTTGTAGGCCACCATGACAGTTTGCGAGCTTAAAAGCAGTTTTATAATCTAAAATATATTTTGGCAGAAATACTTCCCACATATACCTCCTAAAAATGTCTTCTACATAATAGTAAAACATTAAATAGATGACGACTCTATTACCAGAGATATATTACTATTATGTGCGATGTAGTTCTGGGAGTTGTATGTACCTCTGCCTCACTGTGTATCTTTTTATCTAAGTTAAAAATGTGACATTTTTGTTTTGGTCCTTTCTGTTATATAGATATAATTTAGAAACTTTAAGAATGAATTCAAATAGAAAAGGATGGCAATGTAACGTAGCGTTTTAGGCGTGTTTATAGTTGGTAAAAATGTTTTAAGCTTTCAGAGTATTCTATTTAAAAAAAAAGTTTTGTTCTTTTTTAATTAGGCTGGCATTAGTAAGATAAAATTTATATTCCAGATCCAAAGAAGATTTTAAATAAGCGAATAAATCCTGTGAAGTTTTAAACCATGTAAGCCATTATTTGAAATTTGTCGAATTTAAATTTGGCGGACAAAAACAAGCCCCTTCACATTTGACAACTCAAAAAAAAAAACCCTGGAATCTTTTCCTATTTTCAATATCCATTCAGAACATTAGGCGATCATGGCCTTCCACAACTCCTTATCCTTAATGGCTCTTAGCACGCTTTCTCCTGTTACGCAACCAAAACTAGTTCTACTATCCACTTGCTCAAGCCCGTCAAGTATGATACGCCTTGCTTTCTTCTTCTTTCTTTTGCTCTGTAGAATCACTTCTACATGCATGTACATACTTATACACATATCGCCATGTACGCACGTATATACACATATATACGCACATACTTATACATTAGTACTGCACGTGAAACCTCTTTTTCCCGCGCTTCATTCAGAAATATATAAGCTGATGTTCACAGGTGCTTACACCAGTTGGTATCTGTCTTTCGGAGCTAACAGTCCGAATGCCGTTAGTTCCTTTTCAACTCACATACTGCGCTAATTGCGTTTAGCAATTAGTTCCATCAAAAATATTTCTCTCTCTCTTACAAGCATACTTCACTACATATATAGTTATATTCAACTACTGATTACTACGAACATCATATTTCCTTTTTTCAGGATCTCTTCCAGTATGAACATTGATACATTTTCTTCAACATCCAAGAGAGAACTTTCTCCACTAAATCTTGCATGCACAAATTAATCAATCCTGTAACTATGTTTAATACATTGTTATTATTCTTGTTTTCTGAGTTATTTTTATTATTAATGTAGTGGATTGGACAACAAATCTACTTTATAATAGTGACTCTACTTTCAAATTACTACCACGTCGCCCAGTCCACAACAGGTCTATCTGACCTGTGAGTATCAGATTCTCCAAGCTTTCTGAATCTGCTTGATTTTTACCCGACCGCAGATGGCTTTTGGGCTCCTCTTTTTACAGATGATCATGCATTCAATTTACTTGTAGTTTATTTGAAGTCTTTTCTTTCCGTCCACCTTCTTCACCTACCATCTGCCTAGAACAGGGTAAAAAAAATGACACTTTGTTTTTGAGAAGATTTTTTTCTATTCTTGAGAAGGAAATATTTTGGAAGAATTTAATTTATTTTTCATAATCCATTCCCCGCGAGCAAGTCAGGACTGCCACTGATGTGCAAGAGGTTACAGCGAAAGAAAAAAGTTCAAGGTACTGGGGATGTCCAAAAATGATAAGAGATCGATGGTATTCAAGTAGATATAATATGGCAATTAACGCTGCATTTAAAAGTTTGGAGATTGCTATCAGGGAAGAAGGCAAACGGAAGTGATTTCCACAAACCGAAAATGCTTGACAGAAACTGTTTGTGTAGAAGATATGGTTACATTTAACTATATTGTCGGTAATAGGGTGGGAACTAATGCCAGTCTTGTAGCACACGTAAATACATGTGGTCGGGTAACCAGGAAAAAAAGCTTGTCCTAGCAGCTGCTATGAAATATCTTCTTCTATGGGCCCTGTCCCTTCAGGACGTAGGCGATCATGGTTTTCTACGTCTCCCTATCCCTGGTGGATCTTAGCATGCCTTCTCCTGTTACACCATGCAACCCTCGTTCCATCATCCACCTGATTAGGTCCTTCAAATATGTTATCCGTTGCTTTCCCCTGTCTCTTTTTCCCTCTATCTGACCTGTTAGTATCAGATTCTCCAAGCCCTTCTTCCTCATTGCATGTCCCAGGAACTTCAGCTGTCTCTTCCTGGTGCTCAGTATTAATTTCCCTTTCGTTTCCATCATTTCTAAGACCTCATCATTGCTCACATGTTCGATCCATGATATTCGCAGCATCCTTCTCTAGAACCACATTTCAGTTGCTTCAAGTTCTTTCTCCATCTTTGTTCAGCATTCACTGCCATATTGAGGAACTGACAATACACAGGAATCCAATCACCGAATGTTAAAATAGATGGTATCTATCGCTTAAGTAACTCACAATCGGATTAGCGGAAAATGTGAAGTTACACGCAATAATTTCTCAGCTCTAAAACCGTTATATCGAGGCAGATTCTTTCAGCAGAAATGTTCTTACTGACTTCCAACTAAGACACGATGTTTTCGACTTCATATTACACATGGAGAATATATGATTTACCATCAAACTGAAAATAAATAGCAAATAGCAACATTGTTTACTTCTTAATAGAAATTCAAATAAAATTTCCGATCATTTAATTGTTTAACTTGAACAAATACATGATTCATTTAAGAATCAGGTAATTATTCGAATGGAAGTGATTTATGGCTTTCAAGTCATCGGTATCATGTTTTTCGTTAAGTGAAAATAACTTGACTCATTCCATGTTGTCTTTTCATCTTAAAAGGAAAAGAAACAGATATTCGCGGAGAAAATAAAAAAACTGAAATTCTCTCCAGAGATTGCTTAAAAGACAGAATTTGTAGAAAACATAATACTTGGTATCCCTACTGGATGCGATAGTTAAATTGTCATCATTTTTCATATTTTTATTTTCGCATTGTTCTTTCTTATTCTGCCAACGCATTATTTTTTATGTTTTCAAATTTATCAACTGCACAGGAAAAGTTAGGTACCGTCTGTGAGAAAAAAAGAGAACCATGACACAATTTAATCCAACAGTAATTTGAAAAAGACTTG
Organism: Ascarosepion bandense; assembly: GCA_037127315.1. Taxonomy (NCBI): domain Eukaryota; kingdom Metazoa; phylum Mollusca; class Cephalopoda; order Sepiida; family Sepiidae; genus Ascarosepion; species Ascarosepion bandense. The sequence continues at coordinate 44,644 of JBBBDQ010000301.1, read as the reverse complement.
CTGTACTGCTTAGCATTCGAGCCGGAAGTTTCTTTTTTTTTTAATCATATCGCCCCAAGCAAGGCAGTTTACTGCCACTGGTGCGCACAGGAGGAAAGTTATAAGAAAGAGTGACAGGTTATAGGGGCTTTCAGGCAGTGGGTAAGAGAAGGATGAGAATACTGATAAAAGTAGAGTAGATGTAAAAGAAGTATGGGAGAGAAGATGCAAGTCAGTGAGATAGGAGATGACTATTGACTTTACAATTAAATTCTTGGAAATTGTAGCTGTCGGTGAAGCAAGTAAACGGAAGGGAATTCCACAGTCGGTAAATGCGAGAAAAGAAGCAGCTGGATTAGAATTTGAGTTTTATTGATTTCACAGTAAAATTGTGGTACCTAGTTGCTAATCTAGTTGCTCGACTACATTTATAAATAGGGGTCACCAGAAAGCTAAGTTCGTCGGAGCAGAAGCCGTGAAAGTATTTGTAGAAGAGACACAGGGAAACCACATTGTGCCGCTGACACAGTATCTGTATCTGAGGTGCTAAGTAATTCCAATAAAAACATTTCAGAGGGTTTCCGCTTCAAATTGGGGACAGTTCAGAGGATTTGGAAAGAGCTGGATGAGTCAAATTGTGATTACGAAGGTATGACAAATCTGAAACACATTCGTTTTGATAAGAAAAGTACATTTGAATTTGTTAGTGAGGGCTGCACATTCAACACAAAGACCTACTTCCTTAAGGAAGTAGTGTTGCCCTGGGATAGATAGATAGATAGATAGATAGATAGATAGATAGATAGATAGATATGAGTAACCACAGCTAAGGAGATTGAAATATATTTGTGCATGTGTGTGTGTGCGTGTGTGTGGGATAAAGAGAGAGAGACAGGTGTAAGAAGTGCAAATACACACACACACATGCACACCCACATAGATATATAGACATATACTGACATAGATAGATAGAATATTTTCTAAGCGCAGCTTAGATCTGGCTCAAGGTTGAAGTATGGGTACCCAGTGAGGATTGAACTCACTACTCAATTGCAATGGTTCTAGCGAGACAATCTTGCTAACCATTACTCCACCTCGACGTGCCCTGAGATAAATAGTGTGAAAAAATATTGTCTTAATCCTCAATCGTTATCGCGTGTCAGTTAATTAAACATTTTCCTCAAGATTAAACGTTAAAATACAGTTTAACAAAATTATCTTATTAATTATTGACTTTTTTATCTCAGACTTATTGACAAGACACTTTTTGATAACACCTATTTTGAATTGTAGTCTAATTCATACTACAGGTGCAATGGTGAACAAGTAACTTAGAGGGTTAGAAACAAATAACTCATGACTACTAAAAGAGGCTCTATGCAAGGAATGAGAATGATATACCCCAGTGATTGTAATAAAGAATTCGTTTCGAAGTTCCTAGCACCTGAAGATGGTCGGACAGTACAACGGCCGTAACCACGTACAAATGGCAACAAAGATGAGGATAATAGTCCGAATAATGTAAATAGTGTAAATAAGAAATAGATAGATAGATAGATAGATAGATAGATAAAGAGCAGATAAATTAAAGATAGATAGATATTAAATGGTGTCTGAAAAGAGATACAGAGAAAAACCTGCAGAGTTCTCGGTAAGCAATTGACAGACACAAGTCATAAGAAGACAAGGTGTCAACATAGCAGCACCTAATCCTTTATGACTTTTGTTCTTTGGCAGAATATGCATCTTCTGGCATCTTCAAAACGTTCGGCAGTAAACTCAGTGAACTGATTTTGCCGAATGTGTGCGTCCCCTGTCCAAATAAAACACCTTGTCACTCCAAACAAGCTTGATTTCCATGACAAGATTTTAGCCGGCCACTAATCTCGAACATGGAAGCAAATAACTTGATGAGATTTCAAAAGTCTACTGGCGAGAAAATATCGAAGCCTGTGCAATTGCTTTAAGTGTACACGTATTCAGAATCAAAATATTCAGTTACGCTATTTCCGTCAAGTATATCTCTGCAAATGTTTGGTAGCTAAATTGGCCTAATTTAGATACTGTGCGAAAGAATATTGTCTTAATCCTCAATCGTTATCGCATGTCAGTCAATTAAACATTTTGTTAAAGATTAAACGTTAATATATATTTTCACAAAATTATCTTATTAATTACTGAATTTGGCATCTCAGACATATCGACAAGACACTTTCTGACAGATATACAACACCTATTTTGAATTGTAGGCTAATTCATACTACAGATGCTGTGGTGAACAAGTAACTTAGAGTGTTAGAAAGAGATAACTCATGGCTACCAAAAGAGGCTCTGCGCAAGGAATATTAATTTCGAACATGAAGGTGATTTCAAAAGTCGACTGCCGAGAAAATATCGAAGCCTGTGCAATTGCTTTAAGTGTACACGTAGTCAGAATCAAAATATTCAGTTACGCTATTTCCGTCAGTATATCTCTCTGTAAATGTTTGGTAGCTAAATTGGTTATATTATTTGTATTTTCTGCTCGTGCTCGATTTCCGCCTCGAACAAACGTGTACAATTTAAAAGACGACTTCCACACTCGGTTGATTGGGAATAATACCTTCTCGGCAATAATAGCAGCACTCAGTTGTTACTTATAGACACCAAAGAAAATTATGATTTTAATTGCAGGACGACTTTACGTGCTATTACACTAACACAACCACACCAATTTATTCAACTATTTTTCCACTCTTGAAATCAATTTTCTATTTGATATTTTCATTGGAATTACGTTTGTCTTTCATCATAAATTTTCTTTCAATTTCTTCTTCCAATCATTATCAATTCAATAATTACAACCCACAATTCGTAGTTTTTAAACTAAATATCTAAATAAAGAAATCTACTCAAAATTTTACAGTTAAAATTGTAATACTGAATGGCGATAGCCTTCAAACATTGCATCTGTATGAAAGAGGTTGTAGAGCAGAAATGAATTTGCTCCCACAAGACCACGCAAAAAGATTTCAAACTCTATCAAGGCTCGGCAATGGTGGTTGGCACTGCGGGATTTCCACCCTTGACAGTGTGATTATTACTGAAGTCCTGCCATATTGACTAGATATTAATATATTCCTTATTACACTTAGAACTCGGTTGTGGTGAAGATCAGTAATCAAAATCAACACATTGTGTGAAAGCATATCTGTTATGTTCTCAAGACCTTTAGAACGTGATTGATTATGGATCTCCACAACATTCTCTCATATTTAGCTTTAAGAAATATTTGTCTCCATTTGTCCCTCTCGGTCGTTCTTCTGCCATCTATTTGCATAAACACCCTTCACCTCTGTTTACTTGGATACATTAGTGCTCGAACAAACTATAGATTTTTTCTGCCAGGCTTAACTTTCAAGACCAGGACCCGTAATGCCATTTACATCTTCGCAAACCCCCAACATTTACTCCATATTCCATCTGTGAGAAGTTCCACTCAAAAAGCTTCTTCCCACAAACCACTGTTCTGCGCAATGATGCTGAAAAGGCTGTGTTCGCGATCACTATAATCTTAATATGTTCAATTCTAAGGGTAACTTTTCTAACCGTACAAATTGCCTCCTAACGTAACACTCTAAAGTGGTCCCGGATCTTGTACAGAATGAACATCATTGTAAAACTGCTATTATCGCGTACAACCCTTCAGCCTATTCCATGTTCATATGGCTGACGAATTTTTCTCCACTCACTCTTTCTCTCTCTTTCTCTCTCTCTCTCTCTCTATATATATATAGATAGATAGATAGATAGATAGATAGATAGATAGATATCACTCATACACACACACACACACACACACACACTCACACACACACACTCACACAGACAGGTGGGATGTCACTCCCAGTCCTATTGCTTTAACGAAAAGTGCTCAGTCAAACTATATCCCCTGCTTACGCCAGTTCAAACATTCAATGCAAGGACACAATATGCCACGTAAATAGTAGAAAATTACCCACATTCCCTTTTTATTTCATTGGTAAGAGCTGGTATTGAGCTGCTTCTTCCTGCAAAATATTGCTCGGTGGAACCGACTTTTAAGAGGGTTTTCCACCGATCACTATAATCTTAAGATGTTCAAGTGAAGGGTTAACCGTTATCTTCCTTTTTTATCCGTATAAAATGCCTCTTAACGTAATTCTCTACTTTGTGAGAGCCAAAATCTTCAAACTGGCTTTCAGAGACTGTCTCTTTCCGATTCTACGACGGTCGACCGGAACGTTTATTAAGCTTGTGCATTCTAATATAGTTAACTGTTTTTAGTCTGCCCACTATTGTGTCTTCTTACATTCATATATTCCTCTGCCTATTAACTGTCCAAAAGATAGTAAAGTTTTGTAATTTGCTTGAAGCATTGTTTATATTAGGTACATGGTTAAGTCTTGAAGGCTGTCACAATGCGTTTAGTAAAATAAAGGAAGGTAAAGAAGTTGTAGCGTATCACCTATTTATTATACATTAATATTTCGAGACCAAAACCTCATCTTCAAAATGGCAGAGGAGCGTGTTTCTGTTCGAGTGAGTCCGTGCCTTTCAAGGGATGGCCATTCCTGGCTGTATGCTGCTGCTGCTGTCATTAATTTTACTGTGTGTTTGTGTGTGCGCGTGTGTGTGTGTGTAAGTGTATTAGAGCATATATATGTGTGTGTGTGTGTGTGTGTGTGTGTGTGTGTGTGTTTTATTGTATATGTGTGATTTACAGTTGGGACCTTTTCTGGTCTAATGATATCTTCTTAAGTATAAATGTGCTTCGAGTTATCTTCATTAACTCTCCACATTGTTCACATACACCGTATACGGTATTCCAAGCATCCTTCTGTATAACTACACCTTTGTGCCAATTAATTGAAACAACTGATTTAGTTTCTTTTTTTTCACCACACGGTCAGTTTTATATCCATTGGAGTGACAGAGTATATTCGATTTTTCTTTTCCCTTAAGATTAGGCCATTTGCAGTAGTTTGTGGTAATACGAATCTGTTTTCGGGGTGTATGATGAAATTTGTTTGGTCTTGAAAAATACTGTGTCATCCGTGATTTCATCCGATTTTTATCACGCCTAGTTTCACTATTGTCTCGACTGTCGATTATTTGTTTTATGACCATTGTCTGCGATGGACGTTATTCCAAGGAAGCCTACGAAAATTGTAACCCATGTTACAGTGTCCGGATATTTTGGCTACAAGCTGCCATCACAGAAAAAAAACTCTTAGCTGTAGTAAAACATCGCATTACCCTTGGTCGAGCGGCATTCACCAAAATCTGTACTGGCATCCAAGATTTCTATCCTAGGATGTGGGACAGTGGATATTGACTCGGAACGACAAATCAGGGTCCCGAGTTCGAATTCCAGTTGAATTCCTTGCGTTCACTTCCGCACAAATACCCTTGGGAAAAGTATTAATCCGTCACTTCCCTCCAGTTATTGCTTAAATAATAACACAGATTGGGTTCTATAGCCTTGGCTAGAAACTAGTCTATCACAGAAAGCAATGGCAACCTACTTCGCGATAATCCTCTGCCCAGTCAGTCATGTCTTTTTCGAGACATGATCGCCCAAAGAATGTGTCACCGTATAACACTTAACTGACATCCTTAATGTTGTACTTTATTGACTAGGATATGTGATTCTGTGCAGTAAGGTTGTTGCAAAAACTATCAACCTTTCACAATCGTATCATGAGATGGTTGACATATAAACGCCTCAGGGATAACAACACTCTCTACAACCTATTGAACACTACCAATCTTGGGCCAATCACATTAGTTGTTAAATCGAAAGTACATAAACTGTTTCGACACATCAAGACATCAACCTGCAGTGTCAGTAAGTTATGTGTAGAACTAAAGACAGTAGGCAAAAGAAATAAAAATGAAACACCAAAACATTGGCTAGACAATATTCACTTGCGGAGTGGACATTCCCTCCACCAACTTCTTATCGATCGACCATTGTGAAGAAGGATATCTCATGTTGAAGCACACTCTCCAACATGCTGATCAAGCAATTGATGATGATGACAATTTGATAGTAAAATTATCAAAAATACTTTTTCATTTCCAATCTTTTCACTGTTTTCTTTTTATTTTTTTCAACTGGAGTAGATAGACTAAACTATCGCCCGGATCACACTCCACCCACGTCTATTGAACAGCTGAAGAGGCTCACCCCTTGTTCCTTGTATAGGATGTGGTTTCCGGCTTTCTCTTTTCCAATCTTTTCATTCTTTTCTTTTTCTTTTTTTCTCATTTGGAGTAGATAGACTAAACTATCGCCCGGATCACACTCCACCCACGTCTATTGAACAGCTGAAGAGGCTCACCCCTTGTTCCTTGTATAGGATGTGGTTTCCGGCTTTCTCTTTTCCAATCTTTTCATTCTTTTCTTTTTCTTTTTTTCTCATTTGGAGTAGATAGACTAAACTATCGCCCGGTTCACACTCCACCCACGTCTATTGAAAAGGTGAAGAGGCTCATCCCTTGTTCCTTGTTTAGGATGTGGTTTTCGGCTTTCTCTTTTCCAACCTTTTCATTCCTACGTAGCCCCCTGCGCTTCAATGGCGTTACCGCCTTGCTTGGGGTGATATGATTAAAAAATAAAAAATAAAAAATTACCTACAATATATTTTTATAGTAAATTGACTAACAATATATATTTTATAATTAAAGAACCAACAATGCATTTTATAGTAGAATCACCAACAATACATTTTATAATAAAGTGATCAACCATAAATTTTATAGTAAAAAGGCCAACAATACTTTTTTTTGATAGCGAAATTAAAATCAATACAATTTATAGTAAAATTGAAGTCATCGCGTATATTATTAGAAAATAAAAAAATGCTATGATTAATCAATCTCATTTCTTAGTAAGGAGATGCAAGTTTTTACTTCTCGTTTGCTTTTTTAAGATTATTTGGTAAAAAAATATGAAGCTAAGTAATGATAAATTTAATCATGAAATAATGTAATTTTCTTTTGAACTTTCATATTTAGAAATCGGTATTAAATAATCCACACTGGTCGATTATCTGCTAAACAAATAACAAATTTCTACTTCCATCATATAAATGAATGCTGTAAAAATGTTATAAGATGACAATGCGAAAGAGCAGTGTTAGCTAAATAGGGGGGATGAAGACAAATTTCATTATTCAAAGTGATCGTCTTGTGTACATTTTGCATTGCAGTGGATATAGGCTCGGAAGGACAAATCCGAGAGCCGAGTTCGAATTCCAGTTGAATTCATTGCATTCACTTACAAGCAAATACCATTGGGAAAGGTACTAATTCGTCTCTTCCCTCCACTTATGGGTTAAATAACAGGACAGATTGGGTTCTATAGCCTTGGCTAGCAACCAATCTACCGCAGAAAGATATGGCAACCTACTGCGGGATAATCATATGCCCAGTAAGTCATGTCTCTTTGGAGACATGATCGTCCAAGCGTGTATCACGTATGGCACTTAACTGACTGAAAGCTGAGTTGGTGTAAAGTTTGTATTTGATATATTTCATAATTAATCCCTCCAAATCAATATTATTTTAAATCGATCCCTATACGATAGTCAAAACAAAATATAGGCTCATAACACATGATTTCTAAACATGTAAAACATTTTATTTAAAATTATTAATACGCAATTCTCGTTTCATCTATTGCAATCGAGTAAGCATTCGAGATTTTTCTCCATATTGCATACCTTCAAAGTATCATTTTACTCCACAATTCTCTGTACTTTATGGTGCTTAATATAGTGTTTGTTTTTGTCATATAACTAATTCCTCTCCTGTTGTCTTCAATACGATCGGTGAGTGCCAATTTTTTTTAGGGTTTCAACCCTAGATTCCAACTTAACTTATGCAAAGCGTCCTTTTTATTTTCATCTATATAAATAAAACTGAAGATGTGTGTTGGTATGGGTTTATATCTGTATATGTACCCTCACTAATTTCTATTAACATACACTTCCACATTTTCACCCCATTTGTTTCAAAACTTACACTCCCCTTGCAAATTTATTATTCTCTTTAACAAAGAAAAACTTGTGAGTGGTCCTCAGTTTAATATTTGTTTTAATTTATTATTTTTAAGTATTTTCTTCTTTTTTTTTTTGTTAAAGAGAAGTTAAGCACAGTAACATTTACATGGAGAATAATTTTTTTCAAACATTACAAGAGTTATTTCTCGTATTTAATGTCTGTAGATGTGAGTCGTATAAAAATAGGAAGAATTACTCTTCCAATACCGTACAACGTCGGCTACTTACTGCTAATTTTCTCTAAAAAATTGCCATATATCACGTTTTCAGTCTATGGTATTCTCCACATCCTTCTTTAGAATCAGATTTCTGTTAACGCCAATGTTCTTATACATCCTTGATAAGATTGTCCAGTATTCACTGTCATAGAGGTGGATTGATATTACTTAATAGTTCAGTATATTTGTTTTAATCATATCACCCCGAGCAAGGCGGTAACGCCACTGATGTGCAGGGGGCGACGTAAGAGTGAAAAGATTGGAAAAGAGAAAGCCGGAAACTACATCCTAAACAGGGAACAAGGGATGAGCCCGTTCTCCTGTTCAATAGACGTGGGTGGAGTATGAACCGGGCGATAGTTTAGTCTATCTACTCCAACTGAAAAAAAGAAAAAAGAGAAGAGTGAAAAGATTGGAAGGGAGAAAGCCGGAAACCACATCCTAAACATGGAACGAGGGATGAGCCCGTTCACCTGTTCAATAGACGTGGGTGGAGTATGAACCGGGATATAGTTTAGTCTAACTACTCCAATTGAAAAAAAGAAAAAAAGAAAAAAAGAGAAGAGTGAAAAGATTGGAAAAGAGAAAGCCGGAAACCACATCCTAAACAGGGAACAAGGGATTTCTTGTTTCTAAAGTTTTGCCTTTTTTTTTTAATTTTAAGAAACCACGTGTTTTTGTTCCAAAGTTCCAAAACAAGATTAATTAATAAAGAAATTTTATTTTAGCACGTACCCCCCCCCCCCACTGTGAACAATTTAATTTTCAATTATTCATGATCTGGATTTCTTAATCTATATTAATATGAAAATAAAATTTTATTAAACCAATTATTTCTGCTTGCAATGGCTATTATGCATCATATGTTCTAATATTTATTAGCCAGACTTCATTCTTATGGCGATAATTTTTTAAATGGGTGTGTTTGTTTTGTCACTTTAAATATTATTCATTTTGTTTGGTAAATGTTAGAGAATCATTAATATTGCAATTTTCGTCTTCCTCGGCTGAGACTGAACTCACTACACCCCTCCAGTATTCCCTTTACATTTGGAACCCAGGCAAAGTTTATAGCGAAATTCATAATCTTGTCATATAACTTAATACTTGATACTTCGCCTGCGCTACCAATGGTGTTTTTATTGTGAGACCAACACTAGATGGGTTGCCTTCAGGGCCCCATCCTTTTATTTAACCTCACAACTGGAGGGAAGGTGACAGATTAATACATTTCCCAAGGGTACCATTGCTTAAGTAAATGCAGGGTACTCAACTGAAATTCGAACTCGGCTCATCGATTTACTCTTTCCAAGCAGACATCCACTGCACCATAACGCACATCCTTCACTGAACGCTTACAGCGCCTGGTATTTCCAAGCGGTCACTCATTTAAGTACTGACCAGGCTCACGTTGCTTAACTTCGGTGAGCGAACGAGACCCGGTGTATTCCAACGTTATATGCCGTAAGCTTAAAGTTTAACTGCAATTTTACATGTTAACGTCGGTCTGCTAAATCGAGTGGAAATGAATTTAGAAGAGATCGGCAAACACTACACAAATTCAACAAATCTGACTAAAAGTTTGAACAAGAACAAAATTCGTAATTGCTATAATTGTGAAAATATGACCGCTATATATATTTCTATGCTTGCATCGAATTTAAAGCTACCAAATATTTATACAAACGATCTATTTATTGATTTTACGACTTATCAATTATTTTCAGGTTATTTAAAGACAGAAAAATAAGATTGGAAGAAGCAAGAATTGTAGATATTATGGAGAAGCTTAGATTATATGATGACTCTGAGAACAGACATAGCAACATCCATAATAAGATCTCAACGTGACATTTGTTGCATCGTGATAACCTTAGACTTTCTTATGACAAGCCTGGAATAATGTAAAGATATAGCCATTAAAAACTTAAATGCAATTTCATTCGCAATACTCCGTCTTTCTGAAATCCGCAATTTAAATTATCCATTCTCTTCACTAATGTTTTTCAGGTCTCTACTACAGAAGATAGCTGAAAAGAGTGACAATAAAGAAATACAAATAAATTGCATGAAAACCGAATGCATGTTCATCAGAAAAAAGGGCAGCCCAAAAAGCCAATTACAGGTGAGGGAGTCTAAAATCAAGCAGGTACAGAAAATTAAATACCTAGGAAGTGTTCTAACAGAAGACGGAAAGTGCGACACTGAGATCCGAAGACGAATTGGCATGGCGAAAGAGGCAATCCAGAAGTTGAGTAAAGTATTAAGAAACAGAACAATTTCACTAGAAACAAAGAGAAGAGTACTGGATTGCTATGTGTTGTCAGTTCTTCAATGTGTCTGGGAATGCTGGACAATATCTTTGAAGATGAAAGAAAAACTTGATGCAGCTGAAATTTGGTTCTACAGAAAGATTCTTCGGATATCATGGACCGAGCATGTAAGCAATGACGAGGTTTTGGAAAAGATGGAGGCGAAAAGGAAATTAATACTGAGCATCAGGAAGAGACCACTAAAATTCTTAGGACATGCAATGAGGAAGGGGGGATTGGAGAACCTGATACTAGCAGGCCAGACAGAAGGAAAAAAGACCGGGGAAAGCAGCGGATAACATATCTGAAGGACCTGATCAGGTAGATGATGGAACGAGGGTTGCATCGTACAACAGAAGAAAGCGTGCTAAGAGCCGCCAGGGACAGGGTGATATGGAAAGCCATAATCACCTGAAAAGACATGGCACATAAAAGAAGAAAGAAAAAGTTGCGTTTTCATAGATTTAGTGCATTGCGGAGGGCGGAATGATTACAAACACACACACACATATGTATAAATAATACACTGTTCATATGTTTTATCGTTGAAACAGTGACTTTAAAAATATGCTAATATCAAGCGATAGATAGATAGATAGATAGATAGATAGATAGATAGATAGATAGATAGATAGAGCGCCGCTTAGATGTGGCACAAGGCTGAAATTATGGGGCACCCAGTGAGGATCGAACTCACTACTCAGTTGTAATATTTTCTAGCAAGACAAGCTTACTAATCATAACAGCACGCCGTGGTGCCAGATCTAAGCGCAGCTTAGATGTGACACAATGCCAAAAGTATGGGACACCCAGTGAGTATCAACTCACTACTCAATTGTAAGGATCCTAGCGAGACAAGCATGCTAACCATTACGCCACCTCAAGGTGCCCTAAGATAGACAGATAGTTTCGGTATCTTCAGGTGTTATATATTAACTGATTACCCAACGCCTTTTGCTGAGACTGTGAAATCAGTTAGGATAAACTTAGACTTGCTCAGACAAGTTTAGATATCATCAGACAAGTTTTGTACTAAGTTACTGCCTAAGTGAGGGCTGGGTAACTTTATTACCAGTGGCCCGTGCTCGGGTTTCTCCACAGAAAAAAACGACCTTGTGTCACAACGTTCCCTAGTGGGAGAGCAGGGTAAACAAAAACTGGTTTCCAATTATTTTTGAGCGCATAACAGTAATTTTAAAATAAAGAAGCGGTCAGTCAAGACTGGCGAAATAATTTCACAGACTTTAATCTGGGTGTGTTCGAGCCTAAGATGTATTATCTACATCCAGATATTATTTCAGACCTTTTAGCAACTTTTTGTTATGGAAATGATACTATTGCCAACTTCTTATCTTGGCACAATCTACAGACATCATCATCGTTGCAAGATTAGGCTTTTTTAAATATACTCCAAGTAATATATATATATATATATATATATGTGTGTGTGTGTGTGTGTATGTGTGTGTGGCGAAAGGGGATAAGAATATATCGTTTTACATAATTCATTTATATACATTCTCGAATAACATATTGTGTAGAAGAAAGGTTAGTGAAAACTGATCAAATGTCGAAACACTCCTATTTGTGGTCAGCTTTCACACACCCACTTTATTATATATATATATATATATATATGATAAAGTGGGTGTGAGACAGCTGGCCAAAAAGAGAATTCAATTCGGTAGGGTTTCAATGCTGGATAGAAGCAATCGGCTGTCTAACCGTACTGATGACTGTCTGCGGATGACTACTTACGTTCTCGCACGCCTATTGAGCACTATTTAGAAATGGTGGACTTTAAAAACAGTAGATACTCACTTATTACGAATCGTTTATTCAGTAATAAATTCGAAAACTCTCGGCTACAGGCGCGTGCTGTATATAACACGCTAAAAATTCTACTTCTTTCATCAAGCACCCAAAGCCTCGGTTAGAATCGCCGACTGATGTCTGTTCAATCGGGATTCAATCCTGGCTAGAAGCAATCGGATGTCTAACCGTGCTGATGAGCTGTAATCAGTGCGTGCGAGGTTGGAAAAGTATGCAATTTTTGTCATAGAAAACGCATTTATTCAAGGCAGTTATTTGAAATTTAGTACAGATGTAAAGGCACGCACACTCTAGATCTTCATTTTCTTTTTTTCCAGATGTATGAATAAAATAAATAATATGAAAATTGTTGCCCCGCTGCAAGTCCGTCAGATGAAAAGAGTAGTAGCCTATAGTTTTTTGCCGAAGGAGAAACTTCTGTAAACATTAAAAAAAGATTGAATATTGTATTTAAAGATAAAGCTTTAGACGACAGTAAAGTAGAAGTCCCAAGCATCGTACACTGCGTTATAGTGGCAGCCCGTTCGTTTCTATCAACCCTGCCAATTAGAGAAATGCGGGCGCTTTAATCTAGGTACTATATAATCTAACCACTATTTCGCGTTAAAAACAGCACAGCATAATGAAAAAGGCAACAAACTTAACGAAAATAAAGTTTTATCGTCAAAATGTTCATGTTATTATTGAAATGAAAAACCAAGTATTTTTAATCATTTTTTTTAATTTTTTAATCCTTTCTATCACGTTAAAAATTTTGGTTAAAATGTTTACGTCATCGCCTTCTCTAACTGTTAACATTGATTTTTTTGTGCGTTTTTTTTTTCGTAGAAAACACATTTATTTCTTGTAAATATCAAATAATTGTCCGATTTTAATGAAATTTTCAGGACTTATTCACAGATGAATAAAATTATTTTTTGAATGTGTTTTTAGAAAATATTGGTAATTTTTTTCTAAATGTGTTTTTTAAATCGAAAAGGAAATCTTCAAGGGTGTTCTTTCATTTAAAAAAAAATCATTTGAAACTTAGGTATCAAATATTTAGGCCGAAATATTAGATGTATCTACTTTAAAATGAACTGTTAGGCTCATAGCTAGCTCTGGTTTTGACGATGGTAGTTATCACAACATATTGAGTTACTTGGATATTCAAAGTGTGCACCCGCTGGATACTAAAACAACGGACGGATAAGCAGAAGACTGAAAGGGTTAAATCTCCCACTGAACTACTTGAAGTCAGTGAAAGAGTCGAAGAAATATTTCAAAAGCTCATAAATGGTAAGAAAACTTAGATTTACCATTATGAACAAGAATCAAAAAGGCAATCAATGAAATGGTATTATTCTTTCGACGGACAGTTGCGTGGCGTACATTTACGTAAATGACAATTGCGTACCAGACAATTGTGTATCTAAACATTTGCGTCCCTATTCAAATGCATTGCTGGATAGTTGCGTTATTCAGATAATTTTTTGAAGTTACTATAATGTCTTAAGAATTGCTAACTGCAAATCAGACTTTTAATTATTCCAAAATAGCAAAATGATAGTAAACATAACAACTCTGTAATCTAAACTTATTCATAAATGGAACTTTGTCTGTGTGTGTATGTGTGTGTGTCCGTTACCTTTAGACTCCGAAACGGCTGAACCGATTTTCTTGAAAATTTACACAGTTGTACTATACGCGTCTGCGAGTGTTCTTAGCTAGGATTTTTGTCGAGGTACCCCCGATAAATATCGGAAATCGATAATCGAAAACATCGGGTTATAGAAGGAGTGGTCTGATTTTAATCAAATTTGATACACTCATAGACAAAAACATAAGAAACGATATTCACAGGTTTCAAGGTTGCAGTTCTGACAATAGTGCAGAAAATCGATAATATATATATATATATATATATATATATATATATATATAATGCAAGATGTTTGTGTGTGTGTCTATTTATCTGCCTGTATGTCTGTATTTTTCAGCCCTTATATTTTAGTTTTTGCTTCGGGTTTGGCTCGAAGTAGGCAGAATTGTAGTTCTTAGTCTCAGCCATGATACCATTTACAAAATTCAGTTTACGACGAAAAAACTTATTTGATATCGATACCAGAAAATAAAAATTTGACTTACATCCATTCATTTTTCTTTCAGTCTACGGTTTCGCTTTAACTAGAAAGAACTATTGCTTTTTAGCCTTTCGTGCCAACGTCCAAAGAGTCTGAACTCCAGGACCATGGATTAGTTTTAAAGCTTTCATTGCACCCGAGCAACGCCGGTCTATACTGCTAGTCAAAAATAAAACTGTAAATAAGAGAATAATGACCCTTTTAGATAAATATACTCATGAAAACAAGATAAGTTTCTTAAATGGGTTAGCTCACAATATTCATAACTTTTGACTAATTTATGAAATTACAATAATTTTCATTTTTGAAATATCTTTAAACACTGTTAATATGTCATTGCATTTCTATAAAAAAAATAAACTTTCAATTTTTTCATTCTTTTTTAAAGAATTCGTGATTATTAATTATACTTTTTTCAAAATGTATGTTAATTGCCTTTAAGAGATTCAAAAGTTATGTGAGGTACGCAATTATCCAGGGACGCATTTTTCTAGGGACGCAGATGTCCTGGTTCGCAATTGTCTGGAATGCAAATGTCCGATACCAAACTGTCTTAGTACCTGGGTCAACCGACTTTACCAGACAAAAATTTTCAATGCAGAAATCTCAGGTGGAAAAAACACATTGCTACTGTATTTTGGAATTCTCATAGTATTTCTGTTGATTCTTTACCAAAGGAGAAGCAATAAACTTTGAAGTATACATTGAGCCTTTAAAAGATTAGAGCAAGAATCCGTCTCGTGTAAGACCAAATTTGAAGACGAATAAATTTAGTTTTAACAACTACAACACCTGGCTTCACTCTAGACGCAGAACAAGGAAGGTAATCCCTCCTTTCGAGTGTAAAATCTATCAAAACCTTCTTACTCACCTACATTTTGCACCCTCAAACTTCCATGCCTTTGGTTTAATGAAAGAGGCAAAGAGACGCAAATATTATCGTAATTATGAAGATGTGGTAATTATATGGTAATTTCTGTAAGTAATTGACTACATCTTCAACCAGTTGACTTTTACGGAGTCGAGACACATTTCCTCATGCTAGTAATTTTTTGTAGAATTAGAGATGTGAAACTGTGATGTATAGATATATCTAGATGTACGATATATTTGATTGTGTTCTTTATTTCTTATATGATAAAACATATTGTGTTACTTTTTGACTCGACATCGGATTTTCTTTTGTGGTCACATCTCCCCACAGTTACTTATTATTCGTAACCCTTAAAATGTTTTGTCTTTTTCTAAACTTTGTTTCGACATCCATTTGCTCAAGCATGTTAGGTATGTTATGCGTCTTTTTCTGCTGTCTAAGTTGACTTCAAATTGTCCTGTGTGTATGAAATTTTCCATTCCTTCTATCCTCATTATGTGTCCTAGAAATTTCAACTATCTCTTTTTAATATTATATATAAGGGACAGTTTTTCTTCGATTATCTCTAAGATGTCATCGTCGTTCACATGTTTATGGTATTAGCAGCATCCTTCTGTAGAACCAGATTTCTGTTTCTTCTTCATTTGTAAGGATATTGTCCTGAATATGCTCCTATGTAGGAAGACTGATATTACGTAACAATTCACTAGTCTTTTCTTTGTTTCGAATAAAATCTTCCTCTTTTTACTTAGCTTTTGGAAGGCATCTTTCTCTATGCGTCCCCGGATTTCCCTGTCATACATTCTGTCCTCTATTAAAACACTTCCAAAATATTCATATTCCTGTCAGTCAGTCACTTAAGGACCATACGGGATACCTGCTTAGACGATTATGTCTTGAAAGAAACGGGCAGAAGATTATCCCGCAGTAAGATTATCATTACTTTCTCCGGTAGACTGGTTGCCAGGCAAGGCTATAAAACCTAATTTGCCTTGTTATTTATCCCATAACTGGAGGGAAGAGACGGATTAATACTTTTCCCAAGGGTATTTGTTCATAAGTGAATGTAAGAAATACAACTGAAATTCGAACTCGGCTTCCTGATTTGTCGTTCCGTGCCGATAACCACTGCAACACGAGTTTGATTTTCCTATCTCCAATTTATAATTTGCTTGTTGAGATGTTTACTTTTGCTAACAACTGTGCATTCTGTTTACTTGAAACTGATACTTAGTATTTCCTTGCCTAATTTCTTCCCTACCTTCTGTAGGGGTCCCTGTAGTTTCTCTTCTGCGTCTGTTATCAACACGATGACATTTGCATAGCTTATGCTGTTAAGAATATAGATGTCAATAATGTATCCCAGTTGAACTTCATAATTATCTGCCACCCTCGGATATATGATTTAAATTAATATTAGAATTTGATAGAGTATTATGACAATTGCGCAAAGTAAATATGGTTTTATATGATTCCCAGGGTTTATTATGAAATCAATATATAAGCTATCAAATGAATTCATATTAATAAAAAAAAACGATACTGTTCCATTAAAATCAAGCGTTCATTTAATTAACGTAAATCACGCTTCTGTTTAATCAAATGCGTATTTGGTTTAAATATAAACTCTCATGACGCTCTTTGATCGTCAAAATATTTTTTCGAAATCCTCTTCTTTATATATATATATATATATGTGTGTGTGTGTTTGTTTGTGTGTGTGTGTGTGTGTGTGTGTAAAAATATACTCAGTTATGATCTGAGATTAAGGATAGGATGTTTAATGAAAAGAAGACAAGAGGAAAACTACATTTAAATCACCTATGCGTTTCGTCCTGCGATGGACTTTATCAAGGCAAAAAGACGAAATGAGCTTTGTTCTAAATTACGTATCTATAAACAAACAGTGTTGGCAACTATGAAAATGCTCACAAACATTCAAAAAGATTAACAGAATATTGTAGTTTTAGAATTGTTTCATGTGTAGTGGAAAGTCACTGGAGATGTTAAAATGAAGGGTGATTCAACCGTTTTCCTTGGACTTTTTATTATATATGTGAGTCTGTTTTTATAGTTGCCAACACTTCCGGAAGTTAATAAATGGCCGTTGAAGTTTGTAGCTAACAGGGAAACAAGAAATAGGCAGAGTTTCAATGGTTAAAAGTACAAACAGTTATTTTTATATTTTATTATTCGGTTAGCTCGGACATTCATGCGTCTTTCATGCCAACCATCACTGTCCTACGTCAAGGTCGGAAGGTCCTTATGAAAGCGCTATGTGCCATAATATTGGTCGTCAATCTAGGTGGGTGCTGGGTCTCGCACTTGGGCTAGGTTTTTTTATTCGTTTCACTTCAAGAAGGCGATACCGCCACTGATGCGTAGGGGGCTACATAAGAGTAAGAGTTTAGACAGGAGGAGAGTGAAGAGAAAGACGAACCAGTTAAAGGGGGTATAAGAGAAAGGGCGATAGAAGAATGGAAACACAGTTGTGAAGACAGTTGCGAAGGTAGAGAGAAAATAAAAGAACAAGATATATGGGGGTGATGTAAAAAAAGTGCTGACGTTAAGCGGATAAAAGATAGGTAATGACATTGTATTTAAATTCCTGAAGGCTGTAGCCGTCATGAAAGCAAGTATATGGAATGAAGTTCCACAGGTGGGAGTGCGAGAAAAGGAAATGATGGAGTACAATTATCGGCTGTATTTGGTCGATCTAACTGTAAATGGGTTGGATCTTGTTACAAGGCACGAGTAAAGTTTATGTGGCGGGGTCACCAGTGATCAGAACATATGTATAGATCAGTAGATAACTTGCGAGTTCTTATGCATCCGTGTAAGATTGCAGAAATATCAGGAATGGGTTCGTTCTCTAAGGTGACACACTTTAACCTTTTTTTTTGTTATCTCCCTTGACTACATGTTGAGAACTTCCCTCAACGAATACGATCATCTAAGATTTATTTATCACCAATCTCTCAAGTAAATATCCTGCAATAAGGTTGACAGATATTTACTATGCAGATGATCTAGCTATCACTGTAGACCCAATTATCAATGTCACAGGTCTTTTACATAATCTAGAAAATGTTGCCATGTGAATGATTCTAAAACTGAATGCATAGTATTCAGCCAGCTCAATACAAACTCTCTTAGGTGAATCAATAAAATCTGTGGAATCTTTAATATGCCTAAGAAATGAGATACGTACGACTGAAAACGATATTAAAGGGGTCACCTTGAATGAAATGAATGCAATCTGGATATCTTGCAGGTACATCGAGCTATTTCAGCAGTAAAAACAATGAGACCAAGAAACCAATCATTATAAAGAGGACTCTTCTATGAACGAAACTATTGTGTTGTCATAACCGGAAATAATTAGTCTTGGTGGTAATATCGGCTGAAACAGCAGGAATAAACTGAAGAGAAAATTTCAGTTTCATTTGATATTTCTGTGATTTTTACCAAACCTTGTATGCCATCTTTCAACGATGAAAAAACCTCAGTCGCACAATGGGCACGAATAGAATTTAATTCATGTGTTTTTCCGGAAGAACATACCGATGTGAGTCTCAATTAGCGCATTGGTAGCAAAAGAATGTCTTAGTAATAGGCTGTTCTTGCTTAATAGGCGATCAGAAATAAATATCTGCATGCACTGTGTGGACTGAATTACCAAAATGTCGGACTTGAAAAGCATGAGTCCGCAAAAGAGGTAAGGAAGAAATCAACTATAGAATTGTGTCAATCATAATTGGTAGGGGAACGAGTAGAAATATTTAGAAATCGCGAAAATTCAAATTTTGGATGCCGGCGATATCAGTGGCATATGACTGATGAAGCCACACATGATGCGCATTTTAATAAAAAAACACAATAGTGTTTATCTATGTAGTCAGATCTTTTATCTATTAAGCAAATGCGGCGCCTCGGAGTGGTGTAATGGTTAGCAAGCTAGTCTCGCTATAACGTATTACAACTGAATAGTGAGTTCGATCCTCACTGGGTACCCCAGGCATTCGGCCTTGTGCACCATCTAAAAGAAAAATTAAAGAAATAGCTAACCGAGTTTTAAAATGATCGCTAGAAGCACATATCAAAACAATCCGGACACTCAAGTGACGAGTTCCTTGCCACTGAGAGATTGTGACAAACACATTGAGGTTATGCCTTTTTGCACTAAAATCGTTTTGTAGAGAGGGAACTAGCCAGGAACAGAAATTTCAGTAGTTGAGAATGAAAAGCTTACATTAGTTTTGTAGCGTAGGGAGCTGGTTAATGTTTTTTTTATTCGGCCTTGTGTCTTACTTAAACGAACTCCCCACGACTTACAAGTTTAGATGCAAAGTTATAATCACCAAAATTATTATCAGAAGGTTTTCATTATCAGATGATTGGTTGTCAGTTGGAATGTGTGGATTAGTGTAGAAGAATGCAATAATAAAATATACATTTTGAATGTTAAAATTGAAATTTATTAAAAGGAGAAATAACATAAGTTTTAGATGTTAATGTTCAATTAGAAACATTATTAAGAGTTTAAGGGTAGAGTTCGTAAAAAAATGTTCTAGTAATAATTGTTGAAATAGATAAGGAGATAGCAAAAGAGGACAATGTCCGAGTCGCTTGAAGTTTGAAGTGACAATTTAGATGTTCATCTCTCTTTCGCTGCTTCCATCTCTGACTCTCTTGACTGACGCCCAGGTCATTTATATAGTCGTTTTAAATTTCGGACTGGATCACCAAGTCCTTTCAAATCTTACAAGTCGCTCCCATTGGTCAAAAATCATTTTAACACCTACTTGCGAAATCTGTTTTTTCGATAAGCTCATGGTCAATCCATTTTTCTATTTGGGAAAACCAGGTTTTCTCACGCCGTTGTGAATATTTGTCAAAAATAAGAAGGTTGATTTTAATTAATTTGTCCGCTACAGTTTCACTGAGAGCTAATGAGTCGGGATAACTTTCCAAGAGAAACGACTCTACACGATAGAAATTGGTTCGAATGATACGGAGATTTATGAAAGAAAGTATGAGGAGATAGGGTGAGTTTATTTTTGCAAACTATTTATTTTTGTTCTTAAATTATAAAGGTTTCGTACCATTTTCAAAATTAACTTAGTAGCTCACTATTGGCCAGAGGGACATTCTCTTCCTGAACGTTTTTACCATCCATTTAATAATAAGAAGAATAATAAGAATAAGAATACAAATAAAGATGTGAAACATTGATTATTAAATGGGAAAAGTAGCCTCAAAGTGGCCTATGTTGAAGATAGATAGATAGATAGACAGATAGATAGATAGATAGATAGATAGATAGATAGATAGATAGATATCTACAAGAAAATAATATAAGACACTTTAATAAATTATATTAATTCACTTTAAAACTTACGCAAACCGAATTAGTGAAGGTACCGATATGAAAAATCATTCTTAGAGCTTTCGTTTTAGCTTTAATTGAAATCTAAATGATTTAAAACGTACTAATTTAATGCTCTGTTCGGTATTTATTAGAATCGATTATTTTAAATAAAACTGATAAAATTGGCCATTTTGGCACATTTGCAAACAAAAGTTATTTCTCGTTTCAAAAATCTTGCAAAAATAAAATATATATTTCTAAAACATTATTAAAGAGAAATTATCAAATTTAAAGTAAAATAAATAAGATTTGAAACATATATTACATCTAGCATAAAACGTTGTATACAAGCATATCTTAAACCCTAACATTTCTTAACTTAACATGCTTACGGCATATCACTTTGAATACACCGGTTCTCGTACGATCACCGAAGTTAAGCAACGTGAGCCTGATCAATACTTTGATGGGTGACCACTTGGGAATACCAGGCGCTCTAAGCGTTCAGTGCATTGTGGTGCTTGGAAAGAGGATTCGGTGGGCCGAGTTCGAATTCCTGTTGAATACCCTGCATTCACTTAAGCACTAGTACCCTTGGGAAAGGTATTAATCCGTCACTTTCCTCCAGTTATGGGTCAAATAACAGGATGTGGCCTGGAGGCAACCCATCCAGTGTTAGTATCACAATAAAAACGCCCTTAGTAGTCCTGGCGAAGCATCAAGTATTCAGCTATTTGACAAGATTATGATTATTTCCCTACAAAACTGCACCAGGGTTCCAAATGAACAGGGAATACTGGAGGGGTGTAGTGAGTTCTATCTCGGCCAAGGCCGAAAGACGAAGACATTATGTAATGTCTGTCCTTAAAAATCTCATCAAAGATGAAGGAAAGACTTAAAGCAACAGAAATGTGGTTCTACAGAAGGATGCTGAGGATAATATGAACCGAAAATTTGAGTAACGACGATGTTTTGGATATCACTGAGGCCAAGAAAGGGAACTGATACTTATCATCAGGAAAGGACAGTTGAATTTCTAGAGCCTGTAATGAGGTAGGAGGGTATGGAGAATCTGATACTCACAGGACAGACAGAGGGAAAGAGGTAAATAGCGTGTAACTTATTTGATGGTCTTGAACAAATTCAAGGTAGATGAGGGTTGGGAGGACAACAACTTAAAGGGTGTTATTAGCTACAAGGGATAGGTAGATGTGGAAGGCCATGATCGACAACGTCCTGAAGGGACGCGACACATAGAAGAAAAAGAAGAAGAGGAACAAGAACAAGGAAACTTATACTTCACATCAGGAAGAGACAGCTAAAGTTTCTGGGACACATAATGAGGAAGAAATACTTAAAGAATGTGATACTCAAAGGGCGGATAGGGGGAAAGAGAGACAGGGTAAAACACCGCTCGACAGACTTGATGTACGGTAGAGTAGGGTTTAGTAAAAATATCAAGACAGCATACAAATAAATCAACAAGGGACAGGAAAAGATGGAAAATCACGATCGCCTACGTCCTGAAAGGACACGGCAGTTTTTTTTTAAATAAGGTAGTATTGACACTATTTACATTATTCAAACTATTGTTCTCATCTTGGTTGTCATTTTTACGACGTTTCGGCCGTTGTACGCTCCGGCCTTCCTCGGGTGCTGAGACATATATATATATATATATATATATATATAGATAGATAGATATATAGATATATAAAGTAAAGAACAGGTACGATAAAAGTGTGTTTAATCTAGCATGTTTTACTTTAACAAGATTCTTCAGAGATTTGTTTTAAAGATGAATGATTTTAAATTAAAATTAGATTAAATTAAAGTATTTTTTAATACAGAGAGAATATGTTGACGGTAGTTTGATTTTATTAGTCAGATAAGTGTCACGTGTATTAAAGCAATAAATGAAAAAATTCAAATGTAGATTAAAAAATGACTTATACCTGTTTATATGTGTGTCACGTGTAATAAAAGATGTTTATTTTAAATATTAAGTTTATTTTAAATATGCAAAGTTCGAATTTCAGTTGAATTCCTTCCATTCACTTACGCGCAAATATCCTTGGGAAAAGTATAAATCCCTTTCTTTCTTCCAGTTATGGGTTAAATAACAGAACAAACTGGGTTCTACAGCCTTGGCTGGCAACCAGTCTACCACAGACAGTAATGACATCCTACTGCGGCATGATTGCCCAAGCGTGCATTTCGTATGACTGATAATAGTTGAAAACATTATTAAGACTTCTACTAGACATAAAGAGGAGGAACAGTTTTGTATTGTTATTAAGTAATAAACTGATCCCCCACTAATTTCTTCTTAATCATATAATACATCTCTTCCCCTATGAGTCAAATAATAGGACAGATTGGGTTCAATAACCCTGGCTGGCAAGCAGTCTACCGCAGAAAGTAATGGTAACCTACTGCGCAATAATATTTTGCCCAGTCAGTCATGTCTCTTTCGAGACATGATCGCAAAAGCGTGTATCACTTAACTGACTAACTGATTTTAGATATAAGTGCATGTATGCGAAAATAAGTCTGTTGCAAGCGTATTTTAACTACGGACGAATTAATAGCGTTTATATACTGATGTATATCATATTCTATTCAACTTGGCAGATTTCAATCCATATATTCAACTCAGATATATATATATATATATATATATATATATATATATATAGTACTGTACAAAAGTGTTAGACCAAGGATTATACCTTTTATGAGGAATCCAAATAAAGTTTAAAATCACCACTGTCCTAACACTTTTGCACACTACAGTGATTCTGCAAAAGTCTTATGACAGGGGTGATTTTCCTAAAAATCTCACTAAAATTTAAATACAGACTGAAAAGCCAAGTAAATTGCTAATAAGTACTGATTATTTAAAACTAGGTGTAAAAGAAATGTATTAAAAAGAAGTTATATTTAATTTTTCCTATTTTCTATTAAACAAGTTATTTTGAAACTACTCATTATTCTATTATCCTTGGATATTACTGACTTTTTTCTTATTCCCCTCTCTCGAATACAATCTGCTTGGCAGGAAATGCCATTAAGTTTGTGATGTCAATGCCTGACAGAATGAAGGCTGTAATCAAAACAAAAGGCTATTATACTAAATATTAAATTTATTTTGTAACAAGCATTTTTCTTATTAAAACATTTGTTGAGTAAATCAAATGAAATTACTTTAATAAAACTGTTTATTTTCTGTTAATATACCTCATAAAAGATAAAATAGTTCTCGTCCTAAATCTTTTGCACAGTACTGTATATATATATATATATATATAAAAGATTCTTCTCCTTCTATGTGCCCTGTCCTTTCAGGACGTAGGCGATCATGGTTTTCCACGTCTCCCTATCCCTGGTGGCTCTTAGTATGCTTTCTCCTGTTACACCTCGCAACCCCCGTTCCGTCATCCACCTGATCAGACCCTGCAAATATGTTATCCGCTGCCTTCGTCTGTCTCTTTTTCCTTCTATCTGGCCTGTCAGTATCAAGTCCTCCAAGCCCTCCTTCCTCATTGCATGTCCCAGAAACTTCAGTTGTCTCTTCTTGATGATCAGTATTAATTTTCTGTGGGTTGCCATTCTTCCCAACATCTCATCATTGCTCGCATAATCGGTCCATGAAATCCGCAGCATCCTTCTGTAGAACCACATTTCCGCTGCTTCAAGTTTTTCCTCATCTTCGATGATATTTTTCAGCATTCACTGCCGTATTGAAGAACTGACATCACATAGCAATCTAGCACTCTTTTCGTTGTTTCTAGTGAAATTTTCTTGTGTTAGTACTTTACTCAGTTTCTGGAATGCGTACTTTGCCACGCCAATTCGCCTTGGATCTCTGTGTCCCACTTTCCATCTCTTGCTAGAACACTTCCTAGGTATTTAAATTTCTGTACTTGCTTAATTCTGGTATTTTCCATCTGTATTTGGCGTTTTGGGTTGCTCTTTTTACTGATGACCGTGCATTCATTTTTCTTGCAGTTTATTTGTAGTCATTTGTTGACACTCTCTACAGCTACCTTCTGTAAGAGGTCTTGTAGTTTTATTTCAGTGTCTGCAATCAACACCGTAGTATCAGCATCTCACCTGAGTGGGTAGAAATGCTTTCTCCCATCTCAGAGCATTCATTCCAGTTCTGTCCGTTCTTTATGATTTCAATTTGTGTTGTGTGACTGTTTCCAACTGCAGAAGTATCTTTTGGAAAGAACACCTCCGGGCTCCATGGAAAGCATGTTTTACTTTTTAGTTTCTTAATTCTAAGCTCCCTTTGCCATACCAATTCGCCTTTGGATCTCTGTGTCGCACTTTCCCTCTTCTGTTAGAACAGTTTCCAGAAGAAACAGGACAATTTCGCTAAAACAAAGAAAAGTGTACTAGATTGCTATGTGATGTCTATTCTTCAAGATGACAGTGAATGCTGGACAATATTATCAAAGATGAAAGAAAAACTTGAGGCAACTGAAATATGGTTCTACAGAAGGATGCAGCGAATTTCATGGATCGAGCATGTGAGCAGTAATGAGGTTTTGGAAATGATGGAAACGACAATGAAAATTAATACTGAGCATCAGGAAGAGACAACTAATGCTCCTGAGACATGCAATGAGGAAGGAGGGCTTGGAGAACCTGTTACTAACAGGCCAGATAGAGGGGGAAAAGAGACAGGGGAAAGCAACAGATAACATATTTGAAGGACCTGATCAGGTGGATGATGGAACGAGGGTTGCGTGGTGTAACAGAAGCTGTGCTAAGAGCCACTAGGGATAAGGAGACGTGAAAAGCCATAATCGCCTACGTCCTGAAAGGACAGGGCACATGGAAGAAGAAGAACTGTATGCGCTCTCTTCCTTCTTTACAATGGTGCGCTTTTATCTGCAACCACTCATTGCAATAAAGAGTAAAGAAAATCGATATCGACTAGAAAACTGCGCCGAAGATGTGACGAGGAAAACTGAAGCAGTATTGAACAAATATGCTGTCAACAGTAATCGAATAAGATTATGGTAAGTGATTAATATGATTGCTTTGCCTGGCGTCTGTGAATAGCGGCTTGTTTCCACTCTCCGACTTGAATCTTCCGCCGTTTTCGCTTTCCGCGAGAAAGCGCTACAACACGTGGGGTAATTTACTGATGATAGGAGATTGTTAAATGCGTTATGGAACTATTCCAATACGAAATCCTCCTGATATTTGATTGAGAACCGTTTCAAGAGATCACATTTTTGTCAGGTTCTGTATGGATAGACGCATCTTGTCAAGACGTCAAAAACGACGTTTGCACCGAGCAAAAATATTATCAACTTCAGTTAAAAGTGTGACGTCAAATAATGCTTAACAAATAGCTATCTTACATCTTCGTTAGTTGCCAGCAAATTTCCGTAACATTATTATTTCAATTGCAAACATAGATAGATAGATAGATAGATAGATAGATAGATAGATAGATAGATAGATAGATAGATAGAATATGGAACAGATAGGATATTGTATATAATTAATGTTACAAGAATGGACTTGTTACGTATACATATACTTTCATATATACTGGGTGCGATGGATGCATTGTTCTCTAAATTTCGTAAAACAAAAATAACACTGATATGTAATTTCAGAAGCTATATTTACCAAAATTACAGAAATATCTTGAAGCACTAAAGAGTAAATGTATTCAATAGATTCACCATTGGTTTCAACCCCGGCCACCGCACGACTTCGGAATGACGGGCATTTCTTCTGGACTGTCTCCATACTTAAGTTGGTGAAGTATGCCATAAGCTTTGCCTTCAATTAATTTTTGGTGGAACAAGAAGTGTTCTTGGTTATTTGTTAAACTACCTCCTCTATAATAATAATAATAATAATAATAATAATAATAATAATAATAATAATAATAATAAATGGGTGTGAAGTCTGGGGACATAATTGGCTAGATGTTAGAGTTGATGTGATCGCAGAAACCGTCTGACAGCCATGACTGTGTTCTCTTGAAATTGGCTAGAAAAGTGACCAAAAGTGCTCGGGACAATACACACTACGATCAATTATTGCACTCCCTTACTCACAACAAACAAAAAAATGTAAGAATATTCAAAATGTAATTTTAATTGTCTGTTATATTGAAAAAACAAGTTTAATTCAAAGTTTTAATTCAAAGTTAACAGTTTAAAGTTAACATTCCCGGTGAGAAAATGCAGTAGTGCATTTCACATCGAAATTATATTGATTGTCATCATTTGTATTTGACCGTAAATCCTATAAATTCGTCCATATCAACAGATCAATCAGCGTAAAATTATTTCCTTTTTTAAGAAAATATTAAAAAATAAAATATATTCTTCTGACATATCTCTTGAGAAAAATCTACTGAATAAAGTTTAATTAATCTGAACTGAAACAAATATTACTTACTTTTGCTCATAAATGCATTTTCTAACACGGAGGATTTCTTATTGTTTTATTGACTGCCTGAATTTGGAAAACTTAAGTAAGAGGAACAGAACCGGAAAAAACTTTTTAATACAATGCAAACGGTATATATATATACATATATATATATATATATATATATATATATATATATATATATTGGTCAACAATACGGTGATCCTTACTCATACACACAGTAAGAGGAACCTGCAGATATTGGAGGCCATGTACATCAAATCAAAACAACCAACACTCAATAAAATCAACTTTAAAACAGGAAATAACATATTACATTGCATTTGACTACATGGTTTTGTTGTCATTTGCCGCTATCCCGCGGTGTGACGTCATAAAATCGCATCGCAAACTTAAGAACTGCGTTTATTATTTTTTGGTAACTATTGCCGTTGCCAAGCGGAGTTTTATGTAAACACAAAATAAAATCGTCGGTGATGGTGGATTTTATAATATTTCAGTTTAAACTGAAGATGGCTCATGTGAGCCGAAAGCTTAGAAGAAAACCAATAAATAATTATTCAAATGTTGGAGAATTTTTGTCTTTATTTTCAACTGAAATTAAAGCAAAAATACGACGTTTAGAACGGCTCATGATTAAACATAATAGACATTCATTGTCTCTTATATTTAATAGAATATGTTTACAAAAAAAAAAATATATATATATACTTAATTAATTACTCCATAATTTGTATGAATACTAAACAATAAATATATATTTTAAAGAAAACGTTCACGGCTTCTCACACTTTTATTATATATATATATATATATATATATATATATATATATATATATATATTACTGCCTAGTAATTTTTATAATTTATTAACACATTTATGCAATTTAATATTTTATTGAATTTTAGATTATTTTTATCACTTTACTTACAAAGACCCTTGTTGAAAAATGTTAGAATATTTTCTATATCTATGATAGATACTGCTCTTATTTTGTGATAATGCCGTGTATGAACAACCGCATTAAAAAATTCTATATGTTCATGCACACACATATAGAATTCAAAAAATAATTTAAAATAGTCAGGGTCGTTGAATTGTAGCGAGCCTTTTTATTTAT
The DNA here is from genome assembly GCA_037127315.1 of Ascarosepion bandense. Taxonomy (NCBI): domain Eukaryota; kingdom Metazoa; phylum Mollusca; class Cephalopoda; order Sepiida; family Sepiidae; genus Ascarosepion; species Ascarosepion bandense. Next base: position 16,293 of record JBBBDQ010000301.1, on the reverse strand, counting down.
GATTAGTAAATACAGTTTTAATTTAATAACAATATCAATTGGCTACTAAAAATTAAAAGTATGTATTAAAATTCAAAAGTTTATAAATAATTTTAATAAATCCAGCTAAAACTAGAAACGATTTTTGGAAAAACACATTATTCATTAACTTATTTTTTCTTAAAACATTAGCGTCCATAATCTATTTTATTCATAAAATCAATTAAAAGCGATTCTAATTAAAAATAATGTCTTAGTTTTAGAGTCAAAATTCCAGGTTCTTTTAAGGATGTGTTTCCTTTGTTTCCTGTTTATGATTGGCTTTGTTCCTTAAGTCTTTTCATTATATTTCATCCCAGTAGCGTTATACTGGAATTATTGGCTAGCTTGGTATGTATTGATATTTAAAATTGGCAAATTTTTGGCTAACGCGGGTTCTGTCTGCCGAAAGATTTTGACGATTTTAAATCACTTGTCCTTATACCAAATATAAATGTTATGTGGTACAAAAATGAATTTCTTCAAATATCATAAAAAATTATATGCTTTAGAAAATAATACATAATTTTCCTCATTTCTGAATAGGCTCTTGAAAGATTTATTAAAATGCGAGGATAATCTCTTGTTTAAATTAATCTAAACCTATTTATAAATGGAAATTTGTCGGTGTGTATGTGCATGTGTGTGTATTTGTGTGTGTGAGTGTGTGTGTGTGTGTGTGTGTGTGTGTGTGTGTGTCCATTACCTATAGAATCCGAAACGGCTGGACCGATTTTCTTCAAAATTTACACAGTTGTACTATAAGCGTCTGCGAGTGTTCTTAGCTAGGTTTGTGTTGACGTACCCCCGATAAATATCGAAAATCGATGATCGAAAAAATTGGGTTATAGAAGGAGTGGTCCAATTTTAATCAAATTTGATACACTCATAGACAAAGGCATAAGAAACAATATTCAGAAATTTCAAGTTTGCAGTTCTTACAATAGTGCAGAAAATCGATAATATATATATATATATATATATATATATAAGACAAGATGCTTGTGTGTGTCTGTTTATCTGCCTGTATGTCTGTATTTTTTCAGTCCTTTTATTTTAGTTTTTGCTTCGTGTTTGGCTCTAAGTAGGTATAATTGTAGTTCTTAGTCTCAGCCATGATACCATTTACTCAGAGGACTTATTTAGCCTTCAAAATTCAGTCTTCGACGAAAAACTCATTTGATATCGATACCAGCAAATCAAAATTTTACTTACATCCATTTATTTTTCTTTCAGTCTACAGTTTTGCTTTAACTGGAAACAACTATTGCTTTTTAGTCTTTCGTGCCAACGTCCAAAGAGTCTGAGCTCCAGGACTATGGATTAGTCATAAAGCTTTCATTACACCCGAGAACGCCGGGCTATACTGCTAGTTTCCAAATAAGTGTTATGAATACAAAATAAAATAACTTTCTTTTTTTCACTGTTTGAAAATTCGCCAGCCATTGTGAAAAATATTTAGTAACGAATAGTGAGTGATTTACATAAAACAAAGAATTAAACTTTTAATGGCCAGTGTCATGCTTTTCTCCGCCCAAGAGTATACATTTGAGCTGACCTCGGGATAAGCATTGGCTACTTATTTCCCGTTTTTTCAATCGGTCAGAGAGAGAGAGAGAGATAGAGAGAGAGAGAGAGAGAGAGAGAGAGAGAGAGAGAGAGAGAAGGACGCCGAGAGCACTCAACTCAGCATAATGTAGCAAGAAAATAATCAGGCTGCCCTAGGCGCCCCACATTCGCACCCTCTCACTTTCTTCCTAATGTTGTTTTCTTTATCTCTTCTTTTCCTCTTCACCTACTCGCCGCCCAATATAGAAAGAGAGAAGTAAGACATTAATATTAACCCGTTAATACATCACATTTAAAACCTGGACTTATATCTTTGTTTGTTCAAATCTTATTTCACATTTCGCTAAAACTCTTAATTCTTTAAACTTCATACTGTTTCTCTTAGAACGTTCCACAGTTATTAATTTCATTTCCTACAAATTGGATCTTATTCTGCTCTATAAATCAATTTTCAGTTATTTGTACAAACAAAACAGTTACACTACCGGTCATAATTATTTAACTACCCCAGTTTAAAAAGAAATGATGGATTTCATAATACTTTTTAGTATTTATTGCCAACTAGATAATTCTAAATGAAAATAGAATAGTTCTTTTGTTAATACTGCACAATAACATGTGCATCAAATGAACTGTTCTGGTGTCCAGTTTTTCTGCTCTCTTCCCCATGCTAGTCTCTTCTTCTTATTGGCTGGCCGAAGCAAAGGCTTTCTGGCTGCCTTGTAAAATTTTGCAAAGTAATAATAACAAAAGAACTATTCTATTTTCATTTAGAATTATCCACTTGGCAATAAATTCTAAAAATAGTATGAAACTTTTTTAAAAACTGGGGTTGCCTAATAATTATGGCCGATAGTGTATATACTTTTAGACTTTTGATCTGGAGTAATTTGTAAGAAGTTCGGTTTTGTACGACACAAGGCCAATTTAATAAACATGATCACCACAAAAAATAACACTCAAATTTAAGGTTCTGCTTTGACGCCAAAAGAACAAGGTTTTAAACAAAAGTTCCAGGATTCTGTATCCAAGAAACTAGATTAGCAACTAGGCCCCACCCTTTTACAGTGAAACAGATAAGATGTAACCGTAATTTCTACTCCAACAGCTTCTTTTCTCTCGCTTCTCGCATATGGAATTCCCTTCCACATGTCTACTTTCCCGACAGCTACAATCTCTAGGAGTTTAATGTAAGGTCAATAGACACCTCCTATCACACTAACTTGCATCTATTCACCCAGCACTCTCACCATCTACCCAACCCTCATTCTCGTTATCCTTACCCGTCTATCACCCTCCTTTTGACATTTCCTATAACTAACCATCCTTTCTCACCACTTTCCCCTCTATGTAACCCCCTGCGCAATAGTGGCAGTGAAACGCCTTGCTCGGGGCGAAACGATTATAAAAAAATATGAAAATAAAAAATGAAATAAAAATACGTTTTGCTTTAAAAATCTATTAATCTTTTGTCATAATAATGTCATTAACATATTGGCAATAATATTTTATTTTTATTGTTTTGGGTGGTTTATCATCATGTGCGTTTCTTGTGGCGCAGTGGATATCGGGGAGCCGAGTTCGAATTCTAGCTGAATTCATTGTATTTCACTTACGCGCAAATACCCTTGGGAAAGGTATTAATCCGTCTCTTCCTTCCAGTTATGGATTAAATAACAGGACAGATTGGGTTCTATAGTCTTGGTCGGCAACTAGTCTACCGCAGAAAGCAATGGCAACTTACTGCGGGATAATCTTCTGCCCAGTCAGTCATGTCTCTTTCGACACATGATCGCCCAAAGCGTGTACCACGTATGGAACTTTATTGACTAACGTTTCTTTCTTAGCGAATTGTTTGGGGTTCTTATGGAAAATTAATCTCTCATCACAAAAGAGTAATTTTTTAGTCAACAATTGTAAGAAACCGGTTTATTTCCAAATAAGGTTTGCTTTAAAAATATACACTTTTATAATATAGTCTTTTGTCATCATTAATTCCGGCAGGAAGTACTGAATTAATTGCATTTTCATCCATCTTGATTGATGGACGCGTGATTAATTTGATAAGACAAAAGAAAATATTTTCGATATATTCAATAGTGCTTACGGACAGTTTAGTTAGTCATGGCAGACTGTCTGGTAGAGGTGAAGGCAGTGCAGTGTTACGTTGACCTAAAGAGTCAAACAGAAGCAGAAGTGGCCTACCGGAAAAAATTAAAGAAAGAAAAAGAAAGAGAAAGAAAAAGTGGGACAGTAAGAAAAAGAGAGATAAAGAGAGACAGAGAGGGAGATAGAGAGAGAGAGAGAGAAAGAGAGAAGAAAGTTGTTCAGTTCAAAGTTTACATGCCAGGGAAAAATACGAGGGTTGTATGAAAACTTCATAGGCATACATTAATTTCAACTCTTGATTTTATTAATAACTGCATTGTTTCTATTTAGGTAAACTGACATATGACTGTTCTTGTTTTTGAGCAAAAAATGTCATCAACAACAAAAAATGTCATCAACAACGGATATATATGTCATCATCACAGCAATACTCGTTCCCAACGAAGTATTTTTTATGTTGGTGAACAGATGATAGTCAGATTTGACTAAATCTGAAGGATAAGGGGATAATTACCTGAATCAAAACACCAGTCACACATAGCAGCCATTAAAAAGAAATTGTATGCTAGAGCATTATGCATCAAGACCTGTTTCGTCAGTTTGATCTTAATAGGCTTTCATAACAGCCATAGCAACTTTGTACAGTACTCTCCAGTGATGGTGTGGCCCTTTAAGTAATAATCAATAAATCAGGGGGAGAAGAAGTTTTCACTGAAGAGATTGTCCCATTGTCTCTAGCTCAAAGTGATGAATCATTCATACAAGAATACCATGAATACAAAATGTTCATAGGAACCAGCTGGATCTGCCTCAAACAACGTCAGATACCCCTGTGATGTGATCAGCCTTTTGCGTTTTTTATCAGCTTCAGAAGACATGGCACCCATCGAAAAGTAACATTCGTCATGGCAAGTTTATTGTGCACTATATTCACAGCTCTCTTTGAAGGGATATGCTAATTGCATAGGCTGTTTAATTCAAAGTCAGTCACCTGTTATTCATTACTATATGGTTAACACGATCATTGTTTTCATCGGTGACAGCTGTTTCAAGACGTCCAGACATTTCAAGATTCTCCTTTCCACTCCTAAAATAAACGTCCCACTTTTTCATTGTTGACAAAGCTGTAGTGCCATCCATCAACGTAGCAACCATGTCCGCATGGATTTCCTTGGTGGGTGGGACTAACACATTTTCTGCAGGCACTTGATAGCATAACATTGCCAATTATTTTGCCCATTTTCAAGGGAAATAACTACAAGTTCCACTTAAAGTACGGCCTATAACGTTGAATACACGGGTTCGCGCACGATCACCAAAGGTAAGCAACGTTGAGCTGGGTCAGTACTTAGATGGGTGACCGCTTGGGAATACCAGGTGCTGTAAGCGTTTAGTGACGGATGTACGTTGTAGTGCAGTAGATATCGGCTCGGAAAGAGAAATCGGTGATCAGAGTTCGAATTCCAGTTGAATACTCTGCATTCACTTAAGCTCTGGTACCCTTGGAAAAGGTATTAATCCGTCTTTCCATCCAGTTATGGATTAAATAACAAGGGTAAGACTTGCGGACCCTGCCCTTAAAAAACAAATCCCAATGAATCTTGATACTCGAAAAGAAAAAAGTATTACTAGACACAAAACTTATATAAAAACAACAATAAATTGTTGAAAGAAAAAGGTATTACCAGCAATAAATAAATAAAATTTAGCTGGCAATAAAAGACCCGCCGAGGTTGATATGCCATAAAAACAAAACAACCAACCACTTAAAGTCTTATTCTAACAGTTTGATGTGGAAGGAAATAATTCAGTTACCAATAAGAAGATTTAAATTAATGCATGCATGATTTCACACTTCTAGCCTCACGCGTTCATAGTCAGCTTATAAACTTTTTAGTTCACATCTAAACTTATTTATAAATGGAACTTTGTCTCTGTGTGTGTGTCCATTACCTATAGACTCCGAAACAGCTGAACCGATTTTCCTGAAAGCGTCTGCGAGTGTTCTTAGCTAGGTTTTGTGTCGAGGTAACCCCGATAAATATCGAAAATCGATTATCGAAAAAATTGGGTTATAGAAGGAGTGGTCCGATTTTAATCAAATTTGATATATTCATAGAAAAAGACATAAGAAACGATATTCAGAAGTTTCAAGGTTGCAGTTCTTACAATAGTGCAGAAAATCGATAATATATATATATATAAATCAATACCAGGAAATCAAAATTTGCCTTACATTCATTCATTTTTCTTTCAGTCTACGGTTTCGCTTTAACTGGAAACTTTTTAGTCTTTCGTGCCAATATCCAAAGAGTCTGAGCTCCAGAACCATGGATTAGTTTTAAAGCTTTCATTACGCCCGAGCATCGCCGGGCTATACTGCTAGTTCATATATAAACGGTATTTTTAAAATTCGTTACCTCATTCTCCAGATTGTTGGATGCCTTCAAAAAGCAAATCTTTAGAAATCTTTTAGTTTAAAAAAGTGAACAAAAGAAAAAATTATGGGATATGAAATTCATAGAAGATTTTCACTTCAAGTTTTTTACTCAACATCTGTGCTTCTTTTCGAAAGCAAAATTATTTCTATGAATATTTTTCTTGTACGAACAATTCTTTTCTATTCCTTATAATCAGTGAATGATCCTCCACACACTCCAGATCAATGTAAAAACGCACTACTGTAACCCCTCGGATAGTATTTTAACCGTAGTATTTTTTAATCATCTTAGGAAGGCAATAAGATCACTAAGACACATGGATGGCGAAAGAATAAGAAACATTACTAAGAAACGAGAACAATAGAAAAGAAAACCAAAAAGACATTAAATAGTGATTGACATCTGCATTTAACTATTTGAAAACCAATTTAGCTGGAAAGTATGGAGTCGGAAAAGAGCTTCATGACCGAAAAGTGTAAGAAAGGAAACTTTTTTTAATCATTTCACCCCAAGCAAGGCATTCCACTGCCACTATTGCGCATGGGACTACACAGGGGAAGATAAAGTGAAGGAGTGGCTAGATATAGGAAATATCAGAAGGAAGGTGATAGATGAGTACGGATACCGAGGATGAGGGTTGGGCGGATGGGAAGAGTGTTTGAAAGAATGGGAGCGAGTTAGTGTGTTAGGAGGTGTCTATTGATCTTACATTTAAATCCCTGGAGATTGTAGCTGTCGGGAATGCAATCATGTGGAAAAGAATTCCACAGCCGGGAAGTGCGAGAGAAGAAACTGATGGAGTAGAAGTTGAGGTTGCATGTTATCGGTTTCACTGTAAAAGGGTGGGATCTAGTTGCTAATCTAGTATCTCGTGCAAATTCGTACCTAGTGGGTGCCAGTGATCTAAGTTCATCGGAGCAGAAGCCGTGAAAGTAGCATAGAATTTAGAGTCACCTGTGAATTGATGACACCTTGCCGCCAATCTAGTATTGTGCTTAACTGAATAGAGTCTAGGTGACTTAACGAAGAGTTCATCTGACCATTTACCGTGAAATATGAACTGGGAAACTACGTCGCAGAGGTGGGAAAGTAACTGAAGATAAGACAACTTGTGTAGAAATATCATTCTTAAAGAATTACACCACGTAAACAATTTTTCTTCAGACGAAATAAAATTACTTGAAAAAGATTCTTACTAAGGATTAATGCGTATCTGTGAGCGCGTGTTTGTTTTATATTGTCATGGAGATGTGCGTCGTTGGGCAAATGATATCGACTCGGAACAAGATATCGGAAAGCCGAGTTCAAATTCCAGTTGAATTTATTGCATTCACTTACGCGCATATACCCTTGAGAACGGTATTAATCCATCTATTCTTTCTCTGGCTATAGGCTAAATAGAAAGACAGATTGGGTTTTATAACCTTGGTTAGCAAGCAGCCTACCGAAAAAAAGAATGGCAAACTACTACAGGAAAATATTCTGCTCAGTCAGTCATGCCACTTTTGAGACATGGTCGCCCAGCCTGAATCCGTCTTGCATATATACAAATCAACCATCCGTCTGTGTATAGAATACTGCTATCATGTATGGTCAGGCGCCACGACTTGGCAGCTCGAATCCAGCAACTTTCTCATGCAGCTTCCCTCGGTCTATTCTACAAATATTTAAATGACCTTTTCTCCGACGAATTTAAGTCACTGGCGCCCGCCACAAGAATTTACTCGTGCAACCAGACTGGCAACAAGGTCCCGTCTATTTACTGTTAGGTCAACCAAATGCAGCCGACAATTCTACTTCTTCAGCGTCTCTTCTTGCACTTTCCGCTTGTGAAACCCCCTTCCATATACTTGCTTTCCTGGCGGCCACAACCTCCAGGAATTGGAATGCAGTGTGAACACCCATCTCTTATCCAGTCCTTACTACATCACCCCGTAGATCTTAGTTTTTACCTTTCACTCTACCTTCGCAACTGTCTTGACACCTGTGTTCCCATCCTTCTCTTGCCCTTTCTCTGACATCCCCTGTAAATGGTCCGTCTTTCTCTTCACACTCCACCTGACTAAACCTTTATTCTCATGTAGACCCCTGCGCATCAGTTCCGGTACAGCCTTGCTTGGGGTGAAATGATTAAAAAAATGTATTACGTATGGCACTTGACTGACTGATAGAAAAATATATAACTGTTTTCTGAAAAAATATCAGTTTAGATTTTATATCATTTTATTTATTTATGTATTTATTTATTTGTAACACTAGATAGTTTTAAACAGGCGTTAAATAAGAAGTGAAAATATCGTCGTTAAATAGATCTGTATTTTTAGATAGTATTTTTTCTCGATTAAGAGTAAAATTATGACCCTCGTTTCGTTATTCATAGAGATATTTCATATGCAGATCGCTGGCCTCTTGACAGTGTGTTGTGTGCAATCCGACCAAAGCAACACCTGTGAAGCATTCAATGAAACTTTCTATCGAGACATGACATCTGATCGAAGCTGATAGTTAATGCGAAGTGAGTATGATGGTGGTTGTTTGTCCCGGATGAGACTGCTGCCAACAAAGATAGAAAGAGCAGAAACAAACTGAGTGTGACTGAGTGTTTTCTCTTCGTCCTCTTGTTTGCGTTCATTGTCGTGATCCATGAGTCTGTTTTGTCAAGTGTCCAGCCGTAACGTTCTCGAAGCCGACAAAGGTTGACGACTTTGGCAGAAACTCTCGGTTGACTTGATACCGGAAAATATCCGATTGGTTCAAAAGAACATTGACCGGAAGGATAGTGCCCAGTGTTGTCACCTTCAGCAATCAGATTATGCCTTTGGCCTTGACCGATCGAAAGCTCTCTTCTCGTAAAACTTTAATTTTCTTTCTGTTATATTTTTCTCATTTACAGGGATCAGAATTTATTACGTTCAAGATCAAAAGCAGAGTTTATATTTTATATTGTTAATTCTTTTATAAGATGTGTCGTTAATATATGTCTCTTACTTTAATAATAAGCAAGAAATATTGAAATAGCGTTAAAATTGCTATAAACTGTTATCATGATTTTAGGTTGAGCCTTAAATAATTTTCTGTACATCAAATTTATTCATTTAAAAACAAAGCATAATTATATTTTATTTAATTATACAGAGTGACCATTAAAAAGCGGCAAAGTTATTATCACTGTCTATCTGTTCAAGAATAATTTACCTTGAATAATTGTGAGTTACTTTTTAATTAATTATGACCTTAAATAATTATTCCACTCTCAGGTAATTACTAAACTATGACTGGTTCTTTTATGATGGATCAATTCTTGTTGGACTTTGTGATAGGAAGGTTATTGGCAGATAACTTTGGTCTTTCGTCTTTCCTTTCTCGTATGGATATTTTCTAAGCACTGCTTAGCAGTGGCACAAGGCCGAGATTATGGATCATACAATGAGGATCGAACTCACTACTCAGTTGCTAATCATTGCAACAGGTTTAGGCATCTATTACCTTCTCGTATGGCTAAAAAAAACTCACTGATTTTGAACTCCAAATTATCAGACATACGAGTTGACGAAATGAGCAGAAATGTGTATTACATTTTCTAGTCACATCAGTCGTAGCAAGTTTTCAATGGTTGCTTCACGTTTTTCTGAATTTACTGCTTTTTTTTTTTTTTTTGCTGGGCGCCTTCTATACAATGATTTGTTACCACTCATCAGATAGCTGTTCGATATCGTTTGAGTAAAATTATGTAGATGTTGAGCTTTAGGAATAAAGTTATGTACGTGTTTAAATGCAAGTTCAATCACTATCAACTATCCTCCTGATTAATCTTCTTTTCTTCTTACTCCTGTTTCTGATTCTATTTTTTCAACGCCCATTAATCGCTTGTATCTTAGTGACTTTACTACTTTTTTTAAAGTGTACTCAATTAAAATAAAGGAAAAGTGTGGATGATTAGGAGGCACGGTAAATTAACGGACTGCGAAACGGATCATCGGAAAGCTGAAAACATCAGTCGAGATCATTACATTCAATTATGTGCTAATAAAATCTAAAAACAGGACAGACTCGGCTGTATAGCCTTGGATGCCAACCAGTCTATGAGAAGGAAAAGTCTCAATTCAAAACTGTTTGTAACTCTTGCAAAACACAAGCTACGCAGATAAAGAAAGAATCACCTGCATTAACTCGATGAACTGGTCGATTCTGTTTTATGTTAAAAAGTTTTCGACGGAGTCTTGAATCGGGCTTTCCTTCGGGAATGTTTTCTGCATCAAGGGTAGCTTAGAAGGTAATAATAGGTTACTGTGAGATCAAGAAAATACGGAATGTATAACAGAATAGACTAACTGAGTTTCAAAATTGTCTCTATGTTTTTTGCTCAATAAAACCTTGCGTCAACTTTTTTACACAATATTTTCCTATTGATAAGCCCAATTTGCTCTTTGACCAAACTTTTATGACCATGTTTCACATGCTAGACGTATAAATATGTATTTACTGTTTCAGTTATTCCGGACCAAACTCAGCAGAAGAAAAACGAATAAAGGCAGTCAAGTATAAAATATCAAAATTATAATATGGCGCCCATGAGAAGTAAATATGACCACTGTTTACTCCAGACTCAATATAAAATCTGCCTGAGCTGACAAAGTAAACCACGGTCCTGTTGTTGGAAGCGATTTCTACTCTCTAAAGGATTACGGTAAGAAATGGCTCGTAAATTTTAATGCTTCCATAATGAAGCTACTCTTCTTTAACCATCATAGAGAAGCTTTCCTACCATTCATCAGAAAGAATCACGCTAGTCTCCATGAAAGCATTATACTGCGCCTTCTCGGCCTCACTCTCTGAACGTATTTCAAGTGGAATGACTACATTTAATCAATAGATACTTCTACTACTAAAAAGGTTGAGTTCTGTGCCGAGGAAGCCTTTCTCATCAGAATCTATTTCGCACACTTATAAATCTAACATTCGTCCCTGCATTGAATACTGTTGCCAAATCTGGTTGGATGCTCCTGCTATTTTCGATAAAATCGATCCCGATTTAGCCACTCGCCTTCAGTCACTTTCTTACCGACTGTATGTGGCTTCTCTCAGTGTGGTTTTTTTTTTTTACAAGAATTTTCACGTTTTCAGCTCTCAATGATGGGCTTTATTCCCTGGTACAAATATCACTTGAGATCAGAGGTGACGTTGAGTCATTTTGGACGTTCCAGGCTAAGGACCGATCTCTTAATCAGAAAAACAATACGAAAGATATCGAATTTTAGTGTTGCCTTTATCTGTTTAGAAGACAATGCTCGAGAGCTACTCAAGATAGTGTTAATGTATGGTGTTCGTTGGTGTAAGGAAAGGCGAGAATAAATTTCGTAGGGTCTTGCAAGAAAGAGAACCAGCAATTTGCTACTACAGACTGTCAAGTTAAATAAATTTATGGATCAACAGAAAAGGTAGTGCTCTGCCTGCTGATGTTTTAATGGGGTGTCATTGTATAATTATTTTGTGCTTCAAAAGCTAGTGCTAAATTAACAGTTAGAACTGTGCATTGGCGTATGTGTGAGTCGAATCTATCCTAGTCTGTTCCTATCTAGCTATCTATCTTTCTCTCTATGGAATGAGTAAATTGTTAGCATTTCATATTTTTAATTTTGCGTGTGCACGTTGTTTTTATTAAGATTTAATTTCAGATATAGTGTTTAGATTTGAAAAGGTCAAAACTGTAGTGATTAAAAAAACCCTTAAAGAAATTTGTTCCACAAAGTAGCATACCTTAGGAATTAACTCTCTGAGTGGAACATATGTCTAACTATTTTTTAAATCAAATCACCCAAGAAAGGCAATAATGCTACTAAGAGACAATGGGTTACTGAGTGTGAAAAGATTTTAGGATAAATAACCGTAAACCCAATGCTAAACAGGAAAAAGGAGATAAATATCTACTCTTGTTTAATGACTGGGGAGATGTGTGAATCAGGCGATAGACGAACCAATTTTCTCTTATTAAATAAACGAAGGGGATGCGGGTGACTCGCCCTTGCATACGTTGCATGGTGGGTCCCAGTTGCAAAGGTCGAACGAGGAAATGTAGCTCGCCAAAATACATTCAATGGATATAGCGACAGAATAAGGAAAAGCCTGTGAAGTTTTGACCTTTTGAAAGTGATTGTAGGCTGGGAAATAAATAAACACCCATAAAATAGTGTATGCTATTTTTTTAGCTCTATCAAGAAAGGCAAGGGAGAATTGTACAGCTCCAGCCCAAATATGGCAGTAAAACGCCATTTTTAGTCTGATCTATCTCGTGTAAACATTAAGTGTAGCAAGAGGAGTTAGAAACTTACTGGGATGGATCAATGAACCGCATATTTTGTCCAGGACTTTTAGGAATACATTATATTTGTGTGTTCCACTTGATGTCTGGGTAGAGCTTGATTCCCAATAGACGTTCATGGCAAGGAACCTCCTTAAGGGAACTCTCATCCATCATGATGGGTGAAAGTTCATGAGATACATTTTATAAAATGGCGAGTATAGATTATATAAATAAACATTGTCATTATTTACTTGACTTGATGTGGTTGTTTCATCTTCATACCAAGGGTATTTTATTACTACAAACAATTTTGATCTTATATAAAATATTTCTGATCTGATCTTCACAAATGATTTCCCTGCACTTGATTTATCAAAGAAAGCCTTGATGAAATATTAGATTAATTAAGAGTTTTCTTTGTTAGTTAACTGGTCGCATGAAGAAATGATTTTAATAAAGATATAAAAAGAAAAACAAGAAAAGGATTTTTTTTATTTCAGGAATTAATCGAATTTTTAGATACTCTGCAATTTCATGGGTAAAACGTATTTCGCCGCTGATCTTGACTAGGTCTGACGAGCAGTAAAGTCATCGGCGAAATACGTATTATCCATGAAATTGTAGAATATCTAAAAATGTTTTCTAAAATGTGTCACTCTGTTCAGTTAAATAAATAAATTTAACATTGAGTTCTTTTGAGTTCGTCTCTATCGGAATTTATCTGAATAATATACCAAGTATTCTACGTTATATATATATATATATATATATATATATATATATATATATATATATATATTGGTTTTATAAGATTAACTTCGATTTACAACCCTGACCATCAAATTGATTTGTTAATTTTTTTAGTGGTATATCAACCGTCACAAATTATTTAATGCCACTATACATATATATGAAACATTTTATTATTTATTCAGGATTGTTTGGGGGGTTGCGTGGAGTTTATAAGATTATCCTGAATTTTGAACCTGACCGTTAGATTGGTATGATTTATTTTCTTTAATGGTATATCAACATCTAAAGGTTATTTAATGCCGAAATATATATATTTGTATATATATATATATTCAGCATATTCATTTTTAAATATTGGAGGTATGTGGGGTATACGATTATTCTCGATTTTAACCCTGACATTAAGGGCATATTAATCTGTATAGCTTATTTAATAGCTAAACATAAATATTTCAAACATATATATTTTTTATTCGAGCCAAAGTTTTTTTTGTTTTGTATTATAAGATTTCGAGATTTTAAAAGATAAATTTTAGATATTTTATAATACGTACGTTTAAATGTTATTAAAAAGTTTTAGTATTTTTATGATGACAGTAATAATCATTCTTTTTAAATAATACAATTTATACATCATAGCCGTAACCGTACTGCGGATTAGCGGAAAACCAGTATTAAAATTACTCAGTGTATTTCTTTTTACTCTTTTAGTATGATATAAGCGCGTCATTAGAGCGTTCGCTTTACGACTATGAGAGCCGGTTTATGAGTGAAATTTGGCAGACGGAACTGCCGATGGTTCTACCAACTCGACGTTACAAGCCATCGTGACTGAGGTTTTGTGCATATTATTACCATATATGGTCGTGTGCTCCTGCTCTTCATCTCTAAGTTCTCGACAAAATTCAGTCAAAGATCTGAAAAGTAATCGATCCTGATTTAGCAGCTTGAGTGCAGTCACTTTCTCACAAGCGGGATGTAGCTTTCCTCTGTCCATTCTACAAATATTTCTACGGTTTCCACTCTGACGATTTTCTTTCCCTGGTGTCCTGACAACATGAATTCAGTCGAGCTACTAGATTGGCATCTAGGTCCCACCCTTTTACCGTCAATGTAGTCAAATGTAACTACCACTTCTACTGTAACAGTTTCTTTTCTCGCACTTTTCGCCTATGGAACTTCTTTCAGTATACTTACTTCCCTGAAAGCTACAATTTCAAAACGTGTAAATGCAACGTAAACTAGTATCTTATATCTCTATGACTCCTATATTTCTCTTGTTTTTTCTTTGACATCACTTTGCTTGGGGTAAAACGATAATAAACAACTAGCCATGTTCAGAACGTTGATCTCCCAGAAACTATAACTGAAGTCTGCTCAACACAGTTGCAGTATAAACCATAGATGGACTCTGTGGGCGTTTAATAAACACAAATATGCCTGAGCAGGGCTCTGCAATAGGGATTAGTTAACCACCCTAGCAAACAGGCATACTCGGATACAAGCGGCCAGCCACTATTACTATTAAAGGATGATGCCACTTACAAAACGTCTTATTCTTCTAAATATGCCGGGAAGGATTGTTTCAGTTCTGTTATGAAAAACAGCGTGCAACTCTTTTTTTTATTTATGAGTAAATCCAAACGATATAAAGAATATGGAAACCTCTATTAGAAATATATGCATAAATCATTATTTTATTACTTGTCCGACACACTTTTGGGCAATTCATTGGCCGTTTTCAAGGGGTTCGTTGTTAGTTTCTTCTAAGTATTTAGGTTCCAAGCAAGGTTGTTTAGAAGTAGGAATAATTTTAGGGTGTGCTGTATAATAGGAATATTATTTCTACTTTGGGGCGGATGTAGAACATCATTAACAGATTCCGACCTCACATTGCTTCTTATCTATCTTATTTGTCTTTTCATACCGTGAATAATCATGGCTTTCAATAATTTATATCACTTCTTAGCACTTAATAAATATTTTTTATCTTTTGGTCATTGCTCCTAAAAATTGTTTCGCCATCCATCACTAAATAATTTATGCTTGGTTCCGCTTGCATGTGGATATTAGATTTTCTAAGCCTGCTGTACTCATTATGTGCCCTAGAAATGTTTATGTATATATTTCATTTTACTGTTATAGACTTTACTCGTTATAAAATTTTATAAAAATAAACAGCCATAGGAAAAACTTAATAAAATATTCATTAAATTTTTTCCTTCACATTCAGTTTGTGTTTAACTTTCTAGCATGTCTAGTTTTTTATACATATTCTCTCTCTTTATAAGCACAGAGATAGATAGATAGATAGATAGATAGATAGATAGATAGATAGATAGATAGATATGGTCTAGAATGAAATAGATAGATAGATAGATAGATAGATAGATAGATAGATAGATAGATAGATATTGGTCTAGAATGAAATAGATAGATAGATAGATAGATAGATAGATAGATAGATAGATAGATAGATAGATAGATATTGGTCTAGAATGAAATAGATAGATAGATAGATAGATAGATAGATAGATAGATAGATAGATAGATAGATAGATAGATAGATAGATAGATAGCTAGCGAACACAATGTAATAGAAAGAAAGATATTTAACTCATTCAGTAAGATATTGAATCCGCTTAGATAGATAGATAGATAGATAGATAGATAGATAGATAGATAGATAGATAGATAGTGCACATCGTGATACAAACAGAAAGATGCATTTACATGAGCACAGATTTTGCCTTTTAGGTCCCACCTTTTTACTGTTGAAATAGTTAAATGCAACCACCAGTTCTAATATAACAATTAATTCTCTCGCACTTCTCTACTGTGGAATTCCCTATCGTTTACTTGCTTCCCTGATAGCTTCAATATCCAGAAATTAAATTCAACGTCATTTGCTATTTACTATCTTCTTGATTTCCGTTCATCTTCTATACTTTCTTCAATAAGCCTGTACCTAGTCTTTTCTGTCATTGTAACCGCCTGCGCAATCTTGGCAGTCCCACATTGCTTGGGGTGAAACGATTAAAAAAATAAAAAACGTCAGCGAACACATTGAGATAGATAGATAGATAGATAGATAGATAGATA
>JBBBDQ010000300.1:432500-755163 GCA_037127315.1 Ascarosepion bandense | reverse complement strand
AACAATATGCTACATTTATATCTAACTGAATGCGTTAGTCCAGAAGAAATGTGAAATGACTTGAAGATTTCTGATGAATCGTGTCACCACCACGTTTTCTGTACATGAGCCCAATTAAGCATTTTTGGGACGTCGCGGAAAGTACTAATCGCACACAGGATCCTAACCTTTATATATCACGTGTAAATGGTGACAGTTATCAAAACGTCTTCAATCGTATTTTGGAAACGATGCAACATTGCGTTGTTGTACATCGCTAGTTTAGAGGGGGCTCTCCAGAATAGAAAACACGTAACTCATGCCTATTACATAATAAATATTGTCTACCTTGGGAATTGTTAAATATTATGAAAAATGATGCCTCATTCTATGTTTATGAATTATCTGTACAATTTTGAAAATTCATAAAAAAATGTAAAAAAATCGAAATAAATTTGCAGGGTTTATTTGAAAAGATAGTAAACAAAATAAAGTTTATTGGCATAGTTCTAGGTGGAATTCATTGCTTGTGGATTTTGTTTTGTTTGTTTTTTACAAAGGTACTAAATATTCACTCAATACAAGGCCCAAGAGTCACTCGAGGTAGTGGGTTACTATGTAGTGTTGCATGAGCGTAAGAAGTAAAGTTCGTGGGGTTATGCAGGAAAGATAATAACTAACTCTAATTAATAAATGACATTTCAGAGTTTAGTCGAAGCATTGTAATAAAGTTTAAAAGGAACCGGAAACAAAACACTAAGCATAAAACAAGGGATAAATCTTTTATTCTTGTGAAAAAAATCGAAACACAGCTAGACGATGATCAATTTCTATTGACTGAAAGATACTTTTGTTTTCAAAAAACTCCTTTCGCCAAGCATATTTGCTTCAACAATTTGGTGTTTTTTTCCCATACATTGTAATACAATTCTGCTGGAGCTGAGTGTCCGATAGGGTTTCTATGAACCAGGATACACACTGTGCTTTCTCTAGCGGTATTGTTCCTCTCTTTATAACTCAGGGATCAATAATAAGCTCTTTTAATATCTACTGGAAAAGACAAAAGAAACTCTATTAACAATTAACTAATTTTAGACATATTTTTACTATAATAGATGTGGATTGATGAATCTTAACTAAAATGCATACAAATGCATATTAAATTTATACAGATAACTGAAGAAAGACTGACTGATTCGTTTTCTACGGTTTATCAAACCATTTCAGGTTTGTTAAAGCAATAATTGCCGTATGTGAAACTACCTTTCGTATAGTTGCTTCTCTGATAGCTACAATCTGCAAAAGTTGAAATTCGGCGTCAGTTACCATTTCCTATCTCCCTAAATCTCATTGACGTCCCCAAATAACACATTCTTTCTTCGGCATCTCTTGACGTTTTTTCTCTGTAACCCCTTGCGAATAATTGACAGTCTTGTCTTGCTTAGAGTTAGTGAATCAGTTAAGTGCCATACATAATACACTCTTGGGCGATCTTGTTTGGAAAAAGACGTGACTGACAGAGCAGGTTATCCCGCAGTAGGTTGCCATTGCTTTCTGCGGTAGACTGGTTGCCAGCCAAGGCTATAGAACCCAATATCATGTTATTTAACCCATAACTGGAGGGAAGAGACAGATTAATACCTTTTCCCCAATGGTATTTGCGCTTAAGTAAATGCAATTAATTCAACTGGAATTCGAACTGGGATTTCCGATTTTTCATTCCGAGCCGATATCCACTGCACTACAAAATGATCATAAAAGTTTGTTTTAGATTGTAATTTTTATTGCAGATAATAATTATTTTAGTCATACATATCTTACTAATTAGCCCATAACTACGGGGAGAAAAGGTGTAGTCCCACCTTTTCCAAGTGGACTATACGTGTAATTATATTAATGCTTCTAACGAGAATATAAACTCGACTTTGCGATTGATAATTCCGAACCATTATCTAATATATGACACACACATCCAAGCTTACTGGACTCACCCATGTAGGTACTGCCCAGACTCAACGTTGCTTAATTTCGTTGATTGTATAGTGTTTCAATGTGATGTGTCCGTACACATATAATTTACGGATAGCCTATGTATCTTTATAATCCAAATGAATACAATCAGGTGTAAAATGGATATATGTAACACGAAGAGAAAACAATTGATAAAAACCAATATGTTGTCTTTCCACACTACGTCAAATAAAAGGTTAGAAAAGAAATCTCCATCAATAGTGGAAAGAGCGATAACAGCTACACTATTTGAGAAAACTATTCTACTGGAAAACTGTTTTAAGAAAAAGCACTTATAAATTTCGACCCACGGTAATACAAGCTGATCGGTCAATGAATACGAAATGTTTCCTTATACAGAAACAGCTAATATTAGCATTACCATTATGATCAGGTATTATTGATTGATTAATTCATTTTTTATGACTCTTCAATTCTTTGAAGGTTATTTAAAACCAGAAATTTTAGATTCTAGGAACTTTATTTTAAAATAATAAATATTTAGTGATAAAAGTTTTATTAATTAACCCATACCATATGCGAGGAAGTGAATATAACGAATCCAACGGGAATTAGAACTCGTCTCTCCGATTAAGAATTCAGACCTAATATGCATAACACCTACGCATATAAAAGCTTACAGCTATTGGTTTGCCAAAGAGGTCATATATCTATGTACTGACCAGGCTAGCCGTTGCTTAAATTCGCTGATCATAGGGAACCACTGTTTCATCTAAATCTAAACTTATTTATAAATGGGACTTTTTGTTTGTGTGTGTGTGTGTGTGTGTGTGTGTGTGTGTGTGTGTGTGTGTGTGGGTGTGTGTGTGTGTCCGTCCGTTACCTATAGACTCCGAAACGGCTGAACCGGTTTTCTTGAAAACTTACACAGTTTTACTATAAGCGTCTGCGAGTGTTCTTTACTAGGTTTTGTGTCGATGTACCCCAGATAAATATCGAAAATAGATAATCGAAAAAACCGGGTTATAGAAGGAGTGGTCCGATTTTAATCAAATTTGATACACTCATAGACAAAGACATAAAAAACGATATTCAGCAGCTTCAAAGGTGCAGTTCTTAAAATAGTGCAGAATATATATATATATATATATATATATATGTATATATATATACATATATATATATATATATATATATATAAGGCAAGATGTTTGTGTGTGTGTCTGTTTATCTGTCTGTATGTCCTTTATACAAATCCACAATTTTTATCCGATTCTGACCAAACTTTACATAAATATTCTTTAGGCTGAGTCTGAGCTCCAGGATTATGGATTAGTTTTAAAGCTTTCATTACACCCGAGCAACGCCGGGCTATACTGCAAGTCTTTATATAACTGTAAGTCAATAAGATATTAAATGCCGTCATAAGACATAAACTATTCAATCGAAGGATGACGTTCATGAATGAAACAGATTGTCGGTATTCAGTGCTGAATTGAATTTCCAGACTCCTTATATATATATATATATATATATATATATATATATATATATATTATACCTTAGAACATGTATAAACTGCAATATACTACAAAATTGTACATTTTGTTTCGACATTGAAAGAACAATATCTCATCAGATAGTTAGTAATGATGGTAATAAAGGAATAACTGCATGATCAGACATTCTTTCAATTTCAAAAATGTACAATTTTGTAGTAGATTTTAGTTTGGACATGTTCTAAAGTATGATTTATAATAAATATTCATTGCAAAAACTTTCTTCGTTCATTATTCATTTGGATATATATATATATATATATATATATATATATATATATATGTGTGTGTGTGTGTGTGTGTGTGTGTGTGTGTGTGTGTGTTGAATAAGAGAGACAAAGAAAATTTTATTAATTTTTTTATTTAGTTTTTCAAATATTTATACATTTTTTACACATTTTACATTTCAGAAAACTAAATAACATTTTCATTAAATGTAGAAGGAAATTAGCTTTTCAAATATATAGGGTCTGATATATAAATTGTCGGAATCTTTTATTTTTAATTTCGCACATAAGTTGCTTCAGTTTATTTTGTCTAGGGCATAGTATAGTATGGTCAGTTGGGCATCGTCTTTGAGTAAATGAAGATATTGATGCAAGTCACTCCGCCAGATTATTGTAAACGGCACGCTCTACTGTTTATCATTTGCGCTGGAACCTCTAATACAAATATTTCGGTGCGTGCGTGTGTGCGTGTGTGCGTGCGTGTATTTTTTTTAATCGTATCACCCCCGAGCAAGGCGGTAACCGCACTGATGTGAAGGGGGCTCCATAAGAGTAAAAAAAAATAGATAGGAGTAGAGTAAAGAGAAAGACGAACCAGTTAACGATGGGAATATAGGTGAGATGACATTTGCAAAGGTGGAGAGAAAGAAACAGATATACAGGGTTGTGGAGAAAGAACTAGAGTCAAGTGGTTCAGAGATGGGTATTGACATTGCATTTAAATTCCTGGAGGTTGTAGCCGTCAGGAAAGCAAGAATATGGAAGAGAGTTCCACAGGCGGGAAGTGCGAGAAAAAAAAGCTGAGGGAGTAGAATTGTCATTTGCATTTGCTTGATCTAACAGTCAATGGGTGGGACCCAGTTGCCAGTCTGGTTGCACGAGTAAACACCTGTTGCAGGGGAACCAGTGACTTAAGTTCGTTTGTGCAGAAGCCATGAAAATATTTATAGAACAGAGGGAAGCCACATCCCGTCGGTGAAAAAATGGCTGGAGTCAAGCAGCCAGGTCGGTACCGATCACATTACTGATTATTCTATGGAGCCTGTCAAGAACACTGAGATGAACAGCGTGTGCGCCTGACCATATATGACGGCAGTATTCCATGCACGGACGGATGGTTGATTTGTATATGTGCAAGAAGGATTCAGGCAGAAAAAACATCCTGGCCAGACAAAGTGATCCAACCCTACTGCAGTTTGGGTGTCAATCTGGGACTTATCCAGAGGATACAGAAAGAGCTGGATGAGTCTAATTGTGATTAAGTAGGTGTTTGGATTGATCACTAGTGATGGCTACCTTAAGCTCCCATTCATCTTCAACACAGACGTCTACCTCAAGTACCCTGTTTTCTGGAAGACCCTGTGTCTGGCTACAGAATTCTGCACCGTGCCACATAAGCAGAACCCAGTTATCGCCGTCAGAATGTTTTCTGCGACCACATTACTATTTACACCTGGCCACCTAACTCTCCAGACTGCAACCCATTGATTATTATTTGAGTGAGAGTCCAGCAAAACTCTTTATAACACCAAGCATCAAAGAGTCTGTCGCCGCGGCGTGTTGACCAAAAATAACATTTTTATGTTTACACATGATCTAATCTTGATATTGAGAACTTTAATCTATAGCGTAAATTAAAATTATATTTTAGCATATAATATATATGTGGTTGTGTGTGTGTGTGTTTATGTGTGTGTGTCCGATTTACTCATACATGAGCGATTATATGCGATTCAGTACAAATAATTTTATCTTGCATCTTCAATTATACACCCACACACACATACACACACACAGACACACACACACACACACATATATATATATATATATATATATATGTATGTATATATGTATATGCATGTCCATTCTTATATCTTTATATATTGTATATATTTATTATGATATATTATATGCCTACATGTGAGTGCAAAGTTAAATAGAAATCAATTGAGAAGAAGATTGTCTGAACAAGTAAAAATATTTCTTGAATAATTGTAAATAATACTAAGGACATTTTTTTCTTGTTCTGAAATTGCAAACAGAAATGCTGCTAAGCCATCAGATGCTCGAACGGAATTCTTTTAAGATTTTAATCAAAGCAGAATAAAGAATAACATTTCAAGTAAATATATCTGAAAGCAGAATTTCAAAGACAAAACAAAACAAAAATTAAACACGTTCTTTGCCTTGTTAAGTCTTACTCATCTTTTCAACTGGTTTTTCCTCGTGGTTTATGCGCAGCAAAGGAAAACAAAGAAAATATTGATTAATCAATATTACGCTTACTTTTACCAACATGATTCTCCTATTTCAATTCTCTATAAATCATGGAACGAATTCGCTAAAGCCTGAAGATTTGAATGCATTAAGGAATCTAAGTAATGATAGATTAACAGAATCCTTCGCTTGTAATAATCACAACAGGGATATAGGTTAATAATAATAATTAATAATAATAATAATATTATCAATAAAAATAACAATAATAATAATAATAATAATAATAATAATAATAATAATAATAATAATAGCTTAATAATAATAATACTAATAACTTGTCTATTAATTGATATGACTTGTCCAGAGGATTGTAACATAGCAATCAAGGAATTCGAAAAACTATCAAAATATAAAGACCTGGAAATTGAAATAGATAAAATGTGGAAATTGAAAACAAGAGTCGTGCCAGTGATAGTAGGTGCACTTGGAACGATAAAAAATGGAACAAATCAACACATTGAAAGAATCGCTGGAAACCCCAGCTTAAGAGATATTCAAAAAATTGTCTTATTAAGTACAGCCTACACACTAAGGAAAATGTGTCTATGTAACGCTATGTATGATAGGGAAGATAGAAAAAACATGGAGCCATAACAACACGTCATGACCTGCCTTAGGTCTTCACGCAGACTTGGTAGTGCGAGCATAGCAGAAATCGAAATATGTTGAAAAATGAAATAATAATAATAATAATAATAATAATGATAATAATAATAATAATAACCTCTACAATGCAGCACTCAAATTAATTTTGGACGAAGAAGACACTCGTACAAATTTCAATGAAGCAATGTATGCATCAGCAATAGCAGCAACAAAAAAAATTGAACATCCAATTAAAAACAAGGCAGTCTCGCAGACATGAAGATCCACCTTGGAAAAGAAAAATAGAAAAAGAAATCGAACAACGTAGAAGTGAACTATCAGTACTGGATGAACTGAGTAGAGGAATAAATGTAAGAACTAGGAAAAGCAGAAGAGTCGAAAAAAATACAACATTAGAAGTGAAAATGAAGTCCTATCAACTACGGAAAAAATAAAGCAAAAAATACAACTGAAGGCTCCAAGAATAAGACGCTATGAGAAAAGATCAAGATTTTACAGACAAAACAAGATTTTTCAAACCGATCCAAAGAAATTTTACAGGGAAATAGGTAAAAAAAAATTGAAATGACAGTCCCCACCAGAATGGAAGAAATTACACGGTTTTGGGAAAAGATATGGGCTTGCCCTAAAGAACATAACAAAGAAGTAGATTGGATTGCACAAGAGATAGAACGAATGAAAAATAAACCAGAACAGACATGGGATGGAATTACAGAAGAGGATGTTAAATTTTAACTAAAAAAAAAAGCACACAATTGGAAATTCCCAGGTATAGATAAAATTCCTAACTTTTGACTATATTATTTAAATACAGCACATAAAAAACTAGCCAAAGATCTTCAAGAAATGGTTGACGATCCCACTAAAATTCCTGCACGGATGACCAAAGGAATTATATTTCTTCTACCCAAGAATGGTGATACAAACAAACCGAAAAACTACAGATTAATTACATGCCTTCCGACAACATATAAACTATTAACATCCATTTTAACAAAACAGACATATTTATTCTTAGAAAGAAATGACATGTTACCGCTTGAAAAAAAGGGTGCAAACGTGGCTGTTATGGATGTAAAGACCAATGACTTATTAACAAAATGATTCTGGAAAACTGCTACAGTACAAAGTAAAAGCTTAGTACTGCCTGGATAGATTATCGTAAGGCATTCGATAGTGTGCCACATTCCTGGATTTTAAAGACTTTAAATATATACAAGATACAATCCGTCATCATCAATTTCTTCAAACAGTGCATGTCTAGATGGAAAACAACCCTTTACTTCAATCATATAAATGGAACCTATAAGTCTTGTGAAATAAACATCAAAAGAGGTATATTTCAAGGTGATTCTTTGTCTCCCTTACTATTCTGCATATCATTAATACCACTAACCAGTCAACTTAATAAGACAGAATGTGGTTATAAAATAGCCCAAAAGAAAATAAGCAATCTATTTTACAAGGATGACTTAAAGTTATATGCTAAGAATGATAATGAGCTGGAAGGTCTTCTGCAAACTGTAAAATGCTTCAACGAAGACATTGGAATGAAATTCAATTTGAATAAATGTGCTAAAGCTATAGTTTTACGTGGATCAATACAAGAAACATCCTCAATTAGCCTAGACCCTGCTGTAACAATAAAAGAATTGAAACCAGAAGAACCTTATAAATACCTAGGTGTAAATAAGAGTAAAACATTCACCTTAAAAAATGAAAGAAATAGTTCGTAAAGAGCACTATAGAAGGCTACGACTGATATTAAAAACTGAATTGAATTCTCAGAACAGAGTTATGGCCATTAATATCCTTGCAATCCCAGTTGTCCAATATAGTTTCAACATCTTAAACTGGACTCTAAACGACATCAGACGAATGCATTCTAAAACATGAAAGCTCTTTCTAAGCATAAGATGCATCATCCAAAGGCTGATGTAGACCGTCTATACATACCCCGTAAAGAAGGTGGAAGAGGTTTTATTCAGCAAGAATTGTCATACAAGACAACAACTATTGGCTTACTAACATACATAGAAACAACAAAGGATTCGATGATACAATTAGTAAGGCAACATGAAGAAAGAAAGAAAAAATATTAAAAAATAAAAGAAGGCAGTAAATACAAACAAGATTTACAGTTAGTAGATTCTGTAGAAAAGCAAAACAGAAGGCAAGAACCAACTATTACGGCAAAAAATATGAAAATGAAAGCCAAAGTTAAAGCTCTTGAACAGATGAAACAACGCTGGCAAGACATACCTCTGCATGGCCAATATCCAGAACGTGCCAATAAATCCAGTGTTGACAAAGTTAATACTCATCGATGGTTACGTGCATCTGGATTAAAATCTGAAACTGAAGGCTTTATTCTTGCAGCACAAGACCAAAGTCTCTTCACTAGAAACTTTCAGGCAAATATTATGCATAATAATATGGATCCAAAATGCAGATTTTGTGATAAACACCAAGAAACAATAGACCACCTAATCTCAGGCTGTTCTGTGTTTGCCCCAAATGAATATAAAAATCGCCACGATAGAGTTGGGCAATATTTACATTGGACAATGTGCAAACATTATGGAAAATCTGTAAACAAACACTGGTATGAACATCACCCAGCACCGGTTACAGAAATAGAAGATATAACCATTCTATGGGATTACACCATCTACACAGACAGAAAAATTGAAGCAAACAGGCCAGGCATTATTGTTAAAAACCAGAAAGAAAAAACTTGTTTATTAATTGATATGGCTTGTCCAGCGGATTGTAACATAGCAACCAAGGAATTCGAAAAACTGTCAAAATATAAAGACCTGGAAATTGAAATAGAAAAAATGTGGAAATTGAAAACAAATATCGTACCAGTGATAGTGGGTGCACTTGGAATGATAAAAAAAGGAACAAAGCAAGACGTTGAAAGAATATTATTAATATTATTAATAAAGTGTTAACAGTATTAATAAAGATAGTAGTGGATTTCAATTCTTCTTCTATGTGTCTTGTCCTTTCGGGACCTAGGCGATCATGGTTTTCCACGTCTTCCTATCTCTGGTGGCTCTTAGTATGCTTTTTCCTGTTACACTTCGCAACCCTCGTTCTGTCATCCACCTGATCAGGCTCCTCATATATATTATCCGCTGCCTTCTTCTGTCTCTTTTTCCTTCTATCTGGCCTGACAGTATCAAGTTCTCCAAGCTTTCTTTCCTCATTGCATGTCCCAGGATGTTCAGTTGTCTCTTCCTTATGCTCACTACTCATCTTCTTTTGTTTGACATTCTTTCCACCACCTCATCATTGCTCGCATGCTCGGTCCATGATATCCGCAGCATCCTTCTTTAGAACCACATTCCCACTGCTTCAAGTGTTTTCTTCATCTTCGATGATATTGTCCAGCATTCACTACCTATTGAAGAACTGATATCATATAGCAATCTAGCACTCTTTTCTTTATTTCTAGGGAATTTTTTTGTATCGTAGTACTTTACTCAGCTTCTGGAATGAGTTCTTCACTATGCCAATTTGCCTTTGGATCTCCGTGTCGCACTTTCCATCTCCTGTTAGAACACTTCCTAGGTATTTAAATTTTTGTACTTGCTTGATTCTAGTATTCTCCACCTGTATTTGGCGTTTTGGGTTGCTCTTTTTGCTGATTTCAATTATCAAAGTTAAAATTTCTATAAGTATCTCGCTATTGCCAGCGGGCTGAAGAAGTTGTGAAATATAAATCATCTAAGTGGTTATCAGAAAGTTGAAAATGTTCTCGCAGACGAGCACAACTGCTAATTAGGAAAAGTGTTGCAGCCATAAAACGATATTACTGAGTATTGCAAATAATTTAGTCACTTAAAAACCAATATTTGTCAGTAGCTATTACTTATATAAAAACTCAATGACTATATTACCACTACTACTACTACTACTACTACTATTGCTACTAAAATAATAATCCACTAGATTATCACAAAGACCATTGTGTAATATATATATATATATATATATATATATATATATATATATATATATGGTTGAAGTCCACTCGTGGGCCAGCATATTTACTTTGAGTTTAACGGTAACAATTTTTCTGAACGACGTGTTTCTCATTGACATCGTCTGAGATGAGTCATTTTTTTAGCCCCTTGCATTGATTTACACGTGAACCCACATAATATATGTCAATCTACTAAATACCACTGGTCACTCCTTGTGTTTTGATTTAAAATGCCCAGTTAGGCCACTCGCATTGTTACACACCATTGTTACACATCTTCCTACAGTGATTACAAGGGAGGTCCTTCTGAAAGTTATAGTATTAAGTCCTGTACCGTCATGGGATCTCATATCACTCATAAAACCTGAGAAGAATTTAAGCGGTCAATCGTCTCTTATAGATATATAGATGTGTGTGCGTGTGTGTGTGTGTGTGTGTGTGTGTGTGTGTGCCTGTGTGTGTGTCTGTGTGTATATAAATATACATATATATATATATATATATATATACCTCCTGTCACTTTCATAAAGAGAAAGTCAATAGTGAAGTGAAGCAACTCCGGTTGAGTTCATCCTTTTTACTACCAGGTATTAAACTTTACTCTCATTTATAAAAGCTTTTGCTGCGTGTTTGCTCTTTACCAGTGCCTTATTATGTTATTTTTTGCAATAATTGTGCCGCCGAGTAGGGAATATATATATCCTCACTGTTATAATAAAGACCGTCATTTTTTTTTTTTTCAATTGGAGTAGATAGACTAAACTATCGCCCGCTTCACACTCCACCCACGTCTATTGAACAGGTGAAGAGGCTCATCCCTTGTTCCCTGTTTAGGATGTGGTTTCCGGCTTTCTCTCTTCTAATCTTTCCACTCTTACGTAGCCCCCGGCCCATCAGTGGCATTGCCGCCTTGCTTGGGGTGATATGATTAAAAAAAAAAAAAAAGTTACACTCGTAATAATAATAATAATAATAGTAATAATAATAATAATAATAATAATAATAATAATAATACTTTCACGGTAATTGTTCAGAGTAAACTTTCTCTATGTTTTCTAGAAGTTATGAATTTAAGCGCATCACTAGATTGGCGTCAAGGTTGCATCACTTTACAATGGAAAGGATTAGATATAACCGCATGTTCTATGCTAAGAGTTTCTTTCTCTCGATTGTGGACCTCTCTTACGGTATTCTATTTTCCATTAATGTTTGACCTTCAAAAATTTGAATGAAATGTCAATCATTATCTTCTTTTGTTCTTAATTCCTCTCCTTTGTTTTGGGGGATTTTTTTATCTTTTTCTCACATAGACCTTAACACTCAGCAACCCCTTTTTTCTTAGTTGATTTATTCCCTTGTTTGGGGTGTAATTTTTACATTTTTTTAATCATTTCACCCCAAACAAGGGGGGACCGCCACTGATGTGAAGGAGCTACATAAGAGATTTAAAGTTTTAGGCAGGACGAGAGAGAAGAGGAAGACGAACCAGCTACAGGGGGTGAAAGAGAAATGGCAAGAGACGGATGTGAACAGAGGAGTGAAGACAGTTACGAAGGTTGAGAGAAATGAAAAGAACAAGATTATTGGAGTAGATAGACTAAACTATCGCCCGGTTCACACTCCACTCACGTCTATTGAATTGGTGAAGAGGCTCATCCCCTGTTTCCTGCTTAGGATGTGGTTTCCGGCTTTCTCTTTTCCAATCTTTTCACTCTTACGTAGCCCCCTGGGTATCAGTGCGTTACCGCCTTGCTCGGGGTGATATGATTAAAAAAGAATACACGGGGTGATGAAGAAAGTGCTTGAAGTTAAGTGGATAAGAGATAGGAATTGACTTTGCATTTAAATTCCTGGAGGTTGTGGCCGTCAGTAAATAATAATAATAATAAGATGTCACCAGTCTATGAGATTACACCATCTGCACAGACCGAAAAACGGAAGCATATAGGCCGGGTATTATTGTTAAAAACTAGAAAGAATTGCCTATTAATTGATATGGTTTGTCAAGCGGATTGCAACATAGCAACTAAGGAATTCGAAAAACTGTCAAAATATAAAGACCTGAAAATTGAAATCGGAAAAATATAAAAATTGAAAACAAGAATCGTGCAGTGATAGTAGCTGCACTTGGAATGATAAAAAATGGAACAAAAAAAAAAAATAATAATAATAATAAAAATCATCACGATAGAGTAGGGAAATATTTACACTGGACAATGTACAAAAAGTATGGAAAATATGTAAACACTGGTATAAACATCACCCAGCACCGGTTACAGAAATAGAATATGTCACCATTCTATGGGATTACACCATCTACACAGATAGAAAAATTCTAGCAAATAGGCCGGACATTATTGTTAAAAACCAAAAAGAAAAAATTTGCCTATTAATTGATATGGTTTGTCCAGCGGATTGTAACATAGCAACAAAGAAATTAGAAAAACTGTCAAAATATAAAGACCCGGAAATTGAAATAGAAAAAATGTGGTAATTGAAAACAAGTATCATACCAGTGATAGTGGGTGCACTTGGAATGATAAAAAATGGAGCAAAACAACACATTGAAAGAATACCTGGAAACCCCAGCTTGAGAGATATACAAAAAATCGTTTTGTTAAGTACAGCCCACACACTAAGTAGAACTTTGTCTATGTAACGCTAGGGGTGTTAGGGAGATATGAAAAAACATGAAATGGAGTCATAGCCACACACCACTAGCTGCCTTAGGTCTTCCTGCACATTTGGTAGGCAGTGCGACCATAGCAGAAATCGATTTATAATGAAAAATGATATAATAATAACAATAACCAGAAACGATAAAAGCTATTTCAGCGTCAAAAACAGCTCGTCTGCTGAAAACATCTCAGTAAACGAATTTGATTAACTTTCAAAATATCATTCCGTGAAAATAGAAATTTCAAGAATCAGTATCTAAACAACCAATGTTTCAATAATAAGAGGAGTACTAAGAATGACTTAAAAAAATAATATACACTCACCCTGGCAAATCTCTCGCTATCTGAGGGATAACTGCTAACATACTTAGAATAAAAACCCTTAATGTTTAAAGCCAAAATTTTCTTTCTAAGAAAATCGTTCCTTTACTTTATGTCTTTATGCTAAGGATTGTGTATAAAAGGCATATCAGACAAATTGGAGATAATAATAATAATAATAATGATAATAATAATAATAATATTAATACAAATTAGTGACAAAAGACCCCTAATATATTTTAGGGAAATGAAGATCAACAAACGAGAGACTGGGGAAAATACGCCCCCAGCAGAAACAAAACAATAAATAAAAAATGCATCAAGGCAAACCAGTATGAAATGAAGAATGAAACATAAGAGAAATAGGCGAAAAACTCGCTTCACAGCAAACACCCAACCAGAAATAGCGAACCTCGTATAGACCATACTCTTATCAAACAGTGGCTAGCAGGTTCCGGTTTGAAACCTGAATCTGAATGATTCACGATCGCTACCCAAGATCAGTATATTTCAAACAGGAACTACTAATGTAATGTCCTAAACCTTAGCCGTGTGTGGAGAAAATGGGCATACAGGTAAATACATAATACGTGTAGCCAGAGCATTTAAATATAACAGAACAGCTCAATATATATAGATAGACTAAACTTTCGCCCGGTTCACACTCCACCCACATATATTGAACAGGTGAAGAGGCTCATCCCTTGTTTCCTGTTTAGGATGCGGTTTCCGGTTTTCTCTTTTCTAATCCTCTCACTCTTATGTAGCCCCCTGCACATCAGTGGCGTTACCGCCTTGCTTGGGGTGATATGATTAAAAAAATATATATATAAATTGTTCAATAATTGTATCACTTTAAACATTATTTGTTAGTGAATACTCATTTTTGAGTAGACGCTCCTTTTATTTCTAAAAACATATATTTATTTATTTTCAGCTACCGGCCTGAATATTTAAGATATTTATGTCGCTCATTCAACCTCCCTCACAAAAAAAGAAAAAAAAATGAATGGGATCATAATTCACAAGTTTTACCAAACAATGTCGTTACTATTGTCAGAATCGATGCAAGAAGAGGTAAATACCATACCGAACAAAATTCTGAAAAAAATCTTGTTCAAAATACGTCTTTTCTTAGATGCTGCATCCACAGTCGACACTAAGACATCTTTAAAAATGTTTGAGAATTTAATTAATAGACAAGTTTTTTTCTATCTGGTTTTTAACAATAATGTTCTGCCAATTTGCTTCAATTCTGTGTAGATGGTGTAATCCCATAGAATGTAACCGGTGCTGGGTGATTTTCATACTAGTGTTTGTATATACAAGATATATATTAGTAGAATGTGGCATCTCAAAAACAAGAATATTGCTTGTTGTTATTGGGACTTTGTTAACGATATCAGTGGGAGTAAACAAATATGTCGAATGTGGTAGCCCTAAAATAAGTAAATTGCAAAAAATAATATTCATGCGTGCTTCAGAAATCTTGTGTAGATTTTCTTCCATGAAGTGACCTCGATTATAATTTTCTCTTTCTTTCTCTAATGATACGGCACCTCATCTGTTTGCATCTTCTAATACAAAAACTTGTTGTCTATTGAAGTCTTTGGTTGTAACTTAAGGGGAATTTGAACTACGCAAAGCAAAGGCAAAACAATAATAATAATAATAATAACTAAATGATTGACGTAACTCTCCCAAAATTTTTCAGCACTTAAAAGAAAAGCGCGATTTAAGAGAAGAAATAGAAATGAAAAAAAGACAGTATTTGATAAGGTTAAACAGACAGTATGTCTGTCTTCTTCAAGTTATTTTTTTTAATGTTCAAGTAGAAAAATATACAAATCTTATGGAAGTCTTTGTACAAGAATTGCATGTTTTGTAATGCAAAACGTCTATTCTGGTAAACAACGCATCAGAATGAATAAAACTATGCCAGCGTGAAGGCATTCAACAGAAATTCTCATTTTGGAATTGTTCCTTATTTCATTAGTTCAGTCAGTTAAGTGCCATACGTGATACACGCTTTGGGCGATCATGTCTCGAAAGAGACATGACTGACTGGGCAGAAGATTATCCCGTAGTTGTTTGCTATTTCTTTCTGCGGTAGACTGGTTGCTGACCAAGGTTATAGAACCCAATCTGTCCTGTTATTTAATATGGAAGGAATAGACGGATTAATACCTTTCCGAAGGGCATTTGCGCGTAAGTGAATGCAAGGAATTCAACTGGAATTCGAACTCGACTCTCCAATTTCCCGTTCCGAGCCGATATCTACTGCGCCACAACGCACATCCAGATTTGATTAGTTACTAAGAATAATTAATCAAACAGGAATAATGTAAACTGATTTATAAATGAAATTTTGTCTGTGTTTGTGTGTGTGTGTGTGTGTGAGTGTGTGTATCCGTTACCTATAGACTCCGAAACAGCTGAACCGATTTTCTTGAAAATTTACACAGTTGTACTATAAGCACGTGCGAGTGTTCTTAACTAGGTTTTGTGTCGAGGTACCCCCGATAAATATCGAAAATCGATAATCAAAAAAATTGGGTTATAGAAAGAGTGGTCTGATTTTAATCAAATTTGATACACGTATAGACAAAGACATAAGAAACGATATTCAGAAGTGTCAAGGTTACAGTTCTTACATTAGTGCAGAAAATTTGATATCGATACCAGGAAATCAAAATTTGACTTACATCCATTCATTTTTCTTTCAGTCTACGGTTTCGCTTTAACTGGAAACAACTATTGCTTTTTAGTCTTTCGTGCCAACGTCTGAAGAGTCTGAGCTCCAGGACCATGGATTAGTTTTAAAGCTTTCATTACACCCAAACAACGCCGGGCTATACTGCTAGTAATAACTAAATTTTCATAAGATTTCTACAAAGCTGTCTGTTTACTAAGAAGAATCAATCAAACATCTTAGTAAAAATCTTATGAAACTTTAGTTGTTATTATTCCTCTAGGTCGGAATAATAATAATAATAATAATAATAATAATAATAATAATAATAATAATAATAATATATTACCGCTTGAACAAAAAGGGTGCAAACATGGCTGTTACGGATGTAAAGACCAATGACTTATTAACAAAATGATCCTGGAAAACTGCTACAATACAAAGAAAAATCTTAGTACTGCCTGGATAGATTATCGTAAGGCATTTGATAGTGTACCACATTCCTGGATCTTAAAGACTTTAAATATATACAAGATATCCCCCGTCATCATGAATTTCATCAAACAATGCATATCGATATGGAAAACAACCCTTTACCTCAATCATATAAATGGAACCTATAAGTCTTGTGAAATAAACATCAAAAGAGGTATATTTCAAGGTGATTCTTTGTCTCCCTTACTATTCTGCATATCATTAATACCACTAACCAGTCAACTTATCAAGACAGAATGTGGTTATAAAATAGGCCAAAAGAAAATAAGCCAACTATTTTACATGGATGACTTAAAGTTGTATGCTAAGAATGGTAATGAGCTGGAAGATCTTCTGCAAACTGTAAAATGCTTCAGCGAAGACAATGGAATGAAATTCCGTTTGAATAAATGTGCTAAAGCTACAGTTTCACGTGGATCGCTATAACAAACATCCTCAATTAGCTTAGACCCTGCTGTAACAATAAAAGAATTAAAGCCAGAAGAAGCTTATAAATACCTAGGTGCAAATGAGAGTGAAAAAAATCACCATAAAAAAATGAAAGAAATAGTGCATAAAGAGTACTATAGAAGGCTACGACTGATATTAAAAACTGAATTGAATTCTCAGAACAGAGTTATGGCCATTAATATCCTTGCAATCCCAGTTGTCCAATATAGTTTCAACATCTTAAACTGGACTCTAAACGACATCAGACGAATGCATTCTAAAACATGAAAGCTCTTTCTAAGCATAAGATGCATCATCCAAAGGCTGATGTAGACCGTCTATACATACCCCGTAAAGAAGGTGGAAGAGGTCTTATTCAGCTAGAATTGTCATACAAGAAAACAACTATTGGCTTACTAACATACATAGAAACAACAGACTGGATGATACAATTAGTAAGCAACATGATGAAAGAAAGAAAAATATTCAATAATAAAAGAAGGCAGTAAATACAAACAAGATTTACATTTAGTAGATTCTGTAGAAAAGCAAACCAGAAGCCAAGGAACAACTATTGCGGCAAAAAATATGAAAATGAAAGCCAAGGTTAAAGCTCTTGAACAGATGAAACAACGCTGGTAAGACAAACCTCTGCATGGCCAATATCCACAATGTGCCAATAAACCCAATGTTGACAAAGTTAATACTCATCGATGGGTACGTGCATCTGGATTGAAGGCTTTATTCTTGCAGCGCAAGACCAAAGTCTTTTCACTAAAAACTCTCAGGCAAATATTATACATAATAATGTGGATCCAAAATGCAGGTTTTGTGATAAACACCAAGAAACAATAGACGATCAAATCTCAGGATGTTCTGTACTTGCACCAAATTAATATAACAATCGTCACGATAGAGTTGGGCAATATTTACATTGGACAATGTGCAAACGCTATGGAAAATATGTAAACAAACACTGGTATAAACATCACCCAGCACCGGTTACAGAAATAAAAGATGTCACCATTCTATGGGATTACACTATCTACAGAGAAAAATTGAAGCAAATAGGCCAGACAATATTGTTAAAAAACAAAAAGTTGATATGGCTTGTCCAGCGGATTGTAACATAGCAACCAAGGAATTCGAAAAACTGTCAAAATATTAAAACCTGGAAATTGAAAAAGAAGAAATGTGGAAATTGAAAACAAGAATCTTCCCAGTGATAATAGGTGCACTTGGAATGATAAAAAATGGAACAAAACAACACAATGAAAGAATCCCTGGAAACCCCAGCTTAAGAGATATACAAAAAATTGTCTTGTTAAGTACAGCCCACACACTAAAGAGAACTTTGTCTATGTAACGCTAGGGATGATAGGGGAGATTGAAAAAACATGAAATGGAGCCGTAACGACGCACCACGACATACCTTAGGTCTTTCCGCAGATGTGGTAGGTAGTGCGACCATAGCAGAAATGAAATATGATGAAAAATGACAACATAATAATAATAAGCAGCTAACTTCAGATGACGGAATGTGGCTATAAGATCTCAAAAGATAATAAGCCACCTATTTTCATGGATAAGTCAAAGTTATATACTAGGAGTGACAGCGAGCTTGAATGTCTCCTGCAAACAGTATTTTTTTTTTTTTACTTCAAATATAACGGTTGATAAATTGGTAGCGTTATTATCTATTTTGGATAATTTTAGGGTTGTAATGAAAGCTAGCAATTTGTCAACCGTTATATTTGAAGCAAAAAACAAATTACAGCAACACTCTTTTGCGGTTATATTTTGTTACCATAACTCACACCCTTGAAGATGATCTCGGAAAGAGATTGAATGTACTTAGGTACCTTGAGAAATGAATAATAGTAACATCTGTCAACGTTACAGTTAATTTCTGACATTTTCCGTTATAATACGCGAAAGATTATCCGTCAATATGAACAGATTTTATTAAAAATAAGCAGACATAATGTTTGCAATTTATATATATATATATATATATATATATATATATATGTGTATGTGTGTGTGTGTGTGTGTGTGTGCGCGCGCGCGTTCGTGCGTGCGTGTGTTTTGGTGCAGCGAATAATGGCTCGAAACGAAAAATCAGAGAGCCGGGTTCGAATTCCAGTGAATTCCTTGTATTTACCTACAAAAAATACCTTTGGGGAATGTTTTTAATCCATTTCTTCTCCCTCCAGGTATGATCTAAATACCATGAGAAATTGTGTCCTATAGCCTTGGTTGGCAACCAGTCTACCGCAGAAATTAATGGCAACCTATTACGGGAAAACCTTTGCAGAGTAAGTTTCTTTCGAGACATGATCGTCCAAGTATGTATCACACGTGGCACTTAACTGACTCATATATATATGTGTGTCCGTGTGTGTGTGTGTGTGTGTGTGTGTGTGTGTGTGTGTGCACATAAATATGTATATATATATATATATATATATATATATTATTCTTATAATTTCATTATTTTAAATGTTATTTTAGTGGGTACCCGTATGTTTGTAAACGCTTTGTTTATTTACACAGTATTTTATTTCGTTTACCGGACTGAATACTCGAAAAATCTTTAAAGAAAAATGCGCCTGTGGCAGGATTCGAACCTGCCTCCCCTTTGCGGAAGAATTTATTATTTGAACCGTTGTACATTGTTCCTTGGAATTTTCTACTAAACTATTTGATTAATTGATCTTATCAACTAATTAACGAACGGAAATTTTCAAGATTAGCAGGATCCTCATCATGTTATTCACGTTTCAACGCCATTCACTATGGCTTCGATTCATACGTTTTGACGCGTTAATTACCAGTACAGTTATTATTATTATTATTATTATTATTATGCTCAAGACATTTGTACAAAAACTTGTATTTATTTTTGATATTTTATTTTAGTTTTTCAGCATTACTTCAAGAAGACAGACATACTTTCTAAACAGTGTTAAACATTGTTAAACATTATGGCTTTTCTTCTTTTTTTCAAAAACTGCGCTCTTTTCTAAGTTTTAATAATAATATGGAGCCATATCAACACACCACAACCTGCTTTAGGGCTTCTCGCAGAATTGGTAGGTAGTACGACTATAGCAGAAATCGAATTATGATGAAAAATGACAACATAATAATAATAATAATAATAATAATAATAATGCAAAGAAGAAGGGGAGACGTAAAATGGACAAGAACAACGCAGCAATATATATGTAACTGTGAATTTATCTTTGAACACGTCTCGAAAAACCCACCGAGTATAAACGCGGAGGGGAAAAAATGGAAACAAAAGAAGAAACGAACTAAGCACTTGAACATTAGTCAAAGTACTAGTCGAAAGGAAAAAACCCGAGACGAGGAGCCTAACACGCAAAGCGCTCAATTCAATAGCATTTGTTGAAACCTTGGCAGGTCTGTTGACTCTAGATTACCTACTCACACACACACACACCCACACACACACACACACACACACACACACACACACACACACATATATATATATATATATATATATATAAACTGCTAAAAAGTTGTATGTTTAAAAATGCATTTTGTGATAGTATTTATTTATTTCTATTATTATATTATATATTCCAGACCTTCCTCGGTCCTTCATCAGAAACAAATGATTTTCAAATTTAAATTAGAAACGTATTTCGCGAGAGCGTTCGTGGAAAGAGATTGTTTACATCACGTAAGGCAGAAAGCGACAGATTTTTTTTTAAATATTTGTAAACGTAAACCTATCTTTTATAATAATTATAATTTTATTTTAGAGAAAAATTTTTTAATTGTATCTAAAAAATGTTTAGCTATTGAAATAGTTATAAAGATTCAAAACACCAAAAGTCCCTATTTAACCCTAGCCTGTGTGTATCTAATTTTAAAATCCAGTATTTTTCTTTCTGCGTGAGTGTGTAGAACTAAAATCGGAGTCTATTAGTAAACATTTGCAGTTTCTAAAGTGTGACCC
This sequence comes from Ascarosepion bandense, assembly GCA_037127315.1. NCBI lineage: Eukaryota > Metazoa > Mollusca > Cephalopoda > Sepiida > Sepiidae > Ascarosepion > Ascarosepion bandense. The sequence continues at coordinate 733,935 of JBBBDQ010000300.1, read as the reverse complement.
GGTTGATTGAAGTGAACTGCTATGGGGGAATATTGGTTATATATATATATATATATATATATATATATATATATATATATATATAAGCATTATTATTAATATTATTCGATTTCATTGGCAATTACCCAGGGTTAGTTGACCCAGTCCTGGCCAATGAGTGTACAGTCGTTTTAGAGTTTTCCCCTAGGTCTATAAAATCAAAGAGTGTAAGAAGACAACCCGAAAAAGTTTCTTCAATTTCTGGTTTAATACCAAACTGCCAAAGGATACCAGCAGACGAAGCTGCCAGAAACCACTGGATACCGGAATAATCACTGTTGGATTAAAAAAAATGCTTTAACCAACGCTAATAAAAATAACTGTGATTACTTTAGGATTAAACCAAGTTAGCAAAAAGATATCAAAAATAGACAAGATACCGAAAAGGGCCATAGAAAAACGGTTAAATCATTAGAAAATAATTTCCACAGCATTATCGCAGGATTTCGAATACTGTTATGTACTAAGTGCCGTCTCTTTTCGGAACCTGGAAAATTATGGCTCTTTTCGACGGTGTAGTTCTTTCTACTGACACTTTCAATCTATCTTCTACCATTCATATACACAAATTCGTTAGTATTTGTCTATACTTCTGCGACAAGTTAGTATATACATTATTTACATTGTTTACATTGTTCAGATTGATGTCCTCATCTTTATTGCCATATTTACGACGTTTCGGCCGTTTTACACTCTGGTCTTTTTCTTTATCTCCATCACTGGAGTATATCATTCTTATTCCATGTGCAATGCGACTTCCGGACGACATGTAGTCATTTCTCTTTAACTCAGCTCAATAAGTTACTTGTTCACCACTGCTGTAGCCAGATTCTGAACTCACAACCCTTTGGGTCACTGGGATTAACCAACGCTTATATCCACTGAGCTATGTGTCCTCAAGGACACATACCCCTGAATATAAGCGTTGGTTAGTTTCAATTACTTGACCGAAAGAGTTGATGATGACAAGGAAGTAAACAATACAACTCTATTGCATTCAATGTTTTCTGTGTGTTTGTGTTTCCGACCTCTTTTTCCTCATTACTTGTTCTATAAATATATAATTTCTTAAGTTATGCAATCAAAAGGTTCATATTATATGCACCTGATGGTTGCATAACGCATTAAAATCCCAGTCGTGCCTAAAATGTAGATAGATAGATAGATAGATAGATAGATAGATAGATAGATAGATAGATAGTGTGTGTATTTAGGCAGCATTTTTTCATTGATGCATGTTTCATTAAATAATATAGACAAGTTTTGACGATTTATTTTATGTAAATGTTTTTCCTCTCGTCTGATAAGCTTAATAGCATTATCGTTGAAAGGGGAAAGAAAATCACAGTATTTATACATGTCTTTTATTCAATCCTTTCTGAGCTTTCGGCTTACATCAGCCATTATCAAAGATAACAATTGAATTGGGTGTATTAAGCAGTTCGCCTACAAACGATAGTAGTAGTCATCTATTTTGTGCGTGCTGGAAGTGAAAATCACACTATATATATATATATATAACGTAGAATTATATATTTTTTACTTGATTAATAGCTATGCTATAAACGCCCTGTTTCCGGGATATCTTTCGATATAACGACACGGTTCTTTCAGCGCACACAAGTGTGTGGGTGGTGGGGGAGAGTACAGATAAATACATTAGTTCCTATCCTTTCCGTGCTTTAATCTATTTTTTCTTCTTTAATTAAAAAAACGTCTAGTGGATGAATGGCAAATTTCAGTCAATTATTTTGGACTGAAAATTTTCTAAATCTGCTAATTTCATAGACTTTTATTTAAATGTTTTTCTTTTCTCCTTCCTATATTGCTTTTCTATATTAGACCTTATGTCTTTATTTCATTTCATCTTGTCGGAATAACAATAAATTCTTTTCGTTTCTATTTTTCTTTTAACTAATTTGTTTCCCACATTCTCTGTCTGTTGTATTCTCAGCAACCTTTTTTAGAACACTAGATCTTCTGCTTAATTCTCTAGCCTCGTTTTCGTTTTCTTTTTTTATTAAAGCATTGTTTAATTTTTTAGAATGCATCTTTCGTTATTCCAATGCGGCTTATTTCAGTGTCACGTTTTCGTTTATCAATTAAAACCGTTCCCAGATATTTAAATATTCGTACTTGCCTGGTTTTGATGTCTCCAATTCGTCGTCCATATCTTTTGTCACGTCCCTTGCCAATGGAAACGTTTTTACCTCGATCTATCAAGCAGAATTGTAAGAAATAATTTAAATTTAGCTATTACAATAGAAAATCTCCTTGGTATAAACCCTTGTGCAAAGGAATTGAAACAAAACGAATAATGTATTCCTAGGATCTTTCGCACTTTCCTTGATCACGACGTTATTTTTTCTCTTCCGACCGCATATTTCTTTACTGATGGATCCAGTTTGTTTCTTCGCTTTGATGACACGACGGACAGCTGAAATGTTGGCACCAACAACGATCTCTTTGGAAGGCTTGCCAGTGTGTTCATCGTAGAGAATGGTAGTAGGACCTTTAATCGACAGTCGAGAAAATAGTGTCTGGACATGATAAAATCTGATACAGTCACAAATAACTCAGTATTTTTCAAGGCTAAACTAATTTCATCATATATACCGAAAAAAGAACCACATTACTGCACACTATTGCAAATAACCTAATCTGAAGAAGAAAAAAAATTAATTAGACTCTGTCACACTATCAGGTCTAAAACTGACATTATGGTGAAAGGAAAAAAGCTAAAGCAGTAATTTACACAAGAGTATATTTATAGAAAAGTCGTCGGAAGCAACTTTACGGCAGTTAGAAATTAATTACACCCTGTTACTCCAGTAGGTCTAAAACTGACAATATGGTTATAGTAAAGAAACTAAAGCAGAAATATACACAATGGTGTATTCATAGAACAGTCGTGGGAAGCAACTTTACAGCAGTTAGAAATCAATTATACCCTGTCACTCTAGTAGATCTAAAACTGACCGTATCGTGAAAGTAAGAACACTAAAGCAGTAATTTATACAACGGTGTATTTATAGAAAAATCGTGGGAAGCACTTTTACGGTAGTTAGAAATTAATTACACCCTGTCACTCCAGTAGGTCTAAAACTGACAGTATGGTTGTAGTAAAGAAATTAAAGCAGGTATTTAAACAAGGGTGTATTTATAACAAAAAGTCGTAGGAAGCAACTTTTCGGAAGTTAGAATGTGAGTGAAGCCGAGACACCAGGTCATTACTATTAATATTGCTGATTCTTCTTTAGATCAAGCATCATTAAATTTATAGCAGAAGCATCGAGCCGTATGTTGCAGCAATATTCTAAGCATAAACGAACATTTGAGCAACGGCCCGGTTTCTTTGGTGGCGTGGGGGAAACGAAAAGAAAACTTTTACTTAACATCAAAAAAAAGATAACTGATGTTTTTGGGACGTAATGAGGAGAAATAGTGATATTCACTGGAGAGAGAGAGGGGGGAAGAGAAAAATGGGAAAGCAATGCATGACATACTTGATGTGCATGAACAAACGAATGGCAGAGCAGGGTTTTGACGGGTAACAAGAGAAACGCTGGTAAGAGCTACAAGAAATAGGAAGATGTGGAGGGCTATATCGCCTTAAAGGACACGCCACTTTAAAGAAAAAGATCCTTGCCCTCGTAAACATGCATGACGTGACGATTCTCTTTTCGGATCATTGTGACAATATTTGTATAAAATAAAAACCGTTTATTCATTTTGAAAAGCGTAAACTGATGTAGAGGGTTTGTCTTGAAACGTGACGAATTTTACACGCGAGAGATCAGTAATTTGGCAAAAGGATGAGAGTATGTTATCAATTATGAGGCAAAAGATAATTTTAATTAAATTTATCAATTATGATCAAATAAGCAATTGCTTTGTTGTCATCTTCAAATGCGACAGGATTTTCTTTCCACCCTTATATACAGCGGGTTCGATATTCATTTCCTTATTTCTAACTGGTTTGAAATTCGTTGATATGTAATGCTAATAATAATAATGTTTAGAATGCATAATTATATCACTGTCGACATGAAACGAGTGCATTGTATGAAAAATAATTAGCGTGAAATATCGACAAATCAGACAGCGTGCGAAATTTGTCAAGTATTCGAGGTATTGAGTGCGATTTCATTCTAGAAAGAAAAACTGTGATATAAAAAGGCTTCGAGGTCAGACAAACAACTTCATTGGTTAATTTTTGAAAAAAAGAATAAAGCTAACATAATATGACGAATGAAAAAATGGCAGCACTTTTTGTATTACAGCAACTAATGAAGACTACAAAGACTTTGAAAAATAAAACAGGAAAAATTAAATAGAATTTGTATAAATAGATAATTAAATGCTACTTAGAAAGATAATAAAAATTCAGACACCTTTACGAGATAGTCCAGGAAAGTTGTTTTCCTGATATTGTTTTTCAGGTCAATTTTTGGCGTCAGTATAAACTAAAAACCGCCCTGAAAATTAAATAATATATAATATTTTAAATATATGCTGACTGGCCATTGTATCTAAGTAGGGGATATCAGATTAATTCTCTTACGAAAGTAAAAGTGCTCCTACCTGATTGAAAAAGTGGTTGTAACAGTGGAAGCCAGAATGATGACAAAATAGGCAGAATATCAGAAAAAATTAATAGGACACATCCTGACATTAATAAAAGAAAAAAAGAAAAGAAAAACTGTAAATAATAATACTATTCCCGTTTTGACACAGTCGATCGTAAGTTTTCTTTTTTTCTTTTGCTTTCTTTTCCGTACTGATACCAAGCATCGTCTTTGATGTGTCTTTTCCATATTTCCTAGCGATCAAAACGAAGTAGACGATTATTCATGAGGTACTGACAGGATGTAATGTACGAGCTAACGAACGAAATAAATAAGGAACATATGTAATAAGAACAATAATAATAATAATAATTATTATTATTATTATTACTATTATTATTATTATTTTGTAATTTTTCATCATATTTCGATTTCTGCTATGGTCGCACTACCTACCAACTCTGCAAGAAGACGTACGGCATGTCATGGTGTGTTGTTATGACTCCATTTCAGGTTTCTTAATATCTCTCTAACATCCCTAGCGTTACATCGTCAAACTTCTCCTTAGTGTGTGGGCTATACTTAACAAGACAATTTTTTGTATATCTCTTAAGCTGGGATTTCCAGGAATTCTTTCAATGTTTTGTTCCATTTTTTATCATTCCAAGTGCACCTACTATGACTGGTACGATACTTGTTTTCAATTTCCACATTTTCTATTTCAATTTCCAGGTTTTTATATTTTGACAGTTTTTCGAATTCCATGGTTGCTATGACAAGCCGTATCAATTAATAGGGAATTTTTTCTTTTTTGTTTTTAACAACAATGTCCGGCCTGTTTGCTTCAATTTTTCTGTCTGTGTAGATAGTGTAATCCCATAGAATGGTGACATGTTCTACTTCTGCAACCGGTGCTGGGTGATGGTTATACCAGTGTTTGTTTACATATTTTCCATGGTAGTTGCACATTGTCCAATGTAAATATTGCCCCACTCTATCGTAACGATTTTTATATTCATTTGGGGCAAGTACAGAACATCCTGAAATTAGATGATGATGATGATGATGATTATTATTATGTCATTTTTCATCATATTTCGATTTCTGCTTTGGTCTCACTACCAACCAAGTCTGCGGGGAGACCTAAGGCAGGTAGTGGCGTGTTGTTATGGCTCCATTTCATGTTTTTCTATCTTCTCTATCATCTCCAGCATTACATAGATAAAGTTTTCCTTAGTGTGTGGGCTGTACTTAATAAGACAATTTTTTGTATATCTCTTAAGCTGGGGTTTCCAGGGATTCTTTCAATGTGTTGTTCTGTTCCATTTTTTTTTTTATATTATAACTATTATATATTATTATATATTATTATATATATATACTATATATATATTATATATTATATATATACTATATTATATATTATATATATACTATATATATTATATATTATATATATATTATATATATACTATATATATTATATATATACTATATTATATATTATATATATACTATATATATTATATATTATATATATACTATATTATATATTATATATATACTATATATATATTATATATTATTATATATATATATATATTACTATTATATATTATATATATATATATACTGTATAATAGTGTTGTATGAGAGTTGCTATTCCAGAAAATTCTTAACGATTTTGTCGTTCATGTTCTAACCTATTATAAGACGTCAAATTAACGACAGATATAATATCCTTATATTTCCAAATAGAGCAAACTTCACACTATCTCTTGAGAGAGAAAGTTTAAATGTACTTAATTAATTAATTATTTGCATCTATATGAAAATAAAAGATTATAAAGGCACTTGATGCTAGGTATTTTTGCCGTAAAGGCAAAAATCCCTAGCAAGCAACAAAAGGGATATGTGCTATGTAAGGTAAAGATGGTTTCAGTCAGTTAAAGGCCATACGTGATACACGTATTGGGCGATCATATCTCGAAAGAGACATGACTGACTGGGCAGAAGATTATCCCGCAGTAGGTTGCCATTGCTTTCTGCGGTAGACTGGTTGCCAGCCAAGGCTACAGAAAACAATCTGTCCTATTATATAACCCATAACTGGAGGTAAGAGGCGGATTAATACCTTTTCCAATGTTATTAGTGAATAAGTGAATTTAAGGGATTCAAATGGAATTCGAACTCGACCCACCGATTTGTCCTTCCGAGTCGATATCCACTGTACCACAACGTTTAACTGACGGAATTGTACGGAAGTGATTCACTAAATTTAGAAATTCGATTGTAGCCTTATTATTTGATGTGGCCATGGGAAAAGGTCACAAGAAAGACTCGGACACGGTTAGAAACAATATTATATTACCAAAGAGAAACATTGTACAGAGGAAATAGAGTATAATAGTTCTTAGCGCCGGAACGGCGTACTAACAAATGAGTATCGTAGCTGCTGCTACTTACTACTACTCCTGAAAGTAGATAACTCTCGGTATTTATGTAGTCCGGTAGAGTTCATATTAGTGCGTAGGTAATTCCCCCACAACATTATTGAACAACTCTCTGACAGAATCCCACCCAACATAAATGACCATCAACTCATGACATTGATTGAGAATAATACCCATTGTGCAATTCGGAAATTGACAGAAACACTAAATTTATCCACACCCATCCATGAGAACTTAGTGGAGCTTTGGTAATCAACTCGATACGACGTTTGGGTACCACATGATTCGAGTAAAAAAGAATCTTTTGGATCGCATTTCCATCCGAGGTTTTCTGTATAATCAGTCGATTAAGTGCCAGACATGACTGACTGGACAGAAGATTATCTCACAGTAGATGGCCATTGGTTTCTGCGATAGACTGGTTGCCAGCCAAGGCTATAGAACTCAATCTGTACTGTTATTTAACCCACAGCTGGAAGGAAGAGATGGATTAATACCTTTCCTAAGGTAAACCTTGCACTATGAGATTCTAGTAAGCAGCCAGTCATTTGATTCTGGAAAGTATTGTTCGCAACTAGACGAAATACAGACAGCAATTCGAGAAAAACGCCCAGAATTGGTGGAGAAGAAAGTATAAGAAAAATAAAACAAAATCATTAAACAAGAAAAAGAAACGACGTTACAGATTTTGTTCTTTCAAAGAAAATTTTTACCGCCACTGAATATGATTCTTTCCCAGCAAAAAAGGAAAGTCTTCAGACAAGAAGATGAAATTTAAATATTTACACATTCAAAAGTTTAACAATTTTTTTTTCTTCGGGCGATGTCGTTGATTTATTTCACATAGATTTGCCATAGACTCTCTGCAAAACTGAAATGCCATTGACGAGTGTAAAATAAATTTAATTATGAGATTTATTATATATGAAGGTTGGCCTGTACAGTCAAAAAGGAAAACAAAATATTCATATCGATATGCTGTCTAAAATGACGGCAAAATATATATTGATGTACTTACTATTGAGTATCTTACATTATGACGTAAGAAAAAAAATTAAAAATTCCAACATTGAGCGAGACAGGAGACAAATATTTATATTATTAAGGACTAGATTTTTAGGCTTGGTTTATATGGTTAGAATATGTATTCTTTGTAAGAGGTTAAGTTTTATATCATGGTTTGTGTTTATTTTGTTTTACGGCATATCAACCACAGTTGGTCAATCTATTTATATAGTTTCATGGTGTTGCGACTCCAGTTTGGGGGTTAGCTGTTTGCTCATATCTGGGACCCTAACAGGAGCTATCACCCGGGTCAGAGTGAATCTAGTAACAACAGCAATTAAGATGTGGTTCCATGACCACCGAAACATTCCAATTAGTGGCTTTGCTGCTAGATACGGTTTATCGTCAATCCGAGGACATTAAAGAAGTTTAAGGTCATACCTATGATGCCTCAATGATGGTGGAGGGTAGTTACCCCTCTGCACAGGTGCAGTCGCTGTATTCTGAAACCCCAGTCAACAGGGCAGGTTATCAAAAGAGAAATCCCAATACGCCAGCTAAGAATTGAAGGCGTCAAAAAGAAGCATTTACAGAAATTTAAGTATTTTGAAAGTATTGAAAAAAAAATATATATATATATCGTAGTCCGAAGGAGCATCGGAATCATGGAAAGAACTAAACAACATAATAAGAAACAAAAAATTTCGTTACAAACATATTTAAAATACGTTAAAAAATATTTTTTAATGTAAAACGAAATACTTTCTTTCGTCATTAAGCTCCGTAATTTTTATTTACTCTTCTTACAAGGAAAAGGGGTTTGGCAAGAAACGATTGGCGATTGTTTTTATTCCATTTCCTTTTTGTATATTTTTGGTGCCCTTTTCATTTACCCAATTGAGCGCGCGCATCCAGTCGGGTTTGACTTGACTGAGAGAGCATCTAGCGAGAATTTAGCGTGACTTCCTTCAGATTAAATTTCACAACGTGGGCAAGGAAGAACACCGTTGTATAAGTCAACTTGAAGATCAGCTACCGAATCGAAGCCATCAACGACCAGCGACCGGGCGGGCGTCACATGCAAATGGCAATCGTAAAATATGTCTTCAAAATTTAAAAATATTAAGTAACAAGGTAATTTCTTTGAAAATGAGTGCTGAACTGCGATATAATATCAGTCCTTTTATACGACAGTGAATGCTGGACACTGAACTCAGAGAATTGACTTCAAGCAAATAAAGTGTGGTTCTACAGAGAGATATCATGGACAGAAAACGAGAGGAAGAAGGAGATTTTAAGGAAAGTATGAACAAAAGAGACATTTCTTACTGAGAATCAAAAGGAGTTATTTTAAATGTCAGAGCTTGTAAAGAAAAAGTAGTTGAAAAATATTACACGAACGATACTGAAGGCAAGATGAGCAGATGGAAACAGCTAGTCTCTTCCTAGCCATCTTCTCTAAATGGATGACAGAACAGAAAGTTGGAAGGATGGTATATGGAAATAAATTTTAATGCTACAGAGGCTAAAAAGTTGTAAAGAGTTATGATTGCTTATGTCTTGAAGGGGACTTAAAAACAAGATGAATGATTAAAAATATATATGTCAATGCTTGAAAATATTCTTCCTTAAAAATATATCGAAAACATTTATACATGAGTTAGATACGCGCACTCTACATTCTGACAAGGGCTCAATATTTACTATATATGTTTATTAAAAAATGGGAAATTGTTGGGCAAATTTCACTCGAGCTAATGTTGACGTAATCTATCTAATAGCAACGCAGCTGTACAAAAAGGAATGATCATTTATCTATGTGCCCACACTATCGGAAGATTACAAATGGTCCAATTTACAGTGAGATCCTACACGTAGGTCAAGTGACAAAAATTGCACTACCCTAATTAACTCATCTGCTTCTGGGAAAACATCAGGCGACGGATAATGATTCTCGCACCCCTCTGCCAAAAAGAAAGAAATGCTTAAAGCGGGAATTACATCGTGCTCAAACATCTAACATTAAATTCAAACTCTTCCAATCCATTAATATATTTACTATTTTTAAGTATTCATGAGATGTGGGCTGTGGTGCAGTTTCTTTTTTTTTCAACGTTTTTCTTTTTTTAATCGTTTCACCCCAAGCAACTCGGTACCGCCATTGATGCGCAGGGGGCTACATAGGAAACGAGTGAAAGTTTAAGCAGGAGGAAAACGAAAAGAAAAATGAAACAGTTACAGGGGGTGTTTGAGAAAGGCAAGAGAAGGATGGGAATGCAGCTGTGAAGACAGTTGCGAGGGTAGAGTGAGAAAGGAAAATAACAAGATACACGATGAGGAGAGGACGAGGGAAAGACTGGAGTCAAGTAAACAAGAGATGGGAATTGACATTGCATTTAAATTCTTGGTGATTTTAGCCGTCAGGGAAGCAAGTATACAGAAAAAAGTTCCACGGGCTGGAAGTGCGAGGAAGAAAGTTGCCGGAGTAGAAGTGACGGCTGCATTTAGTTGATTTAACTGTACTTGAGTGGGACCTTGTTGCCAGTTTAGCTGCTCTAGTAAATTCTTGTGGAGTTTGCATCAGTGAGCTAAGCTCGTCGAGGCAGAAGCCATGCAAACATTTTAGAATTGACAGAGGGAAGACACATTCCGCCGGTGAGAAAGTGGTTGGAGTCTAGCTGCCAGGTCGGGACCGATCATTTTATAGATTCTTTTTTGGAGCCTATCGAGAATCCTGAGATGAATGGCAGGGGCGTACGACCAGATATGACAACAGTATTCAATGTACAGCTGAATGGTTGGTTTATATATATGCAAGATGGACTCAGATGGGAAAAATTTCCTGGCCCGACACAGTGACCCAACCTTCTTAGCAGTAGATTTAGCTATTGATGCAATGAAATTGTTCAACTTGAGGTCGGAAGAGAAGGTGAAACCGAGGAGGCGCAGTGTATTGCTTTTAGAAAGACGCGCAAGGTCGATGCTGATGTGGGGGGTTGAAGGGACTGCTTGTGGTGGTTAAAAGATAGCAGCTTTGTTTTAGAAGCATTGAAATTTACAGGCCATATCTTACCCCCAGTCTACCACAGAGTTGGTGACCTTCTCGAGAACACCAGCGTGTTTATCTTTGGCCGCCTCGCCAGATTTCTAGCTGTGGCTAAAGTAAATGGTAGTGTCAGCAGCGGAGATACCTACTTGGGATTAGATCAAGTCAGGGGGATTGTTTATGAAGTTTAAAAAGAGCGTCTGGCCTAGGATAGATCCCTGGGGAACACCAGCTTTCGTACGGTAGGATGTGGAGGCATGCCCGTTCAAGATACTCTTCATTATGTGGTTTGATAAGAAAGATTGGATCAAATCAATCAAGCGTCCAGTGATACCATAACTCTCTAGCTTGCGCAGAAGTCCAGCATGCCAAAACCTATCAAATACTTTGGGGATAACTTCCCCACAGATGTGATACGGCTTCCCTTTGTCTGTTCTATAAATACTTCTATGGCTTCTGTTCCAACGAGCTTGAGTCACTGGTGCCTCCGTAACAGGTGTTTACTCGTGCAATCAGACTGGCAACTGGGTCTCACCCATTCACAGATCAACCAAATGCAGACGACAATTCTACTCCCGCAGCTTCTTTTCCCGCACTTTCCGCCTGTGGAACTCGCTTCCCTATTCTTGCTTTCCTGACGGCTACAACCTCCAGGAATTTAAATGCAAGGTCAATACTCGTCTCTTAACTACTTGACCCCAGTTCTTTCCACACCGCCCTGTATATTTTTTCCTTTCTCTACACCCTTGCAACTATCATCACACCTGTATTCCCATCCTTCTCTTGCTCCTTTCTAACTGGTCCGTCCTTCTCCTCATTATCCTCTAATCCTTTTAATCTTATATAGCCCCCTGCACATCAGTGGCATTCCCGCCTTGCTGGGGGCGATATATATATATATATATATATATATATATATATATATATCTCCAGGGCAACAGCTCGAGCTTGGTCGGACTTCAAATGGAATTCGAACTCGGCTCCCCGATTTGTCGTTCCCAGTTGATATCCATTGCACCACAAAGGACATCATAAAGACCTAGCCTAAAAATTATGTCGTCATTAAATAATCCATTAAGTTTAATATGACGTAACCTAAAATGAACCCAAAGCCTGATCAGAAAACTAATTTCATACAAAGAATACATATTCTATTCTAACGAACCTAACCTAAAGATATAGTCATTAAATAGGTGATTGGGATTGGTATGACGTAACATCAAATAGAACCAAAGCCAGATCTAAAAACTGATTTCCTACATAATAATCTATTCATACGAACATAGCCTAAAAGTTTTGTTGGCATTAAATAACTAATTAGTTTGATATGCCGTTAATTAAAATAAACCAAAACACTTGGGATTAAATGATTTTAAAAAAATCGTTCTCCTTTTTTCGTTCGGCTTTCAACTCTTTTCGTATAACAAATTCTCATAATTATTATCAATTTTCTTAATACCGTCTTTTAGTGATAAATTTTGCAATCTGAGCTTCAACCTCTGGCTAAGATTTTGTACTCTTTTTTTGTGTGTGTGTTATTTTCTCGACTGACCCGATTTTTCTCTTTTATCTCAGATGAAAAGCCCCTGATCCTCTCACAATATGATAATCAAGATGATATAAGTCTTCTTAATATAATCGCCTCATAATAAACTTGATCTTTTAATGTTTCAATAAAACAAACATCATCAAAGAAAAGAAAGCGAAAAAGAGAAACTTCATGACAAGGAAATGATCGGATAAACTTTTATCAATAACAAGAAAGTTTGACAACATCTAAATTCTCAAAATTAGTCGCTTGGGCTAAGTTTTAAGAATTAACCATTTAATTTCACTTGCAATTTATTTCCATTAAAATAACACACCTGCTTGCACCTGATATGGGCTAGTCCTGGGGATAACAGTAAACAACATCAGGCAGTAAGGCCTCTGATCATGGACTTGACGATTTTTTGGACCTTGGAACCATCACTTAGTTGCATTTGTCTCTAGCCAACTCTGATCTAGATGGGTAGCGCCTATTAGAGTCAAAGCTAGGGTAAGCACACAAACAAAAACAAAATACTATGAAAGTATAGCAGTATAGCCCGGCGTTTTTCGGGTGTAATGAAAGCTTTAAAACTAATCCATGGTCCTCGAGATCAGACTCTTTGGACGTTGGCACGAAAGGCTAAGGAACAATAGTTGCTTCCAGCTAAAGCGAAACCGAAGACCGAAAGAAAAATGAATGGATGTAAGTCAAATTTTGATTTCCTGGTATTGATATCAAATAAGTTTTTTTCGTCGTAAACTGAATTTTGAAGGCTAAATAAGTCCTCTGAGTAAATTGTTTCGTGGCTGAGACTAAGAACTACAATTATACTTAGAGCCAAACCCGAAGCAAAAACTAAGATAAAAGGGCTGAAAAAAATACAGACATACAGGCAGATAAACAGGCACACACACAAATATCTTGCCTTATATATATATATATAATCAATTTTTCTGCACTATTGTAAGAACTGCAACCTTGAAACTTCTGAATATCGTTTCTTAGTGTATCAAATTTGATTAAAATCGGACCACTCCTTCTATAACCCGATTTTTTTCGATTATAGATTTTCGCTATTTATCGGAAGTACCTCGACACAAAACCTAGCTAAGAAAACTCGCAGACGCTTATAGTACAACTATGTAGATTTTCAAGAAAATCGGTTCAGCTGTTTCAGAGTCTATAGGTAACGGACACACACACACACACACACACAGACACGCACACAGAGACAAAGTTCCATTTATAAATAAGTTTAGATAGATGCCAACAATACCTATTTATAGTAAAATAACTAACAATGCATTTATTTCTAGTTGAAGGCATAGAATTCGTTTGAAATATATTTAATTGGATAATTAAAATTTGGCATTCCGCCTATGGAATTATCTTCCATATACTTGCTTCCCCAACAGTTACAATCTCCAGGAATTTAATTGTAAGGTCAATAGACATCTCCTATCTCACTAACTCGCATCCATTCTCTCAAGCTCTTTTTTCCTTCTACTCGACCCCTATTATAGGTATCCTCATCCGCCTATTACCCTCCTCCTGACATTTCCCATAACTAACCTCACTTTCTCAAATCTACCACCCGCCCGTGCATTGAATACTGCTGTCATATCTGGTCGGGTGCTCCTGCTATCCACTTAGGTGTCCTTGACAAAATTCAACGAGAATCTGTAATGTGATAGATCCCTACTTGGCAGCTCGGATACAGTCACTTTCTCACCGGCGCAATGTGGCTTCCCTGTGTCTCTTCTACAAATACTTTCACGGCTTCTGCTCCGATAAACTTAGCTTACTGGTGCCCCCTATATATAAATTTGCACGAGCTACAAGATTAGCAACTAGGTCCCACCATTTTACTGTGAAACCAATAAATTGTAAATGTAAATTTGTCGGAAATTTACAGATGTAACGGGTCTCCTGATTGGCTGATTTAACCCGAACCTCGTTTTGAACTTTAGGCGGGCTTTACCAGAGGTTTTATGTTTTTTTTACACGATGGTTTTGTTCACTCCTTTTTTCAGCTAGCACGAACAGTATCGGACGTATTGTGCCGCTCCGGATTTTTGTTGCAGCAGGGCCTAAATTGGCGCCCACTTGTCTCGCTATATCGAGACCATCTTACCAATTCTTTGTAATCTTTTAGGCTAATGCCACAACTTTGTAACAGAGAAAATCTCTTGTTACCCTTCTTACCTTAAAAAGGATACCCTATGGGCAAAGCCTTGCCTTCCTAGAGAAAAATTCTCTAAGCACTATCATCTTATACCAAGATAAGAAACTGTGAAAGAAGCTGACCCAGAAGAAAGTTCCTGTACGTCGCGGATCGCAGTTCCTTGTGTCTTTTTCATCCCACTCCTAGACGGAGGATACTATACCAAGCTAAGCAGAGAAAAGAGACTATACCAAGCTACACTGTAGCAGCAAAATTCAGCATATTTTTGCAAGACAAATAAATTGTTTTTTCTATACCAGGTATGTCTTGTTATGTTTGATAATTTCCTTTCACTGCTTAAGCGCTAAGCTATGTGAATATATTTCTCACAAATTCTACTCCATCAGCTTCTTTTTTCGCACTTCCGGCCTGTGCAATTCCCTTCCATTTACTTGCTTTCCCGACAGCTACATTCTCAATTCTTTAAATATGAAGTCAATAGTCATCTCCTATCTCATTAACCTGCATCCTCTCTCTTATGCTCCCTTCTCCGTCCACTCCACTCTCATCAGTATTCTCATCTTTCTCCTACTCATTTCCTGACACCCACTATAACCTGTCTCATAACAACAGTAAAATACCTTGCTTGGGCTGATATGATTATTAAAAAAGTCCTTGATCTTCACTGTTACCCATCTTTACTGATGGGGTTACTTTCTTAATATTTTGTTTAAGATAATGTGGGATGTAAACATCTTACGTTATTATTACTTCTTACTATTAGATGTACCGTCCATTTTAGTTGTTGCTGCTGTTGATAGTATTCAATTCCATAGTGTTCCTTGCTATTTGGTACAGTTCTTTAAGTAATTCTCTAGCGTCAGTCTATAACTATCTGATGAAGTACTGTCTCCTTAAAGACCTACATACTTCATTACCTTGAAGCTATTTTTAAATATTGATCGGATAAAACGGTTTTACAAAGCAGATAATTTCGATATTTGAGAGAATTAGATATCATTCAGAGCATCCTTCTGAGAAATTATTTTGTTTCACAATATTCAATTTATTCAAATATTCATATGAACAGGCATGGATAAATAGACAGATAGATCCCAGATCGAAATTTCTAATAATCGATAAAAAGTGCATATTACTGTTTTAATTTCTCTGTCTCGTTATTTGCGGAAAACTTTTACACTTGAATTTATCGCTCTTTGGGAGTTCATAGTGTAATTCATTCGAATTTTTGCAGAAATTCTAAATTTATATTTTTGCTTTATTGTCAGCTAAAATAAAATCCTATACTCATTACGATTTTCTTTTCGTCGCTGAATTTATTTCACACGAATAAATATGTGTGGCAGGGTTTTGTTTTACTGAATTTGGCATTGAACAATCTTTTATGATAAGCACGTCATGGAAAGCTCGGAACTTGAAGTATCGGAGGAAATACTGATGCCCTGATTATCGCGCTAACAGTTTTCCCACTCGACTCCAAATTGTGATTTCAAATAACTTCACGAGTGCATGAAATCAAACTTAACTGACTTCCAAACAAAGCAATCTTTTGTGAAGAAGAGAAACGCACTCATACACTGCAGACCTATATCTGTCAATAGTTCTTGCACTCGTTTGTGAAACATTTAACATTTCTTAAAAAGAAACTTGCACTTTTTCACTTGGTAATTTTCTCATATGTTATCTCGTTTTATTTTTCTAAATGCATTGCAGAATCTAAGTAAAGTATTAAAAACATGGTACATAAAAGAAGAAGAAGAATTCCTGTGTCATGTACTAAGAAAACTAGATATTAGACTAAAAATACGAGTTATATTCTTAAATAAAGTATTAAGTAAAGTATTAAAAACAGAAAATTTTCACTAGAAACAAAGAAGAAAGTACTGAAATGCTATGTGAAGTCAGTTCTTCAATATGGCAGTGAATGCTGGACAATATCATCAAAGATGAAGGAAAAAGCAGCTGAAATGTGGTTCTACAGAAGGATGCTGCGGATATCATAAACCGAGCATGTAAGCAATGATGAGGTGCTGGAATGAATGGCATTAAAAAAAATTAATACTGAGCATCAGGAAGAGACAACTAAAGGTCCTGACACATGCAATGAGGAAGGAGGGCTTGGAGAACCTGTTACTAACAGGCCAGATAAAAGGATAAAGAAACAAGGAAAAGCAGCGATAAAGGACCTGATCAGGTGGATGACGGAACGAGGGTTGCATGGTGCAACAGGAGAAAGCGTGGTAAGAGCTAACAGGGGGCAGAGAGTTGTGGAAAGCCATGATCGCCTACATCATGAAAGGACATGGTACATAAAAGAAGAAGAATTCCTGTGTCATGTACTAAGAAAACTAGATATTAGACTAAAAATACGAGTTATATTCTTAAATAGCCTCGTGGCTTTCAGGGGGATGACACAGATAGGCAATTAGTCAATTTCAAATATATCAGTTATGTAGATCAGTTATGTGTGTTGTTGTGCACTGGATATCGACTCGGAACGACAAATTGGGGTTCCGAGTTCGAATTCCAATTGAATTCCTTGCATTAACTTACACAGAAATATAATTGGGAAAGGTATAAAGACGTTTCCTGCAGTTATTGGTTAAATAATAAGACAGATTGGGTTCTCTAGCCTTGGCTGGCAACCAGTCTACCGCAGAAAGCAAATGCAGTCTACTCCGGATAAATCTTCTGCCCAGTCAGTCATGAATCTTTCGAGACATGATCGCCCATAGAGTGTGTCACTTATGGCACTTAACTGACTGACAGGAGATAAGGAAATTATTTTTAAATAATCTATGCTAGAAGTAGTTTTGCCTAATACTGCCAATTGCTACAAAGCCAAAATATTAACTTAAAACTCGCGACGTGCAGTTAAATAGCTTCGTGAATATAGATTCTTTCAAATATATGCCATGCATGGTGGTAAAGTAGTTTAGAAAATCTAAACTGTCGTTTATCTACAACGTCTTTTTCAGTTCAGCATGACGGTAAACTGCATCCGGCAGCAAGGCCTCTGATTGGAATGTTGTGAGGAACACGGAACGACCACTTAATTGCTGTGTTTCTCAAGTCTATTCTGACCCGAAGTGGTAGCACCTGTTAGGGTCCTAATTATGGACAAATAGTTAACCCCCAAACTGGGGTCAAAATACACTTTTATAAAAATATATACATAAAAATAAAATTTTATAGATATATATATACATTTTTGAAGAAAAAATTATTACCATAATATATTTTTGAAGGAAAAATAATTATTCTCAGCAAAACATTTTTTCAATACAAAACTTTCTAAATTAAAAAAGAACAAAACAAAAAAATTCATTAAAATATGACTAAATCAACCTTCTCACTATAGCAAAACATTAAAAAATACCTTAAAACCCCACCCTTTTGGAATTAAATAACCCAGAGAGGTTGATATGCCATTAAACAAAACTGTATTTTTACTCAGTTGGTTTTCCTTTCTTGACTTTTCTTTCACTCATTTCCTTTGTTTCTTTTTTCCACTCCTGTTTTTTCTCTCTTGTTCTCTCTTTCTAAATTTTTCTTTTCATTCTTTTTTCTTATTTTTTCTCTCTTGTTTTTCCTCTCTTATTTTTCCTCTCTTATTTTATCTCTCTTGTTTTTCTTTCTTAATTTTTTCCTCTCACCCTTTTTCTTTCTTTTTTCTCTCCTATTTTATCTCTCTTGTTTGTTCGCTTTTATTTTCCTTCTCTTGTTTTTTCTCCCTTATTTTTCCTTTCTTGTTTTTTCTTTCATAATTTTTCCTCTCATTCTTTTTCTTTTCTTTTTCTCTCCTGTTATTCCTCTCTTTTCTTTCGCTTTTATTTTTCTTCTCTTGGTTTTGTTTTCTCTTATCTTTTTCGCTTATCTTTTCTCTCTTGTTTTTTTTCTATTGATTTTTCTCCTGTTTTTCTCTTTTTCTCTGTTGTCTTTTCCTCTCCCTTTATTCTTGTTTTGTTTCCCTCTCTTTCATTTAATCTCTTGTTATCTTTTCTTTCCTTTTCTCTCTTGTTTTTCCCTCTCTTATTTTCTCTCTTGTTTTGCCTCACTATTTTTCTCTGTTGATCTTTCCTATCTTGTTTTTGCGTTCTTTCTTTTTCCTCTTTTTATCTGTCTTGCTTATTTTGTTCTGTTCTTCTTTTTGGCTACTATTATCATATTAATTATTCTATATGCTCTTTCCTTTCAGGGCGTAAGCGATCATGGCTTTCCACGTCTCCCTATCCCTGGTGGCTCTTAACACGTCTTCTCCTGTTACACCATGCAACCCTCGTTCCATCATTCATCAACCTGATCAGATCATTCAAATATGTTATCCGCTGATTTCCCTTGTCTCTTTTCCCTCTATCTGGCCTGTTAGTATCAGGTTCACCAAGCCCTCTTTCCTCATTGCATGTCCTAAGAACTTCAGCTGTCTCTTCCTGATACTCAGTATCAATTTTGGTTTCCATCATTTCCAAAACCTCATCATTGCTCACATGATCGATCCATGATATTCGCAGCAGCCTTCTGTAGAACCACATTTCAGTTGCTTCAAGGTTTTCCTTCATCTTTGATGATATTGTCCAGCATTCACTGCCATATTGAAGAACTGACATCACATAGCAATCCAAAACTCTCTTCTTTGTTTCTAGCGAAATTTTATTGTTTCTTAATACTTTACTCAACTTCTGAAAAGCATTCCTTCGCCATACGTATATTGCTACAATAGAAATAGTAATTATGAACTTTTTATACATGAAGAGAAGGTAGTAGAAAGTAAAGAATATGATGAGAAAAGAGAAAATAAGGACTGAGCTTTGAATTGAAGATGCCCAATTGAATATTAGAATTGAGCTTTGATTATGTCCAGTCAAATATAAAGATTGAACTTTGAACTGTAATGGTCAAGTTGAACATGAAAATTAAGCCTTGAATAAAAGGTACAGTTGAATATGATAATTGAGCTCTGAAGTGAAGAAACCCTGTTGAATTGAGCATTTATGAGGTCTATTTGAGTATGGTCTGAGAGGCAACTAGCAGAAGCTTGTAAGACAAAGTAGCAGTTCTTGTAGAAAATCTGTCTGACTAGAATTTCTTTCTTACATTCAGAATGAGAAAGGGCGATTCGAAACGGTAGAAGTCGCATGATATACCACCAGAAAAGAGTTTAGCTGGTAGAACTACAGAATTAAGCTCATCTTAAAATTAGCCATGGAAATAGCAATACTGTAGCAAAAAGCTTGCAACGTTACGTCCGTGAGATTGTAGAATGGCAAATAAGTCAGCCTTCACAAGACCACAAAACTGATTTTTAACGCCATTTAGGCTGTGAGGAATGACTTGATAGCAATACAGAAACTTTGGTCTAATCTGACTTAAATACAAGGTACGTCTTGTATTGTATATTGTTCTCAGACCAATTTTATAGTTTCTTTTAGGAATGAATTGTTTACGTGAGTTCATCTTGAGGTCAGTAATAAAACTAAGACCTGTATACGCTCAATGCATAGATTCCTGTTGAAAAAACAACCGTTCTTCGTGACTCGGGATCTAATCATAATGATGAATTAATACTAGCTTGCATTTTTTATTTAAAGTAACAAGCCATTTATTTCTCAATTGATTTGTTAGACCTAGGTTAGTGAGAGAACGGTTGCAAGTCTTCTATCAATTTAGCTTTAAAAAAGTGAGTTTTTATTCCAAGATTTCATGTGGTCTATCAAGACGATAGCGTTAAGGATACGATGTCGTGTAAGTACTGTTAAAGTCAACAATTAATTTATATTTAGCTTTCCCTTAAAAACTCGTAGGTCAGATAGAAATTAACCAAAGCTAGATTCATGTTGCCTTCTGTAACAAAGTTTTGAAAGCAGACGTCTATTGAACAGGTGACGAGGCTCATCCCTTGTTTCCTGTTTAGGATGTGGTTTCCGGTTTTTCTCTTTTCCAATCTTTTCACTCTTTTTTTTTTATTTTATTTTTTTTTCAATTGGAGTAGATACACTAAACTATCGCCCGGTTCACACTCTACCCACGTCTATTGAACAAGGGAAGAGGCTCATCCCTTGTTTCCTGTTTAGGATGTGGTTTCCGGTTTTTCTCTTTTCCAGTCTTTTCACTCTTACGTAGCCCTCTGCGCATCAGTGGCGTTTTCACCTTGCTTGGGGTGATATGATGAAATATATATATATATATATATATATATATATATATATATATATATATATATATATTTGTTCATTCTCAATCAACTTTTTTATAATATCTTTATTACTTCTCTTTCAGAAGATAATCTAGCATTCGTTATGTGTTTATAAAGGATCAAAGTGGCAATATCACTAGTACTTAGGGAGTTACAGGGAGTGAAAGTCATAAAAAATGATTGAGTATAGGGATTATCGGGAAAAGAACAAAAGATGAACAAGATTCAAGAAGACAAAAAATGGAGGGTCGATCATTTGCCTACAGGACTCTTTTTAACCATGCGACGTTTAATTTATTTATTTCTGACTGACATTCGAGTTCATTTTGTGACATTGGATAACAGAGAAAGTACTAGAAGAATCCAATTGGCCTTATTGCTTTTTCTGTTTAAAAATTTGAATGATCCGCGATTTGTATGACATGGTTTTCTTTCGTGAGAGTTGTTCAAACATTTCACGTTAATCAATTTCATTTATAGAAGTGAAAAACGAAAACTTTATTTTGTTTTTTTATAAATCTTCAATATTAATTGCAAAATTATAGAAGTTTGCTGTTATTATTATTATCATCATCTTATTTCCTTTGATTTATGGTATATAAACATTTCTTTCCTGATTCTAACTAACGACCTAAAGTCAGAAATGACATCATGTTTTTTTTTACAAAGCATTTTAAAAATAAAGAGAAAAACTAAGACACACATATTTTACATAAATAAAGCCTTTCTATAGTGTGAGCCGTATTTGCGAATCTAATGTTTTGCATTTCTTTAAGGTTTTGCCCCTTATTGATCCTTTCAATAAGTCTATCAGAACCTTTTCCAATCAAAACAGGGATTTAACTACAACTGGAACGGTTGATGTCATCACGTACCATCTATTTCAGATTTAGATTTCACTGCCTTTGTACTTTGATAGTCTTTGAAAATCTTCAAAGATATGTTGCAACTTTCAGTCACTGTCAAGTTGATAAAAGAGACATTCTGTTTTTTCTGGTCTGTGATCACGATGTCTAGGGGATTAGATTATATTGTTCTGTCCGTGTGTATCATATTATTATTATATTATTATTGTTAGTAGTAGTAGTAGTAGTAGTAGTAGTAGGCCCGTGCCTTCAAAATTGACGGCAAAATATTTATATCGATACGCCGTCTAAGATGAATGCAAAATATATATTGATGTACCTACTATTGAGTATCTTAAGGTAAGACATAATAAAAAACAAACAAAATCATACACCCACCACACCCACGAATATATATATATATATATATATATATATTAATACAGAGGATATATATATATATTAGTCATCCACATACAAGCCTATTTTTTGTGGTGCAGTGGATATCGGCTCGGAACGAAAAATCAGTGGGGGATAGTTCAAATTCCACTTGAATTCTCTGCATTCACTTACGCGCAAATACCCTTGGAAAAGGTATTAATCCGTCTCTTCCCTCCAGTTATGGGGTAAATAACAGGACAGATTGGGTTCTACAGCCTTGGTTGGCAACCAGTCTACCGCAGAATGAAATGGCAACCTACTGCGGGAAAATCTTCTGCCCAGTCCGTTATGTCTCGAAAGAGACATGATCGTCCAAGCGTGTATCACGTATGGCACTTAACTGACTGACTTCACTGTATCACAGATCATCAGTGTGGCTAGACACATCCACTTGTTCCGAAACGCGACCGATTTGGTATCAGTCGGAGTCACTACCCCTTAAGCCATAGGCGCATAGAATCAGAAGAAGGACAGTTTAACGTGTTGTATATAAACAGTGTATATAATAGAGAATATAGTAAAGAATATATAGTGAAGAATATATATATATATATATATATATATATATATATATATATATATATATTCTTTACTACTCGACGACATAATTATTGCAAAAAATAAAAGAATGACTCACTGTTATAGACCGAACACGTAACAAGAGGTTCTTCAGCTAAATGTAAAGTTTAAAAACTGATAATATAGAAAATGAACTGAGCCGACGCCTCTCTCTCTCTCTCTCTCTCTCTCTCTCTCTAAATATATATATATATATATATATAAATGATGTTTATGTTAATGAACATGATTATTACATGCCTACCTTCTCTATCATAGGAAAGAAATTAAATCGAATGTCTGTATTGTTGCTTTTCCAAATTTTGTTTTCCAGAGATGGAGCTAATACTTACATTGACATATCTATTTTCTGATCTCATTATAGATGCTATACTGATAGATGAGGAACAGTGGCAGTGCATTCGTTCACAAAACCGCAGCCATATATCCCTGATTTTCTAGATTTCTTCTTTAAAAAAATAAGCGAACGAAAGGTTATATGTTATTTCGTCAATATCTTAACTCAACAACATGTCATCAGTTTTCGAATCGTTATCACTGCTGATGACACAACTATTTACTTGTCTTAATGGTAAATCTCATATATACGATGATCACAAATTGGCAGCTAATTTAAAAAATTTCTTTGAATGTCTTGTCTTGTTAACTGTGACGAGAAGTGGCTTGTTATATTTGAACAACTCAAAAACAAAACGGCTCTCTTTTAGTCGACTGAGAGATTTTTTTTCCTTTCATTAGCATAACATATGCTACTCTTTATGAGGGATGAGCGTTGTGGTGCAGTGAATATCGCCTCGGAACGAGAACTCGGAGAGCCGAGTTCGAATTCCAGAAGAATTTCTTGCATTCACTTACGCGCAAATACCCTTGGAAAAGTTATTAGTCTGTCTCTTCCCTTCAGTTATGGGTTAAAATAATAAGACAGATTGGGTTCTCTAGCCTTGACGGGCAACCAGTCTACCGCAGAAAGCAATGGCAACCTACTGTGGTATGATCTTCTGACCAGTCAGTCATATATCTTTCGAGACATGAACTCCCAAAGTGTGTATCACGTATGGCACTTTACTGACTGACTCACTTTTTAGGAGAGTGGCTTATTGCAGATTTTTGATCCCACGTTTTGCACAGACATGAAGTGTAACGATTATAAGTCTGGTGCTAGGCACGTTAGTTCCTTGCATCAAGTTAGAAAATTTTACTCGCCAGAATCTTCCACATTTATAAGTCCATAGTTCATGCATTAAATATTGCTGCCACATTTGCCAGTTATTTAGAGAATTTTGATAAAATCCAAAAGAGAAACGGTTACTAGTCCTGACGTAGCACCCCGGCTTTAGTCAAATTTCCACAGCCATAACGTAGCTTCCCTGTGATTTTTACTGCAACTCCTTTGATAATCTTTCCGCTTTGGTACATCGACCTTACGAATTTGAGCACAGTACTAGATTAGCAATTAGGTCTCATTTGAAATTGGCAGATGTTACCAAAGGTTCTACGCTAAGAGTCTTTTTTTCCCGAACCATTTTGGAACTCTTTTTGATTTGTTTCCTCTGAGATGAGTCATAAACTAGTATTCTTTTTGATAACATTGTTCACAAAATACAAGTCACATGGCCACTCAAGTTACAAATTCACGAGGTTAATGCCGCGACGTACAAGGAAAAAGGAAAAGTCACATATTATGAATCTATGTAGGATATACAACGATTAACCCAAGACTTGAAGAGTTTAAGATTGTAATGATCGAGAAAATATCCACTGGGGAGTGTGTTCCACAACATATGGGGAAAGAAGCAATCCTTCTTTTTAACAATTGAATATATAGTGAATGATAATGAATCGACTTAGTTTCTTCGACTTGGCGGATTTTAACTGTGAATGACTGAACAGGTGAAATTAAAACATATTGCTCGTGTGTACATTTACTATGAAGCGATAGCATAGCGAGAGGCTCTCAATGTTTCATTTGTGTTACTGGGTGAAAAATAACTGATCGTTTAAATGGTCGCGTAAAACGCTTTGAAACTCTCTAGATACCGGAAAGTGCGTATTAGGCCACTCCATTTCAGATACCACTTGATCCCAGATACCACTCCATACTTGCTCTAGTAATGACAGAGGTAGGTACATTATGGAGTGGTACAAGTGACCGACCATTTTTGCATCTTTAGTGATTGGTCGCATGTATGAGTTCAATTTTGGTATAGAGTGAGCTTGCATGCAAATGCTATAATTGTCGGTTCTCTGCATTAACAGTTACGTGACCTTTCCTGTTATTCTTTACCTTTAAAAAAGCACAATCAGGTCTAAAATAGAGTACTGCTGCCATTTATGGATATGAGCTCCCCAGTTTCCCACGTTCCAGATCATTGTAGACTACGATTTATTTACCACTCTGCAAAGCTATTTCTTACAGACGAGTTGTCGTAAGCCTCTTGATGCGCTATCGCTATTTCCAAGGAGTGTTCAGATTAACTGCATTCATTCGTTCCACCAATACTAAACTTCATGACTAAGACCCGCCATCGTACACACATTGTAGTTAATTACACACATTGTCTTTGTATTCTCTTGAAGAAATGTAAGTTCCACTCAAGCAGCTTCTTCTCACGAATTCCTGTTTTGTTGAACCGAATTTCAAAAGGATGCCTCGCCTATCACTGCAATTTTCACTTGTCAAAGTCTAAGGTTGTGCCTCTCACACTGTAATCTTTACCCCGAGTGTCCCTTGACCCTTGTAAACGGTGAACACCAAATATCTACAGAGGAGTAAATTCAATGAAAATGTTATTACCATCATGAATCAACAACAAACATTGAATGTAAAGGTTTCTCGTACTTTTGCAATATTTCTCCAATTCACGAGATTCAATGAGGATAGCAGACTTCAAGAATCTGATACTCGACGGGCATACTGAAGGCAAAAGAATGATTGTGAGGCGGCGAGCCTCCTGTCTGATCTGTATGTATGAATGGAAGTTAAAACGATAGATGAAATGTCTTGCAACAAAACAAATATTACTAAAAGAGATAAATGATATATAGTAGCGGTATGTACTGATAACTGTTGTCTAGAAGAAACATGGTACTTAGAAGGTGAACAGTTATACTCTTATTTAACTAGTAAAGCGAACAAAACAAATATTACTAAAAGAGACAAATGATATATAGTAGCGGTATGTACTGATAACTGTTGTCTAGAAGAAACATGGTACTTAGAAGGTGAACAGTTATACTCTTATTTAACTCGTAAAGCGAACAAAACAAATCTTACTAAAAGAGATAAATGATATATAGTAGCGGTATGTACTGATAACTGTTGTCTAGAAGAAACATGGTACTTAGAAGGTGAACAGTTATACTCTTGTTTAACTAGTAAAGCGAACAAAACAAATATTACTAAAAGAGACAAATGATATATAGTAGCGGTATGTACTGATAACTGTTGTCTAGAAGAAACATGGTACTTAGAAGGTGAACAGTTATACTCTTATTTAACTAGTAAAGCAAAAAAAGAATTCCTGATCAATATATGTAACTTTTGCAATTTACAATATGCAAATGATACTGGGCGGGGCTAAACAAAATGAATAATTAGATAATAAAATCTACACTTAATTTAACATCAACTACAAACAGGCTTAAGTACAATTATTAGTAAAATGCACAGACCAAACTTTCTGTTCCCTATCAGGGACACTAAAATCATATAGCAATCCAGTACTCTTTTCTTTGTTTCTAGTGAAAGCTTCCTGTCTCTTAATACTTTACTCAGGTTCTAGAAAGCGTCCTGCGCCATGTCAATTCACCTTCGGATCTCTATGTCGCACTTTCCGTCGTCTATTAGAACACTTCCCAGGTATTTAAATTTTTTTACCTGCTTGATTTTAACATCCTCCACCTGTATTTGGCATTTTTGGCTGCTCTTTTTGTTGATGACTATGCATTAGATTTTCTTACAGTTTATTTGTAGTCCTTTTTTGTCACTCTCTTCAGATACCTTCTGTAGGTCTTATAGTTTCTTTTACGTGTCTGCAACCAGCACCTTATCATCTGCGTATCATATTTTGTTCAAGTTGTGGCCTCCGATTACAAATCCTTGCATAATATCAACGTGTCTATATCTACTTTGTTTCTTCATGTCAATCTCTTTGTTTATAAATCTTTATATAAATGCATGTCTTTGCATTCATGATTCTGCTTTATTGAATATAAAATGAATGTGTGCATATTTGTGAAATCATTTACATATATTATTTGAATATTAATTCACATAAGTATCGTTTATTCGTATTATAACACAAAGTTTGAAAGAAATTCAAAGGTAGGTCAAAATACACATTTCATAAACTTAGTATGATTGCATACGATCGAAAATGAACTTTAAAAGCGAATATAGTTTACTAAAGTAGTCCGGGATTTGTATCGTGTTGTCTACTTGAAATGACAATGTTTAGAATAGCATAAACAGGTAAATGAAAAACAAGACTTTTTTAAGGAGAATAGATGATCCATATATTTTTGTTAACACTTGAAAATTACGCATATACAAAGAAATAAGGAAGGCTTGAGAATAGAACACTCACGGAAGTCACGGGATGCTCTAGCATCAGACGCAAATAGCAAGAAAATATAAATCGAATTCTATTTATGATTGCTCAGTGAAAAATGTCATAAAAATTCGAAGATGGTATTTCTGCTTTTGGCAGATGATAGATGTCTAAAACGCAGGCAACGAAATGAGTTTCTTACGAGTCGTTGAAAAAAAAACATGTATTTCATAAAATAAAAAGTCGAAACAGATTCTCAAGAAAAGTAGCTGTAATGAAATGTGGAAGATATTTGAGGTATCGTTATTTCGGGTTAAGCTTTTCTTTTGATATTTATCAGGGTTCGTTTAACCGATAAAGGAGGTGAAAATAAAATCGGCGAACCAAGTTCGAATTCCGGCATTGCTTTTAATGCGACTTGATTTTATTGCCCTCGGGAAATGCACTAATACTCTCTCTCTCTCTCTCTCTCTCTCTCTCTCATTTAGTTAAGGACCGTACGTGATACACGCTTTGGGCGATCATGTCTGACTGAGCAGAAGATTATCCTGCAGTAGTTTGCTAGTGCTTTCTGCGGTAGACTGGTTGCCAGCCAGGGCTAAAGAACACAATCCGTTCTATTATTTAACCCATAATTGGAGGGAACAGACGTGTTAAAACAGATTTTCTAGCTGCTAAAATAATTTTAATTTATCTAGCGGTGATCTCTACATAATTTTTAGCAAAGTTAGAATCTAGAAGGTTCTTGAAAATAGAAAATAAAAATCTATCATATCATATTTGAGGAAAGAAGTTTTAGACTTTTCGTTAATCTTAATAAACCAATTAATGGAATCGGAAGAATCCTTCTAGAGCTTAGGGGGAAGAGAGGATAGTAGTTACTCGGTTATTCTTTGAATGATTTCCCTAGAAATCCTAAATCACTTTTGTGGAATTAATTAACCTAGTTTATAATTTATTACAGAAATTAGGTTTGTGGTCCTTCGACAAAATGCAAGCGTCCTTGGTAGAGATCTTTCACATCTTATAAACAATAATTAAATAACTACCTAAAATGGCCGTATGCCTGCCGGTTTCGGATATAGTGTAGTTAGATGTATCTAATTTTTATTCTTAAGGAAATTAATGTAGTGTGAGAGTTTGTAATTACAAATGTTTTTTTTTAGATTTGTCAGGCTTAATCAAAAGGTCCTTAGAATTTCTTATGGTGTTAATTTTATTTTTAATAATACTAAAAATAGTTGGATGATTACGCAATTTTATCTTTGGAATTATATTGAATAGTTCCTTCTCAAAGGAGTCCAGGAATTTACAAGGGGTTTTCGAGATTGTATGTGTTCGTTAGGTGATCCGATTTATCAACCGATTTTAAGAAGAAGTGGGATTTCTATAAGGATATTCGAAATGGGACTCACTAAAGGAAGCGATAGTGACGTCAGCAAACAACGTTGCCCTAAAGGAAATCAGACGCAGAAGGAAAAACGAGTGAATAACTAAAGAGATTCTCGACATGATGCAAAGGAGACAGAAAATGATGCCAAGACATGGAATGGAATACAGGAAACTACACAAGGAAATAAGGAGAAAATGCAGACAGGCTAAAGAGGAATGGCTCAATGACAAATGTGCAGAAATAGAGAGATTGAACAGGACTAATAAAGCAAACATGCATAAAGAAATAACAAAACTGACAGGACAAAAATCTGCTCCTCAACAGGATTTATAAAATCCAAGCATGGATCGATAATACTGGAGAAAGAGGAAATACTCCAGCGATGGGAAGAGTATATAAAAGATCTTTTCCACGACGAGAGAGCAACCGATAATACACAAAGATGAGGACGGACCGGAAATATTCAAGTCGGAAGTGAAAACTGCAATAGCCAAACTGAATAGAAACAAAGCAGCTGGTCCAGACGGCATTGTAATAGAGCTGCTGATAGCCCTGCAATAATTCGGCATAGAGAAAATTACAGAAATAATAAATTTTATTTTATAATAGTGGTATAATACCAGACGACCTATGCATGTCGATTTTCATAGCACTTCCGAAGAAGCATAGGGGAAAAGGAGTACAAGCCACATTAAACTATCAGCTAAATGAGTCATATTACAAAATTGATCGTCCGAATACTGATGAAGAACAGCGTGGGTTTGTCAAAGACACTGGAACAAGGAACGCCATATTTTTGAGTAAGATGCTCTCTGAAAATGCAATACAAATGAAGAAGGGCGTGTACCTCTGCTTTATCGATTATGCGAAGGCATTTCAACAAAATACGCCACAAAGAATTGATAGAGATGCTCAGCAGCCTCGACATTTTTGGGAAAAAACATTAGAGTAATTAAGAATCTCTTTTGCCTTCATACGGACAGCTAACTAATTCAGCAGATTTACAAAGATAGAAAGGAGTGTAAGAAAAGGACGTATCTTTTTACCGGATCCGTTCAATTTGTACAGCGAGAATATTTTGAGGACCCTGGATGTTACGCCAGGATTTGTCATCGAGGCCACAATTTGAACAACATAAGATACGCAGATGATAAGGTGATTATTGAAAACACGGAAAGGAAACTAAAAGACCTTCTATGGGAGGTAGCTGAAGAGAGTGACAAAAATGACTACAAATAAACTGCAAGAAAACCGAATGCAAAAAGAGCATCTCCTAATGCTAAATACAAGTGGGGATTCTAAAATCAAGCAGGTACAAAATTTAAATAACTGGGAAGTGTTCTACCAGGAGATGGAAAGTGTGACACAGAGATCCGGAGACGAATAGGCATGAGGAAGGATGCGTTCCAGAGGCTGAGTAAAGTATTAAGACACAGGAAAACTTCACTACAAACAAGAAGAGAGTACTAGATTGCTATGTGATGTCAGTTCTTTAATATGATACAGCGAAACAGATCTGTCTGCGGATGACTATATATATCACAGCTTATCAGTACGGTTAGACATCCGATTGCTTCTAGCCAGGATCGAAACCCAACCGAATTGTCATCAGTCGGTGATTCTACCTCTGAGCTATATATAAATCCGAAAAGAAACAGCTTGATGCTAAAATCCCCCAAATCATCCTATTAACATTGTTAACATTTAAATATTAATACTGATCCAGCCAGTGGAATCAATTTAAATAAAATTGTTTATTTGCAGAGTCATTATATATTTTCTTCCGGATCTATTCTAGGCCCACTACAAACACAGAAGATGAACTGAAAGCAAGGACTATGGCAGCATTCATCGGCTTAAACCGTCCAGAAAACATGCAGAAGATTCAAAAGTTGTCTGGAGACTGTAGCTGAAGCCAATGGCGATTTTGTTGAATAAATGTTCACTTCAGTATATCAAGATATTATTTTGTAACTTTGGTAAATAAATTATTAAAAATAAGATATCAGTTATATTTTCATCTTAGCGTCATGTAGACGACAGTTAATCCAAGATAAATAACTGTAGAATAAGCTTAAATCTTACAGTTTGGACATGATATTATCTGAGTGAAAAATAATGTAATTTTCGTTTGTTTTTGTTTTTTTTTTTCTTAAATAGATCATATAATTTTAAATGTGCAGAAACTTTTAGATGATAGTCAAAAATTATAAGAGATGATATATTTCCTTTCCGTTTTGTACACAAGCAAAAAGATATTTTTTTGTAATGGAGAAAGTTTACATCTATAAATATATTTATTTGTTTAGATAAAAATATAAGCATAACAGAATTTACTGTACAAAAATAAAGCAACAAATTGAACAAAATCAAAACTCATGTATCCGGAGCCAATTCGGAAGGCTTGCAAATTTTCTTAGTCAATTTCTAATATGAACGAGTTTGCATGTTTACATAAAAATATTAAAATAGCATTTCAGTTTCATTTGAGACGATAATTTTCCAAATTTGTCTTCTCTTCACTCATTTTTAAAGTAAATTTGCAGTTAAAATTATTTAAAGTCCATTGAATGGTAACGATTATCTTTACATTTTTTTTTAATATCATTTTTTCGAAAATGTTTCACGATAATACTGATTAATGACGGTGATCTGATTCTGAAGAGAGGGAGCAGTATAAAAATAAAAACAAATAGAGATAAACTGCCAAAAATATCGGACCATAAACGCAAGAACATGACTTACACACACACACACATGTATATATATATATATATATATATATATATATATATATATATATATCTGCATACTCTAGAAAAATTGTTGATATTCTGCAATTTCATGGGTAATACATATTTCAAAGACAAAAACTTGCTGCTTGTCGACGAGCAGCAATTTTTGGCTGCGAAATATGTATTAATCATGAAATTGTGGAATATCAAATTTTTTTCTAGAATATATTACTCTGTTAAATAAATAAATTTAACATTGACTTCTTTTGAGTTCGCCTCTATCGTAATTTACCTGAATTAAATACCAAATATTCTACGATATATATAATAATTTTATCACATTATAATATTTTATCACATTATTATAGGATGTGCTGATAGCTTAAGCGTTACTGCGTTGAAAGTGGGTGTCAAATTCCGGACTCATCTATTCCATTCGCTACATAGTACCTCTGATTACAAAAACATGAGAAACGTACCACTCTCAGATATGAATTAAATAGCAGTGGAAACTAGATTCTCTGTATCTGAATTGCAGACATTTTATATAAACCACTCCGACTTCAAAACAACTACGAAAGTAACGGCAATCCATTCCACTAATAAAACAATATCCCAAAAAACACGGAAATTTACAGAATCTAAAATAGCCAGAGCTGTGGAGAGCCACAATATAGTGATTTTGTTATTACAGTAGTTTATAAAAGCATTATATCACTACACAAAGAAATCCGGTTTCAGAACATTATTTTTTTCTTTTTTCGGTGATATCTTAAAAATAATTTAACAAATTTATTTTGGAAAATATAAAATGAATTTATAGTTATTTAGAAAGTTCAAGAGGGTTTCATGGAGTAAGTTAAACAATATGATTATGGCTGTGTCTGTATCTCAATCAGAAGTGAACATTATTTTGAACATAAAGTTAAACATTTAGGTCGTATGAAGGTGAGTTGTTGAATTATGTCATAATAAAATGACACTTTTTATCTATCTGGGGAAAATACATATTGGCACACATACTATGCATATGTGTGAAAAATGGTTTTATGAAAATAAAAAAATATGAAAATTTTGGTTTTTATCTTTTAGTGAAATTAATTTTTATATATCTGAATTTTTAAAGAGACTACGATGTTAGGTTGGAATTTTAATCAAGTAACTGGGATGTATTAAGGTATATTAAGGTTATGAAAATCAAATAAATATTGTGAGTCATATTTTTTAAATAATTGTTATGTAATATTAGAGCATAAGTAATAAATGAGCATTAGAACTAATTACATTTTAAAGTAAAATAAATACCGTGTATACATAATACGGTAAATTCATTTCTATGGTTTAATAGTACTTTATGTTTAGGATTAAAGAAGAACAAATAATGTTGAAGAATAATGTTAATGATGACCAATAATGAACAATAATGCTAATGATAAAAAGATCACGAAACAGGAAATATTTTGTTTAGTTATATAACGCTTTTATAAAGCATTGCAATATGGAAGCTCTAATAAGTACTGAGCATTTTTAGAAAAAGTAAATGCAACTAACACTAAAATTTCCCTTTCTAGGATTCCATAGGTCTATGGCTTAGGTATTAGCGACTCCGACTAACACCAAATCGGTTGAGTTTCGATCCCAGCCGGAGGCAAGTGGATGTCTAGCCACGCTGATGAGCTGTGATACAGCGAAACAAGGTTGTATGTGGATGACGTTTATATATATATATATATATATGAAAGAATAGATAAATAACAAGGTAAGAAACGTGTATTAATCTAACGTGTTTCACTATTATTAAAGCTTCTTCAGGCATCTGTTTAAGGACAAGAGATAAGGTTTCTTTTTTTTAATTTAAAAAAGAAAAACAGTATATTAGAATGTTGTTTGGGGTTTGATTCTCATTGGTCGGATATGTGTAACATTTAATCAAGCAACAGACAATTATATTAAATGTAAATGCATGTATGTGTAGAAACGCTTTTCCGTTTATGTGTATACGTGCCTGATAATATAGGTGTTAAGTGTATTAAAACGATTTTTAAGTATGTGCGTGAGACGATTATGGATGGTGAAATGTGTAAAAGTGT
This sequence comes from Ascarosepion bandense, assembly GCA_037127315.1. Lineage (NCBI taxonomy): Eukaryota > Metazoa > Mollusca > Cephalopoda > Sepiida > Sepiidae > Ascarosepion > Ascarosepion bandense. The sequence continues at coordinate 700,282 of JBBBDQ010000300.1, read as the reverse complement.
GTGCTTTTGTTGCAACGGTGACGTTAGTGTATGTGTTTAAGATGAAACTAAATACATTTCTGTTTATATTTGTAGCAAAATAATATATAGAAATGTCATGTTTGAAGCCATTTTTTCTTATGAAGAAATAAATTTAAGAGTACACAGAGATATGAGGATTGTGAGTTGTGGAGAGTCCTTATCCCCCATGTCCTGATGCAATGATGACTAACATCCACGATGACCCAATTTTGTCATTTTCTTATATAGTACATGAAAGACAAAGATGAAATCCTCTTAGTCTGACTGAAGGTTACAACAGAGTGGCGACAAGCTTGTATCGAACCTTTCTGTAGTAACTCTATGCAGTATTGAGTAATTAACCCTTTCTCTCTTGCAAAATTGTCTTTATATTTAAGAGCTACAAATGATAAGATGTTATGATGAATCACTTCCAGAAGTAACCCGCCATATAGAAGAAGATCAACTGATTTTAACCACTACTTTTTGGCAAAGCTTGCTTGAATTTATTTTTAAGTCTAGTATAACATAATATTTGTGGAACACCCAATAAAAATTGGAAGAATTACAGAAATAACAAATCTAAGAGAACATATACGAACTGCAGCTACACAACGAAGAGACTTATTTTTTAATTAGAAAAATTGATCCATTCATTTTTTTCTTTTTTCTTTTCACTTAATCGCTAATTCATCGATCAGATTTTCAACCTTTTCCTATTCAGATTCTATTTAAATTGAACTCTGCTTTTTTATGTCACCTGACACACTTCGGTCTTTTTTCAATCAGGTGCTCAGGAAACAAGAAAAAATACGATAACAGAAATAGGCAATTTATAAGAGATATAACCAATTTTTATGTGGGGTACGCATTTAATCCGCTACTGTACAAGAAATTAATATAAATAAAACTACATGATATAAAGTATTTTTATCGCTATTGTAATGAATTGGAGTTCCTGCAATTTGCTGTGGCTTAGAAACTTGACAAGAAAGTTAATCAAATATAAAAGCTGATGCCAATAATTTCGAAATGATAATTTAATAATGCTATAGTGAAACACACCTATTCCTCAGATAATAGATTCTCCCTCCTATATTAATAAAAGTTAACAGGAAGTTCACTCGAGAAGTTCTTGGGAAGTCCTTAGGAGTTCTTAGAAGTTCTAGAGAGTTCTTTAGACTTCTATTGGAGTTCAATAGAACTATTAGTTTGTTCCAGGAGTCAGCTTACAGTGGAAGATTACCAAATTCCTAACATTTTGAGTGCGTTAAGTCGATTAGCAACCGACATAGCACGATCATAACTTTCAGTGCAAAAACTACTCCACAACAAATCCTAATAATTATGATGATGCGACTACAAGGTGGGTGGGACGAGTTTTATCTAACCCGTAACCACAAATCGGCGTAAAATGTTTAGGAACTGATCACTCTCCCGAAAAGGAACGTCATGAGCAACAGTAATCAGTGGACCGTTATCCTGCCACTGTTAGCACCAAACATTACTCTAGGGACATAGAACATCAGAACGCTGAACAACTGTGGACAGCTGGATAATGTCAAGCCTGAAATGAGCAGATTGAATATCAACATTCATACGAAACTAGGTTGCCAAACAATGGAGGTTTTGTCTGTTAGAAACACAAAATCATATAGCAGTCGGTAAAAATAATAAAAAGGGAGTCAATTTGATACTTGAGACATTAAGAATTGCATTCCGGGATGCTGCCATTTATCTAAAAGAGTTCACGTAGACCAAGTGAAAAGAAGACCCTTCAATATAGCGGTTATAGTAGCGTAGAATGGCAACAAAAAGGAAATTAATACTGAGCATCAGGAAGAGACAACTGGGACATGCACTGAGGAAGGAGAGCCTGGAGACCTGATATTTACTGGCCAGATAGAAGGAAAGAGAGACAGAGGAAGGCAGCGGATAACATATTTGCAAGGCCTGATCAGGTGGATGACGGAACGGGGGTTGCCAGGAGTAACAGGAGCAAACATACTAAGAGGCACAAGGGATAGGGAGATGTGGAGAACCATGATCGCCTACGTCCTGAAGGGACAGGGCACATAGAAGAAGAAAAATGCACCGACAACTCAAAAAAAAAAGCACTGAAGAGGAAATAGAATCATTCTACACCATACTTGACAAAGCTAAAGCTGAATGTAAAACACAAGAAATTAGAATTATCTTGGGAGACATAAGTGCCAAAGCAGCCAAGGTGAGAGAAGGTATGACATCAATTTCGAACTAGGAAACCGCAATGACAAAAGAGATAATGGGTCCAACGTTGCACGGCAAATCATCAGTTAATAACCAACGCTTGGTTTCAAGAACACCCAATACAATAATGGACATGGAGAAGCCGAGCAATTAACACGAAAAACCAAATCGACTATATGATTATCTACAGGGGATTCGGGAATTAGGTTATTTATTGTAAAATGTATCCAAGTGACGACTGTGAAAGCGAACAGCTCTCGGATATCAGTCAGTTAGGTGCCATACGTGATACAAGCTTTCGGCGATCATGTCACGATAGAGACTTGACTGACTGGGCAGAAAGTTATCCCGCAGTAGATTGCCATTGCTTTCTGCGGTAGACTGGTTGCCAACCAAGTCTATAGAACCCGATCTGTCCTATTATTTAAGCCATAACTGGAGGAAAGAGAGGGATTAATACCGTTCCCATGGGTATTTCTGCGTAAGTGAATGCAAGGAATTCAACTTGAATTCGAACTCGGCTTCCCGTGTTGTCGATCCGAGTCTCTCTGCATTCTGTGATATATGTAAGCTAATGATGGAACTTTAGAAATTGAAAAAGCCGTAATGCAGCACCAAGACTGCAATACAACAGACTCGTGAACGACGTCAACCTACAGGAAAAATACTCGGATAGTGTGAAAAACAAAACAAGGGATAAATTGGAAATGAAATTTCGAAATGGGACGCACTAAATGAAGCGTTAGGGACATCGGCAAACGATATCGTCACAGTGGAAAACAGACATAAAGAATGAGTGAATCATAGATGAGATTCTCAACATGATGTAAACGTGACAGAAAACAATGCTTATACAAAGAACGGAATGCAGGAAACTACACGAAGAAATAAGGATCAAATGCAGATAGGTTAAAGAGAAACGCCTCACCGACAAATATGCAGAAATAGGGAGACTGAGCATGCCTAATAAAGAAGACAAGCAAAAAAAAATTAGAGCAAAATACACTTGGCAAATAAGCTGTCACAACTAGTTACCTGGGTTTCAACCGTGAGGTATCTTCAGGCACAGGGTTTTTTTTTTTTTAATCATTTCACCCCGAGCAAGGCAGAAACGCCACTGATGTGCAGGGGGTTACATAAATGTAAAAAGATTAATTAGAAAAGAGTGAGGAGTACAACCTAGTTAGAAAGGAACAATCAGATACATAGGCGGAGAGAAAGTGAAGGTTATACAGGGGAGGGAAGAGAGCTAGAGTCCAGTGGTTAGTAGATGAGTATCGACTTTGCATTTAAATTATAAAACAAATAAGAGTACTAACAGGACAAAAGATATACTCCTCAACAGGATGTATAAAGTCTAAGGATTCAGCAGTAAGAAAAATATAGAGAAGATCTCTTCCACGATAAGATAGAGCAACCAACAAAAAATACCGACGGAGCGGAAATCTTAAAATCCAAAGTGAAAAGTGTTTAGATACAACAGCCACAAAAAAAACAAAGTAAATTTTAAAAAAAAGAAAGAATTCTAATTCCTGGAGTGTCTTTTGTGTCATTGTCATGTTGGAACATCCAGAGATACTGCAAACATATTTTTCGTATGCTTTATTTTATATTATTTTTAAGAATGGCCAACCTGAATAGAAACATACAAAGAGGGTAAGACGTCATTAAACAAAATTACCAAAATAATAAAGGAGATCACAAATACTGGAGATTTCCAGGAAGACCTAAGCAGATCGATTTTCGTAGCACTACCAAAGAAACCAGGCGATAAACACATGTGAACTCTACTTTCAGCTAAATGATTCACATCATAAAACTCATCATCCGAATTCAGATAAATAAAAAGCGCAGCAGAATCAGACCCGATAGGACAAAAACAGTGCGGTTTCGTCAAGGACAACAGAACAACGAACGCAATATTTATGCTTAGAATATTATCAGAAAGGTCAATACAAAAGCAGAAGGACGTGTTGATAGAGACGCTCGAAAACCTTGATATATTCGGGAAAGACCTTAAAGTAATCAAGAACCTGTACTGTTATCAAACTGCCTGCATACGGACAGGAAACGAGTTCAGCAGATAAAAAGAGGCCTAAAACAAGGGTCTGTTTCAGTGGGGAAAAAACGCCGCACAAATGAACGTCTACACTAGTCAAGTGGGAGGTGACACAGTAACTGCTTTAAGTTATGTCTCACTTATATCAGCTGTCATACGTGATACACACTTGGGTGATCATGTCTCGAAAGAAACATGACTGATTGAGCAGACGTTTTTAAGTAGTATGTTGCCATTACTTTCCGCAGTAGACTGGTTGCCAACCTGTCGTTATCATTATTCAAACTAAGTATCACAATTTTTTCTTCAAGACAAAGCTTCTACCCCTCGCACTTTTATATATACGATTATTTTTTGAGTTGTATATATAGGAGCAGAGAGATATAAATGTTAACGTCGTTTATAATTATGGACACGGGAGAAGCGCAGATTTTAAATCCTGGGTTTTAAATTTATTAAGTTTTGGTTGTTTTGTTTTGTTTTTTTTTCATTTAGATATATATATATATATTTTTTTTTTTTTGCTGCCGATGTGTCTAAACACACTTCTTAGCCTGTCTCATTTAGTGTTCTTACCCTTTTTATTTTCACTGCTTTTAAATATTCAGCATTGTGACAAAGGAAGGTCTGTCATCAAAGGTAAAATATGGTAATAGCTTCTTTTTCTTTACATATTTGTGTACATAAATCGGTCGAAGTATGTTTGTGCCAAATGTTTATATATGTGTGTATATATATATATATGTGTGTGTGTGTGTGTACATACATTCTTGTGTGTGTGTGTGTGTGTGTGTGTGTGTGTGTGTGTGTGTGTGTGTGTGTTTATGTGTATGCACTCTTACAGCAATTTGTAAAAGAGGCATTAATGGTTAATAGTAACAAAGAATTCAGCATTTCATTTCTAACCAACGAGGAACAAATTTATTGCTTCTGGGCAGAAAGCACAAAGGCAGCGAAATCAAGTCGTTCATAATAAATAAATCCTCAATTTTCTAACGTTGTCAAACCAAGCATCTGGAAAGAAAGGTGTTAAATTATCAAATCTGAATGAACAGGGTTTTTTTTTCTCTCTCTCCTCTCTCTCTCTCTCTCATTTCGAGTGCAGCTTAGTTGGAAATTCGAAAGGACCACCGGATGAATCAATCGATAAAACTGGGAGACGTTCTTTCATTCATGACAATCAAAACGTCGCCTCTCTTTCGTTCATTCAGAGTTCATATAGTTCAATGCTGTCATAGTATGAATTTATGCAAGGAAATTTTGCAGAGTTCTTCTGCAATGAAGTACAGTTAAGGCAAATGCAAACAACTTATTCTTATATATAATGTTACTATTCTTCTTCTATGTGCCATGTCCTTTCAAGACGTAGGCGATCATGGCCTTCCACGTTTCCCTATTCCTGGTGGCTCTTAGCACGCCTTCTCCTGTTACACCATGCAACCCTCGTTCCATCATCCACCTGATTACGTCCTTCAAATATGTTATCTGTTGCTTTCCCCTGTCTCTCCTTCCCTGTAACTGGCCTGTTAGTATCAGATTCTCCAAGCCGTCCTTCCTCATTGCATGTCCCAGGAACTTTAGCTGTCACTTCCTCATACTCAGTAATAATTTCCTTTTATCATTGTTCACATACTCGATCTATGATATTCGCAGCATCCTTCTGTAGAACCAAATTTCAGTTACTTCAAGGATTTCCTTCATCTTTGATGTTATTGTCCAGCATTCACTGCCATATTGAAGAATTGGCAACACATATCAATTCAGTACTCTCTTCTTTGTTTCTAGGTTTACTTAAATGCCGAATAAATTGCGTTCTCACTATGAGTGTCATTGATTGGTTTTCAAAGCCTTAAAATAGAATTCTGTAGATTATTTTCATGGCTGGCGGAGTCTGCGACCTGCCATGTTTATGAAAAGACTTCATGCATTTATTCAATTGGAAAAAAATTTGCTCGCTTGGTAAAAAATGAAATTACTTGAATCACACTGAAACGTTTGTCCAAACCAATTATTACTTTCGAGTGTAATATATATTTATATTAGTTTTTTTATGGTTAAAGTAGTTTAATACCGCTACTACTGGTCAGGGTTCTCTATCAGACCAAACCTATCATATACGACATTTAATTTTCAAGATTTTAAAACTTGGAGTTATACAATCTTCTTTCACCAATTTTCCAATGTTAAAGAACCATTTCTACCCTCAAAACATTTCTGGTAAATTATGTCAAGATTGTTTTATTTTTAAGTTTTTAAAATTTAAATGTTTGCAATAATAATTTTTAACGGTAAAAGATTTATTAATTTAATCCAATTTTTCATTATTCATAAAAAATAAGTTTTCAGCTATTATTAGTTTTGAAAACCCAAAATTTTACCAAGAAATAATTGTAAATATTTTCAAATACAGGGTAACCAAATAAGTTCTGTCCGTTTTTAAAGGAAAAAAAGAAAACGCTTCAAAGTATGTGTAACTTATATTTAGTCTTCGAAGTAATCGCCATCGGCATCCAGCACCTTCTGCCAACGTGTCTCTAGCTGTTCAATGCCCGTGCGGTAGAACTCGGGGGATTTTGACGCAAAGAAGTCCGTGAGGGCTTTGCGCAAGTCTGCTTCATTGATGAAGGATTTCCCCCGAAGATGATTATCCAGGGAGTGAAAGAGGTGGTAATCGGATGGTGCAAGATCAGGTGAATCAGGTGGATGGCACAAAGTCTCCTGCCCAAGTTGCTGTATGGTATCCTTGACCACTCGTGCGACATGCGGCCTGGCGTTGTCATGGAAGAAAAACACACCTTTGCGATTCACCAGTGCTGGCTCCTTCTGCCGCAATGCCTGTTGCACATGTTTCAATTGCTGCGAGTGTAGGTCTCCAGTGACCGTTTGACCGGGTGGTAGCAGTTCATAATGAACCTCTTCACGACCTGTCCACCAGACACAAAGCGTAAGCTTGCGGGGGTGTATAGGCAGTCTTGCGGTGTAAGGGACAGCATCCTAAGGAGACAACCGATGTCTGGAATGCTTGGGAGTTTCTTACGGTGGCGAGAAAGCAGCGATATGCCGGCTGCCACTCGTTGTCGCTTATGGACCTCCAACAGCGTTTGCGGAACCCACTTGCTCAGTTTGTACGTCTGACCAAGGCGGTGCAGGTGAAGTCTAACTGTTGAACTCTCTTGCAAGTTCACCACACGTTAGACTACTGTCCTCTTCAATGGCGGCTTTCAGGATTCCGTCATTCAAGAACTGTGGTCGTCCATTGCGAGGATTATCATGGAAAGACAAATCTCCCGACTTGAATTTTCAAAACCAACGCCGTTCATCCACAGCATTATCCCCAAACGCTTGGCATATGCGGCGACGATGCAGCTGCTGATAAGCCCACTTTGAAGTCGTAAAGCAAACTGCCCCGAACGAAATCTCTAGACACTTCCATCCTTCTCACAGCTGTCCGGCTTATAACTGATAACCGGGTACGGTGCGCGTGCTTTTTATAACGTCTGATGTTTTTACTTCCGGCTGTCCGAATTTGAAAACAATTGCTACACACATTTCGTATATATTTCAACTTCATTCAATGACTAATCAAAAAACGGACAGAACTTTTTTAGTTAAATTGTATAATAATAGTCTTTTATTCTGTTTTAATTTTTTCCAATTCAGGTCTTTTTACAATAAATTTCTAACTGATTTCATTTTCTCTCAAAATACGTTATAGAAAGATCAATATATTTGTATCCAAATGGTATTTTGTAGAAATATGATACAATTGAATAAAAGTGTCAAGTGACTTACAAATATATTCACAAGATTCTCTTACAAAATTCTTTTTCCTACTTTTTTCATCAATGTATAAATAATGAAAACGTTTTCAAAGTTCTTTAATTAGTTGATTACTTTTTAGATTTTTACAAAAAACAAAAAAATTACAATTCAAAAGTTCGTACTCAAGCACCGGAAGTTTTTGCTTAAAAAAAAATAATGGAAATTGGAGTACTCTTGATTTTTTTTATCGCAGACTAAATTATTTCGAATTAGCTTTTAATTCCGTGCTAATGGATTTTTGAAGATTAAAAAACTGTTAACGCGTTAATTGAAGACGCATTATTCTGAAATGCATTAAACGGGGATTTCCGATTCGTTGAATTGTAGATATCTCAATCATTACTACTCTGTAATTTCGACTAGATTTTCTCTACGTGAAACTTAGTATCATAATAATTTGAACTTTAGAAATAATTCTCTATTTACACTTGTGGACAAAATTATTTATCCCACTTCGATAAATGCAAATAAAGCTGTAATACTTCAAATGTTCATGGAAATCTCATGTACATTTTTAAACATTAGGAATAATAGTTTTGTAAGAAGGTGCAGTGATTACTTCAACAAAATTTTTATTTTAATGTCAAAAAATAATACCAAAAACAACAAAACATTTTACGTAAGAAAATATTGACCCTCTTGCTATTATAATAAATTGTGTAACCTTTATTCTTGATTATTACATTTGATCATTTTTTATAGTTTTTTACAAGATCAATACTCTCACTGATAGGTATTTTGCTTCATCCTTCTTTGGCAATAGCTTCTAGTACATCCAAATTCTAAGGAATTATTTTTCTTACTTTTTCTTATTAGCCCTCTTTCAATTGTGTATTTTTTATTTTTTATTATTGCTTTTAATTATTTTTTATAGTTTCATACAAAATAAATCCACACACTGATAGATATTTCGCTCTATTCCTTCTTCGCAATAATTTCTATTTTCTCTAAATTCGAAGAACTTCTTTCTCTTACTTTCTTCAAACACGCCCATAAATTTTTAATGGGGTTTGGCTCAAGACTTTGTGTGGGTTATCGCAATACCTTAATTCTGCTGTCGTTTAGGTATTTTCTAATAATTCGTGTAGTGTTTTTCGTGTCATTTTCATGTTGGAACATCCAGAGATATTCCAAAGATTATTTTCATTTGGTTTATTTTATACTAGCATCATAGCCCGGCGTTGCCCGTGTAACATTTTAGTAATAATCAAATCAACCATTGGCACTTTTTTATATATTTTGTTTTTGTTTGAAAAAAAAACACTTTTTTCAAAAATATTTCGTTTGTTTCAAAATTACGGGGAAAAATATTCACATTTTTTCGTTGACTAAATGAATTTTTAAAACGTCGGAATAAAAATTAAATATGAAGGCTCATTTTTTTTTTAATGAAAAAATATTTTAGTCTCGTTTGACACGTGTGATTTGATTTCTGTGACGTAATATAGCAACCATCTTAGCTCTTAGATGTTTTACGGAGTAAATGTAAACAATCTGCACCATTGGCCAAAAAGTTCGAAAGGGAAAATTTGCTGAACTTAAACTCAAAAAGTATGTGTTGACCTGACTTCTCTGTAGATACGTGTCTCTAGAATGTTTGAATGGCGTAGCTTAAAAATTGTAGGCGTGCATAGGGAACAGTCACACACAGACTCACAGACTGCCTTTTATATATATAGATTATTTTTAAGAATAGCCAAATATTGCACTTCATCCATGATACCTTGTTTTTCCTCATTCTCTTGGTCGAGAAGCTGCAAAACATTCACATGTTTTATTTCTAGCTTCATTCCCTTCAATACATAACTGAAGTTCATCTGACCAAGTGATTCTTGTATGATTTTGTTGACCATAAAACATAGTTTCAATATTTATTCTCTTGTTACATGGCTTCTTACATAGGCTAATCTACATTTCAGGTGTTTAGCCTTAAGCAAGTGAGTTTTCCTCGGATGACAAGCTCAAAATCCTACTCATTGTAAACATCTAATTACTGGCTTTGTTGATACAGTCAGTTAATTACCATACGTGATACGCGCTTGGGCGATCATGTGACTGACTGGGCAGAAGATAATCCCGCAGTACGTTGCCATTGCTTTCTGCAGTAGACTGGTTGCCACCCAAGGCTATAGAACCCAATCTATCCTAATATTTAACCCATAACTGCAGGGAAGAGACGGATTAATACCTTTCCCAAGGGTATTTTTGCGTAAGTGAATGCAAAGAATTCAACTGGAATTCGAACTCGGCTTCCCGATTTGTCGTTCCGAGTCGATATCCACTGCGCCACAACGCACATCCTTTTGTTGATACATTCAACCCCAATGTCATTACATCGTTGACATTGACTTTTTAAAGGATTCTTTGAGATATCTCTAACAATTCTCATTTCCATTCTATCAGAAACTGACCGTTTTCGGCCAGTCCTTAATTTTTTCTCAACACAATGAGTCCCGTTGTATTTCTTAATAATGCGACGAAGTTAAGATTTTGGAACATTTAAACGCTTGAAAAGTCTTGCATAACTATCACCTATTTTGTAATCATCTGTCTTCATTCGGTGATTCCTGTAAAGTCCAGTCGTCTTCGCCGTGGTTGCAGAAAGAATGGTTTATCGCGGTACGTGTCACTCACATAATTATTTATGTAAGTAAAATACACAGAAATGTGGTTTTATGCCAAAAACGTAACACTCACGTAATTTTCTTAATTACCTTTTACAATGTTATAGAACCAGGTCAATACTATTTCATTTTTAACGGGTGTTTGTATTAAATGTCAAATTAAGAAAAAATAATTTTTACAATTGCCATAGAGAAATATTAATTCATAATTACCATTAGGGGCGAATAATTTTGAACTGCAGAAATTTTTTTTAAATCTATAACTATGAATAAAATAGATCGAAATCTCTAAAGATTTTACGAATTATTCAAAACTAAATACGGAATCAACTATTTGTGTTAAATTCAGTAATTACTTACAAATATTCGCATTTTCTCAGAAAATATACAAATATTCAGTAGGGGGCGAATAATTCTCTCCACAATGGTATAAGGCATATCATCGCTTTTACATTTAATAAAATCTAATTCGACATAGGAAACTTGAGAAGATAGAAAGAAAAATGAAAAGAAAGGACTAAACCTCAATTGTTAGAAGACTGAATGTATGGCAGTTATTGAAAGGTACAGTACAAAAAGTGAACAACAAATTAGAGAAACCAAAATCAAGAAAAAAACAAAAATGTCTGGGAGGTGTTTTCACCGAAGACGGAAAATCGTACACCAAAATCTGAAGGTGCATAAGAATAGTGAAACGTGTCTTTTAAAAGATAAGCAAAATATTAAGAAGCAAGAAAATAGCTGAACTGTTATGCGGTATAAGTTCTTCTATAGGGTAGATAAGGCTAGACAATCTCCTCGCAGTTGAAGAAGATTCCTGAATCAACAGAAATGTCATTCTACAGAAAGATATTTATAATACTATATATGGGAGTAACGGGGTAAAATGGAAACGAAAAAACCTTTCTCCTTAAAATCAGGAAATACTCGGAAGACGGGCTTGGAAACACAAAAAAAAACAAGTTAACGACAAGATGGACGAAGAAAAGAACATAATAGTCTACCTACTGAGCTCGTGTTTTCATAACCTTAATAATAAATTTCACTAAAACTTAATAGGGAAAGGAAAGTGGAGAAGCTATGATCGCCTACGTATTGAAAGAACACGTTTCATAGAAGGTGAATCGACATTTAAAATAGTAAATACTAGAAATCCTGAGGTTATAAATCCAAGGTTAATTAGTTTTTAAATGCAACAACTATGATTGATGAATAAGCACGTCTTGGTGTTAATAAAATCAAATATATTCCATTTTCAACGACTACACAATAGATTTTGTTAAGCCAAAAAGATAATAATTCCTCAAACGGCATTTACAAAATCTATTAAATTATCGAATTGTGCACCCAAAATGTCAGAAGCAAACAACGAAAGTCTCTGCAATGAGAGATTCAATGATTGATTTAATCCAGTAATAATTATCTGAAACGCTGTTTCCTTCGACAAAAAATCAATATCTTTTAACTCTTCTCTTATTAAAGATTGTTAAGGAAAAATTGTCGCCAGTGAAAGTTTAAGGGTTAGGTAATTGAACTAGACTCGATTAGACATAATGGCTGAATATTTCTTCTGCAAAATTCGTTCAATATCTTTCAGTGATTTAACAATATCCAAGTCCGATATTAGCCAGTTCTACGTAATGTAACGGTTAGCAAGGCTTTTTTTTTACGAGAACCTATTACAACTGACTAGTGAGTTCGGTCCTTACTGATTACTCCATATTTTCGGTCTTGTGCTACACCTAAACAGCGCTTAGAAAATCAATATCCAACTCTGACAATAACTACACGTTGAAGACATTCTTAACATAGAAAGACAATGCAAAGCGTTTACGTTAAAAGTTCACGTTTAAGACTTTAAATAACATTCCAAAAGACATGAAACGATCTTTTTCCCCCTTTCACTCCAAACAATGCTTTAAGCCAGTAAGACGCAAGAGGTTACTGAGTTCTAGGGAATACAAGAAAAACTACTATGAAGGAGAAAGAACAATAACAGAATAATATTTAAGAAACAGAGAATAACAATTGACATTGCATTTAATTTTTTTAAAATAAACTTTAACTGGGAAACGGGAAAACGGAAGAGAGTTTCACAGGCGAGAATAGAGATAGAAGAAACGTTTAGCTTAACACTTACGCTTACATCTAGCCATTTCAACTGTAAATTGATGAGACCCTGTCACCAATTCAGTATTTCGCTAAAATTCATAAAGTCTAGGTACCATAGAGGAAATTTCATCAGAACAATTACCATGAAATTATGTACAGAAACAAAACAGAGAAGCTAAGTTACGGAGACGAGAAAGTGAGTGAAGCCAAGATGCCAGGTCAGGACAAAAAACATTGCAGTTTCTTCTTCTGAATTTTATCTAAACATATAGCAAAAGAAACAAACTAGATGTGGCAGCAATGAGAAATGGTAGTATAGCCGGTATATCTTATTTTATTCCGTTTGTAGTGAAGGGTAATTGTATACCGTTGCAGGTTAACAGAATTTGGCCTTGTGGAAGATAGCCCACTATAATTCATAAAATGATTATAAAATCAAGAAAGGCAATTTGAGCATAACATAACATTTATATATACACATGTCAATTGATGTTTTACAATTAAAGCAATACTTGAAATAAAGGTCCAACAGAGGTTAGAATGTTCATGGAAAATATAATGCTAAAAAGATAAAAGGCTTAGGAATGTGATGAATGTTCATTTTTAAGTTGCCACTTCTAAGGTCAGTAAGTCAGTAAGTTGGTTGGTGTGGAATGTCTTTGAAGAGGTCACTCCTGAGGTCAATAAGTGCTTTTGAGACAGGGAGAAGGAAAGACGTCAGTATAGTAGCCGCTCGACTTAAATCAAGGGGAGGCACTGGTAACTCTATCCTATCGGTCCCTCTGTCTGCTGATGCTTCTTGTCTCAGCTTTTTATATCCGCTTTTTGGATCAAAAGCTCGTTTTGAATTTCACGCTTGTATTTGATTCCGGGCTTCCCATTGGCTGGTGAATAAAATTCGCGTAGGTTCGCGAAATGGAATTTTGATATTTGATTAATTTTTATTTTTCAACGGAACATCTGCGCGAATCTAACTGCGCGGAGATGATTTTTATTCATTCGCTTTCTAGTTGTTATAGAGCAAACTTCCGGTCAGCTCGCTTTTGCTCGGTCGGTATCACCACAGTAGAATTATGATTAGGTTGTGTCAAGAAAAATTGTCTAGCACGAAAAGGAAACGAAAATTCTTAGCTACAGATTTAGCAATTTGTTTAATATATACTTTCTATTTCATCTCTGCTGAAAACATTAGTCCAAGAAAGCGCAATGGGTCACTTTCCAGGAACTTAACATCAGCCATGCTAGTGGAAGAGAAAAGATTACTTTCAGATGATTAAAAAAAGAATAGAGGCGTTAAAGTGAACCCTTGTCCTATTTAATAACAGAATGTAGGTCGTTATATAAATTATATGGTCAGGAAGTTTTTCCCGTCTGAAATCATCCAGCACATATATAAATCTACCATCCATCTGTGCATTGAATATTACTGCCATATATGCACGGGTGCCCCTGCTATCCACCTAGGCGTCCTTGACAAAATCCAACGGAGAATTTGTAAAGTGATCAATCCCAACTTGACAGCTCAAATACACTCACTTTCTCACCGGCGTAATATGGCTTCCCTGTGTCTGTTCTACAAATATTTTCACGGATTCTGCTTCGATGAACTTAGCTCTCTGGTGCCTACTGTGTATGAATTTATTTGAGCCACAAGATTAGCAACTAGGTTCCACCCTTTTACTGTGAAACCAATAAAATGTAAACGCAAATTCTACTCCATCAGCTTCTTTTCTCGCACTTCCCGCTTTTGGAATTCCCTTCCATTTACTTGCTTATGTAACCCCCTGCGCATCAGTGACAGTAAACTGCCTTGCTATGGCGATATGATTATAAAAAATTAGATATTTATTCATATTATATAATTTTCAGCATGCATATACGGATACACTATCAGTCAAACGTTTGCAGGAACCCTCTGGATTGAATAATTAGTAAGTTTCATCTATTATTTTACTTAATTCACTGCTACTAAGATAGGATACAGAAAATATTTAAGCTGTTAGTACATAGGGATGTGTGTTGTGGTGTAATGGATATCGGCTGGAGAGGAGAAATCAGTGGAGCTGAGTTCGAATTCCAGTTGAATTCGTTGCAATCTCTTACGCGCATATGTTAGTGTTTTTGGAGTAGCTATGTATAATGGTGAGTCAGCAAAAGACTGACTCATTTTATAGTTCACCAATATAGGGGTTAACCAATTAGAAGGTTCAAAATATTCAATGCGACGTGTATAAAAGCAGCCATATTTTCCCGAGTATTCGCGATCTAATCTGATTCAGTAGAGTGTCTGACTCATGGGTGTTAATCTTTGACGTTGTTTCATTGAACAGATCACGTACTACGCTGTATTCTATATCCATAAACTATGGTGGACATGGTCAACAGCATATACCCTTAGGAAAGATAGATCAATCTCTTCTCTATCCAGCTATGGGTTAAAGTGAAAAACGGATCGAATTGGTTACGTGACTTTGTTTGGCAACTAGCCTAGCGCAAGTAGAAATGGCAACCTACTACGGGAAAATCCTCTG
Organism: Ascarosepion bandense; assembly: GCA_037127315.1. Classification (NCBI taxonomy): domain Eukaryota; kingdom Metazoa; phylum Mollusca; class Cephalopoda; order Sepiida; family Sepiidae; genus Ascarosepion; species Ascarosepion bandense. Next base: position 684,905 of record JBBBDQ010000300.1, on the reverse strand, counting down.
AACGCTCTCTTTCAACATGCATTAAGCCTGCATGGAAGGGTAGGCGCATAAAATTAACATGGGAATGAATATATCATGTTGATGTGCAGTCTGCAAAATTGCAGAGTATGCGAATGCTTATTCTTAGTAAAAGGTGCGGCAGAGAAACTTGCTTATTTCGAATAACAAATAAAACAAAAGTAATGCAGATATACATGTAATTCTTTAAGCAGCATCAATTACAACATTTAAATTTTATGTTTTAACACCTTTAAAGATGACATCAGGCGTCCATTCTGCTCGATAAACTGAGTTAATCTGCCCCGCCCTGTAGTACCCGCCGTCCAACCTTTAGATATTAGATAGACTAAAATTTAATATGCAATTACCTTTTTTTTTTTTTACTCATATCACCCCGAGCAAGGCGGTAACACCACTGAAGTGCAGGGGGCTACAAGGAGAAAAAGATTAAGAGATTGAGGAGAAGGACGAACCAGTTACAAGTATGTGAATACAGGTGTGACGACAGTTGAAAAGGTGGGGAGAAAGGAAAGGATATACAGGGCGGTGTGGAAAGAACTAGGGTCAAGTAGTTAAGTGGTTGGTAATGACTTTGCATTTAAATTCCTGAAATAGATTAGGTAGGTTAGTCAAAAAGATTTCAACATTTAAAGAACATTTAAACAGTAATGTAGTACTGTCGATGTTATGAAAATTCTTTCTGGAAGTGAAAGCCCCTCTCGTACAAAGTGAGTTACTAAATTCATTTTGAGAAAGAGCACGCAGCCTACAATTTTTAAGCGATTAAAGAAGATGATTTCAATCATTTGGCACACACACACACACACACACACACACACACACACACACACACACACATATATATATATATATATATATATATATATATATATATATATATATATACAGAGAGAGAGAGAGAGAGAGCATAATGATGATCCACGTATACTGTCTTAATATGTATAGAAAAAACTACTGAAAGTTGTAAGTTTAAAAATGTATTTTTTGACAGTATTTATTTATTTCTATTGTTATATATATATATATATGATATTTCAGACCGGCCTCGGCCTTTCATCAGAAACAAATAATTTTAAAATTTAAACTAGGAACTTAAAACTTACAACTTTTCAGTAGTTTTTTTTATATATATATATATGCTTTACCTATCTTGGAAGTAAGGTTAATTGGAATGCTTCTCTTGATGATGAAATCATTAATCGAATTGCGAAAGCAACTGGTGCTTTTTGGAAAACTGAGCCACCAGGTGTGGGATGATAGGGGGATTAGCCTCAGGACTAAAGTACTTGTGTATAAAGCAGTTGTGCTAACGACGCTGCTTTATGGATCGGAATCATGGACAGTCTATCATAATCACATCCAGAAGTTTGATGTCTTCCACAAAAATTGCCTTAGAACAATTTGTGGTTTCACCCTAAACAATCGGATGTCTAATGCGGACCTATTCACGTGCTGGGGTATAAGCGGAATTGAGAGCTTTTTGATGCAATCACAGCTGCGTTGGGCAGGACATGTCTTACGTATGGAAGATGACCGGATACCAAAGCAAGTGTTGTACGGCGAGCTTAGCAGTGGACGGCGGAATGTGGGTACACCTCTGCTTCGCTTTAAGGATAAGCTGAAAATGAATTTGACATGTACAAATATTCCTCACTGCGATTTTGAACGAATTGCCTCTCAACAAATTGAATGGAGATCTGCCTGCCAGAGGGGCATCAAGCGGTTCTCTGAGACTGAGATTGACCAACTGCACGTAAGACGTGAGAGAACCAAAGCATCTGCAAGTGTCCCGGCCGATCATTCGTGCAATCTGCCTTCTTGCTTCCATTGTGGACTTGTTTGTAAATCTCTTGCAGGACTCAAATGCCATTTACGATTGAGTAAGTACAGGCATGCTACATCGAATTAAACGGTTGTCTAGACCTCATACGTCCTAATTGAAAGGAGAGTCCATCATATATATATATATATTACGGGAAATGGAAAATAAATTCCGACAATATCAAATAAAAAGTACTTGAGAAACAACAAAATATGGATTTATTGTATGGTAGCCAACATTTTAATGTTTCGGTTTTATAACCATCATCGTTTTTAACTACAATCTCGATTTTTGCAATAAAATATCTTAAGATTCACCGTCACTATATTTTAACTCTATTCCACACCTCCTTTAACACCAGCCCTACATTTCATATAATATATATATAAATTAATAGAACACATAAACACCAACAAAACATAAATAATTAAAGCATTATTAACAAAAACATAGATACAACATAACAAAAAATACACAAACCTATCAGAGAACTATTTGAATTTCATCTCAACGACTTTTTCATATAACAGCCTTAAAATTTTATTTTTTTATCACATTTCTAAATCTATTCAAAGGCCGTTACAACAAAAAATACAAACTTCACAATAGAAAATATAATCCCTGACGATGGTTATAACAACCGAAACAATATAATTTGGGCTACCATACAATAAATCCATATTTTGTTGTTTCTCAAGTATTTTCTATCTATCTCTCTCTCTCTCTCTCTCTCTCTCTCTCTCTCTCTCTCACACACACACACACACACACACACACACACACACACACACACACACATATAGACTAAACTATCACCCGGTTCACACTCCACCCACATCTATTGAACAGGTGAAGAGGCTCATCCCTTGTTTGCTGTTTAGGATGCGGTTTCCGGTTTTCTCTTTTCTAATCTTCTCACTTTGTTTTTTTTTTTCAATTGGAGTAGATAGACTAAACTATCGTCCGGTTCACACTCCACCCACATCTATTGAACAGGTGAAGAGGCTCATCCCTTGTTTCCTGTTTAGGATTCGGTTTCCGGTTTTCTCTTTTCCAAACTCTTCACTCTTCCAAACTCTTATGTAGCCCCCTGCACATCAGTGGTGTTACCGCCTTGCTCGGGGTGATATGATTAAATATATATATATATATGTACATATATATATAAAGAACTTAAATAAGTTCCCGCTGATCTTTTATAGAAAGCAATGTTTTATACAAACATAAGTAAGAAACATTTCACTGAAAGTATTGTCCATCGCTACCCATTATTTTCTTTCCAAATTTCTGAAAGCATTTGAATTCTACATCGGAAAAACTACACAACTTTTGAGGTTAACAACAAACCTACCATTTTTTGCATCATCATATGAATGCATGTGCTGCTCAGCTGGACCATGCGAATCGATCCGAAAACCTGATAATCAGATGGTGTATGACTGCTGAATACGGCGAATGGGGTAGGACTTCCCATTTCAGCGCTTTCAAGAAGGTTTTCAACAGCTTTGCAACATGCGGCCTAACGTTGTCACGTTGCAAAATCACTTTGTGGCGTCTCTGCTCATATAGCGACCGTCTTTTTCTTAATGATCGGCTCAAACGCATCAGTAGTGGTCGATAGCGATCTCCTGTGATAGTTTCGGTCGGTCTGAGCAGATCATAATAAATTACACCCTGCTGATCTCACCAAATGCACATGTGATTCTTTGAACCGTGAATATTCGGCTTTGACGCCGATGTTTATGCATGACCGGACTTACCCCACGATCTTCTACGCTTAAGGTTATCGTAGTGTATACACTTTTTGTCGCCTATCACGATACGATATAAAATCATAGCTTTTTTTTCTGGCGCCAAAGCAGCTGTTCACACGTGAGAAGACGCCGTTCAACGTCTATCGGCTTCAACTCGTACAGGACCCAATGTCTGTTGTGTGATACTCTAAATGATTCTGCAACTTCAGCTTGCGTCTGACATAAGTCTTCATGAAATAATGCCTCCAATTCCTCGTCTTCAAAATTTTTCGGTATACCAGAGCGTACATTATCTTCAACATCAAAATCATTACAAACCAAACTCTGAATATTATTTCCGACAGAGGCATTGTCGCCCTAAGTCTCAACAAAAATTCTGTGAGCTTCAGCTGCAGATTTTGTTTGTTTGTTTTTTTTAATCATTTCACCCCAAGCAAGGCATTCCACTGCCACTATAGCGCAGGGGTTTACAAATGTGAAGGTGCTGAGAGAGCGATTGGAAATAGGAAATATCAGAACGAGGGTAATAGACGATTATGGAGGTACATAGGAAGCGTGTCTGAGAGAATGGGTGCGAGTTAGTGTGTTAGGAGATGTCTATTGCCCTTACATTTAAACTCCTCGAGATTGTAGCTGTCGGGGAAGCAAGTATGTGGACGGGAATTCCACAGGCTTGAAGTGCAAGAAAAGAAGCTTTTGGAGTTGAAATTGCGGTTACATTTTATCGGTTTCTCGATGAAAAACAATGTCGTTTACACTTTAGTGAAATGACATACACTTAATTTCAAACCTGCTTATAGTACTTCCTTATAGATGATGTACCATCCTTATAGATGAGGTACCATCTATAACTACACGCACGCCTATCTGGGAACGCCATGTCGGAAATATGGCAGTGAATGATCAACAAAGATCAATGAAAAATTTGAAGCAGATGATATGTGGTTCTACAGAATGATGCTGCGAATACCATGGACCGAGCATGTGAGCAATGATTAGCTTTTGGAAAGGATGAAAACGAAAAGGAAATTAATATTGAGCATCAGGAAGAGATAACTAAAGTTCCTGGGACATGCAACGAGGAAGGAGGGCTTGGAGAACCTAATACAAACAGGCCAGATAGAGGTAAAAAGAGACAGAAGAAAGCAGCGAATGACATATTTGAAGGGCCTGAGCAGATGGATGACAGAACGAGGGTTGCGGGAGGAAGTATGCTAAAAGCCACCAAGGATAGGAGAACGTGGAAGGCCATGATCGCCTGCGTCCTGAAAGAACAAGGCACATGGAAGAAGAAGACATATTGGAAAACAGCAAGGACTTATTTAATGACCTGTATGTATGTGTATATATGTGTGAGTATTTTTAAAGAAATTTGACATATGAAAAACCGTTTCATTGAAATGAGATTTGATTACACGTTTCTCCTGTCCAGATCCAAAAGCGGAAGAAATAAATATGTGTTTGCTTAATTAATATATTATTAGTCCTTTTTCATCTAAGCTGGCGTTTCTCGTGATAAAAGAAAAGAATGAAATGAGTATTTTTTTAAAAGCCGTTAATATGTTATTCCGTATTTTTTCTTTATAATTCCTAAATTTCAAAAATTTAACTTAAGGTAAACCCTTATTCAATTTTTCAGAATAGGTTAAAAAAAAATTTCTAGTTAAAAGTAATAAAAAAAAAGGTCTGTCACTGTGATTTTCGTGTCGAAAAAATATGTATAAAATAGATTATGGTTAAATAAAAAGAAACAGACTTCTTCTTCTTCTTCTATGTGCCCTGTCCCTTCAGGACGTAGGCGATCATGGATCTCCACGTCTCCCTATTCCTTGTGGTTCTTAGTATGTTTGCTCCTGTTTCTCCTGGCAACCCCCGTTCCGTCATCCACCTGATCAGACCCTGCAAATATGTTATCCGCTGCCTTCCTCTGTCTCTCCTTCCTTCTATCTGTCCAGTCAGTATCAGGTTCTCCAGGCTCTCCTTCCTCATTGCATGTCCCAGGAACTTCAGTTGTCTCTTCCTGATGCTCAGCATCAATTTCCTTTTTGCTGACATTCTTTCTAACACTTCGTTGTTGCTTGTATGCTCAGTCCACGATATCCGTAGCATCCTTCTGTAGAACCACATTTCGGCCGCTTCCAGTTTTGTCCTCATTTTCGATGATATTGTCCAGCATTCACAGCCGTATTGAAGAACTGACATCACGTAGCAGTCTAGCACTCTTTTCTTCGTTTCTATTGAGAGACTAACATACATAATAAAAAGTCCAAGGAAAACGGTTGAATTCCCTTCATTTTGACATCTCATGACATTGCGCTATACAAGAAAGAGTTCTAAAACTAAAATATTCTGTTAATCTTTTTGAATGATTTTTGAGCGTTTTTTATAATTGTCAACACTGTTTGTTTATAGATACGTAATTTTAAAGAAAGCTCATTGGTCTTTTTGCCTTGATAAAGTCCGTCACGGGACGAACCGCGCAGACGAGTTAAATAAAATTTTCCTCTTGTCTTCTTTTTATTTAAACATCCTGTCCTTAATCTCAGAACATAACTGAGTATGCGTTGTGGTACAGTGGATATCGGCTAGTAACGAGAAACCGGGTAGCCGAGTTCAAATTCCAGTTGAAACCTTTGTATTCCCTTACGCAAAAATACCCTTGGGAAAGGTATTAATCCATCTCTTCCTTCCAGTTATAGATTAAATAGCAGGACAGATTGGGTTCTATAGCCTTGGTCTGCAACCAGCCTGCCGCAGAAAGCAATGGCAACCTACTGCGGGATAATCTTCTGCCCAGTCAGTCATGTCTCTTTCGAGACATGATCGGCCAAACGTGTATCACGTATGGCACTTAACTGACTGAATCCGGACAATATTTGATGAAATATGACAAATAGAAATGTCATTGTAACTAGATTTGATTCCACTTTTATGTACATATATGTGCGTTGTGGAGCAGTGGACATCGGCTCGGAATGAGAAATCGGGGAGCCGAGTTCGAATTCCAATTGAATTCATTGCATTCAATTACGCGCAAATACCCTTGGGAAAGGTATTAATCCGTCTCTTCCTTTCAGTTATGGGTTAAATAACAGGACAGATTGGGTTCTATAGTATAGCCTTGGCTGGAAACTCGTCTACCGCAGAAACTAATGGCAATCTACTGCGGGATAATTTTCTGCTCAGTCAGTCATGTCTCTTTCGAGACATGATCGTCCAAGAATGTTTTACGTATGGCACTTAACTGACTGATGTATGCATATATCTATCTATGTATATCATTATTAACAGGCATATTTAAATCCAGTATTAATCATCGGTTTCTATCAATAAGTTATTAATTCTGTCAGTTAATTGCCATACGTAGCACACGCTTGTGCGATAATTTTTCTTTAGTTCCATGACTGACTCAGCTGAGAATTTTCCCACAGTATGTTGCCATTTATTCCAAAAGTAGAAGAGTTACTAAAACTATAAAACCTAATCTATCCAACTATTTAATCCATAGCTGAAAGGAGAAAAGATCGATTCATACCTTTCCCAAATGGTACTTGCGCGTAAGTGAATGCAACGAATTCAACGTAATTCGTCTTCATCATGCGCCGTGTCTCTTCTAGACGTAGGCGATTATAGACTTCCACTTGCCCCTGTCCCTTGTCGCTGAAGCCCATCAAATATGACTCACGCCGCTGTTCCCTGTTTTTTTTTTTTTTTTCATCTATCTGTCATGGGAGTATTAGATTCTCCAAATCTTTTTTCTTCATTACGCGTCCCAGAAAACTCAGCTGTCTTTTCCTGATGCTAAGTTTTTTTCTTATTTGCATCCTCTCTAACATTTTGTCGTTGCTCACCTGTTCGGTCCATGGTGTCCTCATAAAAACAGATTTCTGTTGCTTCAAACCTCTCCTTCGTTCTTAAGGAGATCGTCCAGCATTCGCTACATATTGAAGGACAGATATCACATAACAGTCAATCACTCTTTTCTTTGTTTCTAACAAGAACTTTCAGTCTATAAGTACTCTGGTTAGTTTTTGAGATGCGTCCTTGACCATGCCAATGCGTCTTCGGATCTCAGTGTTCCGCTTTCCATCCTGTAGAACCATGGTTCCCAACCCCGGGGTAAATTACCCCAGTGGGGTAATGAGCCCATATTTTGGGGGTAATGGATGTTTGATTTGGGAAGAGGCAATCAGCTTATAATTTCACAGTGTCCTTGGAATGAAGACCAAGAAACGTAGCAAACTCAGCGTGACAAATGACGCCCGAACAGCCCTTTCAGTCACAAAGCCAATAGAAGCAATAGAAGCTCAACACTCACATTCAGAATCACGGCTAGGTTACGGCTACTATACCTCTGATTATTATAGATTGGTACTATTATATTAAATAATTTCCATTGAATTTGTCTGCTTTTGATGTATGAAAATATAATTACTTCTTTTCCTATATTACGGGGATTTGTTCATTGGGGTAATGGATAATAGTGAAATTGTATTTTGGGGTAATCGCAGCAAAAAGGTTGGGAACCTATGCTCTAAAATGACACATTAAGGCCGCTGATCTTTTGGAGCAATTTTAAATTTGTAACGTTCCTTTTCAAAGGCTGATTGCCAACCCTGCCGCACACTGAACCCATGTTTCATAAAGAGCTTTAGCTAAAGTTTTCTAAAGACATTTGTGTGAAATAGACGATACTGTCTCTGCTGGAATTTGAATATTCCAAAACTAAACATTTCTTTATTCACGTTGATAAATATTTGCGAAATTCGTAGATCCGAAAATTCTGATTGTTTAACAAATATGAGCAGAAATATAAACAAAACGAAGATTGAAATTGACTTGAAAAGTATCTGAATCTTTGTTGATGTATCGTATTTTTGACAATATTGTTTATGTCGTTAAGTACGTAAGGTCAAGTATTCCATAGAATAATATATCAATTTACAAATGCGTATCGCATGTGAATACTTCGAAGAAGTACATGATATACAAATTCTGTCCCATAACAGTTGTTACATTGGAATATATATATATATTGTTATATTGGAATATATATATATATATATATATATATATATATATATATATTCCAATGTAACAACTGTTATGGGACAGAATTTGTATATCATGTACTTCTTCGAAGTATTCACATGCGATACGCATTTGTAAATTGATATATTATTGATATGTTAAAAAGCAATCGGAGTCTAACTGTACTGATGATATGTACAGTTAGACTCCGATTGCTTTTTAACCCAGGATTGAAACCCGACCGAATTGGCGTCAGTCGGCGATTCTACCTCTGGGCTATAAGCGTTCGGTAGAAGAAGGCAGATTTTGTAGGGTGTATATTATCATTATACGCGCCCAATAGTCAGAGTGCTCTAGTTCATTTTGCTGAATGAGCGATATATATTGATTGATTGTTTAATACTTAGTTTTTGGTCCTAATAGGGTTAAACCAGTACACATTTGTATTAAAAAGTGTTTTATACAATTATATTGTAGAACTTTTGAATAATTTCCATTTTTAAACGATTTATTTTGCTGCCCAGGTTTCTACCATGAGTGGTGTCTTCAAGTGATGTTTAATAACTGATTTTACCTTTTACTCTTTTTTTTTCAGAACGCACTTGTAACGGTGTTTTATTTGAACGTTCACGTGGCAGAGAATTTATGAACGCGCATTGTTTAAATTCAAACGAATTATGACGTTTTCATCCATGATTGTATGAGAAATTATGACAAAATGCATCCACACTAAGAAATACTTCTTAGTATTTCTTAGTGTGGATGCATTTTGTCATAATTTCTCATTTGGATAATTTTTTATTAAGTTGGGTCTAAGCTTAAGAAAAAATTATCCAAATGTTGGAGATTTTTTGTCTTTATTTTCACCTGAAATTCAAGCGAAAATACGATGATTAAACATTATAGACATTCATTGTCTCTTATATTTAACAGTTTATGTTTAGACAAAGTATATATATATATATATATATATATATATATATATATATATATGTATATTATAAATTATATTTTAGAACATGTACATGATTTGTCTATATATATCCACGACAAAGATACCTTTGTTTCCGTCTGATGAGACAATAAAGTTTCAATGTCAAAACAAACGTAACTTTGTCATGGATATATATAGGAAAATTATGTACATTTTCTAAAATATAATTTATAATAAATATTCACAGCTCTATATATTATATATCGAGCACTGTTTTAAATTAATGTTTTGGACGTTGTAAAAATTCTATCTTCGTGCTGTATTCACTCGGATATATATATATATATATATATATATATATATATATATATATATATATTCTCACTTGAAGTTGAAATTTAGTGTAAAGATTTTTTTTTAATTGGGGTAAATACACTCTACTATCGCCCTGTCTATGTGCAGTCGTGGTGCTTTTACTACTTTTCTATGACGTGGATAGACGGTGGCAACATCATTTCATACTGAGACTACTGATTACTGCTTCATACTGGTATTTGGGAGCCCTAACTCTTGTGTAGCTTCTTGGGTGACTGCTGTGATCAAGAGTAGCATAATATCGGGGTTCTTTCAGTACCATGACGCACATGAATAGATGTTGCTTCAAGTGCTTCATGCAGTGATCTGTGTCAGTTCTTTTCCTATACATGTCGCAGTTGACGACTGTCTACTACCACTACTCGAGGCCTCTATTTACCAAAAAACAAAATGAATATCCACAACTACAGATGCAATATTAAACCAGGCACACAAAAATCACCTAAACCCTCAACATTTTTTTCAATAACATCCGTGGTATGCGTACTAAATATGCAGTGGAATCTTTCTTCCACCAAAGGTCCCCAGACATCCTGTCTTACTGTTTGGCAGCGAATGCCGGATAATCTCGTCGCAGATGAAGAAGAGACTTGAAACAACGCAAATACGGTTCTACAGAAAGATACTGATGCTACCATGGGCCTAAATGTGAGTCACAACACGGTTTTAGAGAAAATATAAACAGGAAGAAAGCTTACTGTTAACATCTGGAAGAGATAGGTAAATTTTCTGGTGCACGTGACGAAGGAGAGATTGGAAAATCTGACACTCAACGCATAAGAACACAATAGACGAGTTTGATTGCGGAACAAGATATAAAAATAAAGAAAATACAGAAATTATTTAGAGTTGAAAAGAAACAGAAAATTGTGGGGAGCCACGATCGCCTATGAGTATGCACATAAAGAAGAAAATAGAGTCTGGAAGTGAATATTACTTCGGTTTTGCTGCAATCAAGTGTATAATTACAGTTTTCTTCAAAATCTTCCTTGAACGTTGAAATGATTTATGGGTTTTGGATTACCAAAGTTTCTCTGTGGAATCTACCTTACGCACTCCAGATGTCGTAGTTTAAAGCAGCAGGTAAATTCCGGCTGAAAATCTCCTTTTCTTCGTAAATATTAAGATTCTGTAGTAAGAATTCGTTTCTTTTTTTCTCCAGTGATACGTATTAGCGAAGCAAGTTTATAATACAATGCACTAGACTATGACGTATTTGAACAAATAAACCTCATGAAAAATATCACAATAGTGTCTCGGTTGTAACCTATCACCTAAATACAAAACTAAGTAAAAAAATAATGTTCCCTTCTATGGGAGATTTTTCTCGAAAGAGGTGTCTGCGAAATGTTGAACCACTTTTGAAGGTCGTCCTAATGTTATATTAACCACAGATCTTTGGTACTTATTCCGATAATGCTTTCACAAAAGTTCATCCAAATCTAATATTCAGGGTGAGATTGGTAAATTATCATCATTTTATAGTTTTAATTTCGTGTATGCGTGTTACATGTATTTTATTTTGTCAACTGCATAGTAGGGTCAGTTGGGCACTGTCTGCGAGAAGATGAGCGCCATGACGCAACTCACTTCTCCTGAAATTTTGAAACGAAATTCTTTACTTGAGGGAAGCTCCAATAAGAAAATTTCAGAGAGTTTGAGTGATAATCTGAGGACAGTGAAGAGAATACGGAAAGAGTTGCATGACTCTGACGGTGATTACGAAGGTGACGTTATGCCTTCATTCATCGTTTCACAGGATCTGTACATCAGGTCAATTGAGAAAGTAGTACTGCGTCAAGAGAGTAGCTCCTGGAAAGCTCTGTGTGTATCAACAGGACTCTGCGCCATGCCACACAAGCAGGTGAACCCAGTCATAGCTGTCAGACAAATTTTCTGGCCTCCTCATATCTGGCCACCTACCTCCCCAGATTGCACGTCTCTTGATTATTATGTGTAGGGTGCAGCTGAGCAAGAGATAAACAAATTTGTATTTGTTCAAAACCCATTTGTGGTTCATACTGCAACTTGGCTGAAACGGACCTCAGTTACAGTTTGCAGGAAAGAGGGAATCAGCAGTTTGAACCATGCCGGTACGCTCAAACCCACAGACACGATGACTTGTGTCTTTGTGCTCGTATGACCCTCAGAAAACATTACAGTCTATTTGATCACAAGAATTTGATAAAACCGTGGAACTGTTTTCCGACACGTTCGAAAAAAGATCAATATGGATATTGTATGCCTAATATAAAAAAATCACTATCATGTCATATTGGCAACGGTGAAATTCGAACTGGGGAAAAGTAAACGCTCTAACAACTCTGCTACGATATATATATAATTTGTTTGAACATTACTTTTGATCGATACTCATATTGAAGTAGATATTCTGTTTTTAATTAAACAGTATTATATATTTCTATCTACTGGCCTGATTATTTACGATAAATTTTTATCGTAAATAATTATAAATTTTTATCGTAAATTTATCGTAACTACTCAAGCCAGTACATATAAATATATAATACTGTTTATTTAAAAACAGAATAGCTACTTAAATATGAGTATCGATCAAAAATAATGTTCAAACAAATCATTTCAAATTATCGGTCTTTTATAACCAAGTTTCGTTAATCTTCGTTAATTTCCGTAATATATATGTATATATATATATATATATGTGTGTGTGTGTGTGTGTGTGTGTGTGTGTGTGTGTGTGTGTGTGTGTGTGTGTTATACCGGCCATAATTATTAGGTCACCCGAAAGCTATAGAATCGAATCTGTCCTGCTATTTCACCCATAATCGGAGGGTAGAGATGTATAAATACCTTTCCCACGGGTATTTGCGCGTAAGTGAATTCAAGGAATTCAACTTGAATTTGAACTCGGCTCCCCGATTTTCCGTTTCGAGTCGATATCTACTGCATCACAACGCACATCCTCGTTTTATATGAGGTATGGTAAAAAAATGAACTAACGAGACTAATTCAATAAAAATTTGTTGAAATGATACGACGCTGTTTATTCTCACTTTGATAATAATCTACGCTAATAATCAATATATCTTCTCAGTCTTCACCGACACTTCTTCAGAAAAACCTCCTCCGTTATCGCTTTCAGGAAGTTGGTCACGCACCACTTGCTGTCCATCAGACGTGCAATAAATATTCATTTTTCAGTTTGTGGAAGAGCCAGAAATCATATAATCAAAATCCTATTTTTTGATGGCCGTCTGGAATCGGATATATGTTTTTATGTTCTTCCTACATTTGAAATATATTCATTTTTCAGTTTGTGGCTGAAGTCACATCATTGTAAATCTGGCAAGTACCGAAAATATCCGAGAGTAATGGGACTTTATCAGTTCCTTGCCCTATATCTTCTTCTATGTGCCTCGTTCTTTCAGGACGTAGGCGATCATGGCTTTCCCCGACTCTCTAACCCTGTTGGTACGCTTTCTCCTGTAATATCTCGCAGCCTCCGTTCTGTCATGCACCTGCTCAGGCTCTTCAAAAATATTATCCGCTGATTTCCTCTGACTCTTTTTCCACTCTATCTGGCCTATTAGTATCAGGTTCTCTAAGCCTTCCTTCTTCATTGTATGTCCCAGGAACTTCAGTTGGCTCTTTCTGATGCTCAATATTAATTTCATTTTGTGTCCATTCTTTTTAACGCCTCGTTATTGCTCACATGCTCGGTTCCCGATATCCGCAGCATCCTTCTGTAGAACCACACCTTGCTCATATACTTTAGTTTAATACTTTTGTTGGACTTTTCCTTAGTTTGGACAAGAACATGGCGTGTCTTCTCCTGATTCAATGCTACAGATTAGTGATGTGGGATCCTGATTATCATTTCCGATGTTTAAGATTCAAAGTTCTCCTTTACCAGAAATGGTTTTGGTGAATTTTTAAAATAAGCAGAGTGAGCAAGGCTAAACAGATCACGAATATAAAAAAAAATTATTAAAGTTGATAGGTGCTCCAGGTTGATTTTTAATTCTATGTGTAAGAATACCACATTAACTCTTATTTTGAGGAAAGGGGGCTTGGAAAGTTTGACACTGACAGGACACATTGAAATTAAAAAGGAGAGAAGAAAGCAGTATACGACCTATTCGACGTAAATGGTGGGCGGAACAGGAGCGACTCGAAAAAAGAAAATTTACTAAAATCGCGAAGTTTCATGATCACTCACGTCCCGAAAGAACAAGGCGCTTCAAAGAAGAAAATAACGGTTTAGTTGTTGTTCAGTTGTTGTTCAATTGTTGTTCACTCAGGATGTGCGTTGTGGTGCAGTGGATATTGACTCGGAACGACAAATCGGGGAACCGAGTTCGAATTCCAGTAGAATTCCTTGCATTCACTTACGCACAAATACCCTTGCGAAAGGTATTAATCCGTCTCTTCCCTTCAGTTATGGGTTAAATAATAGGACAGATTGGGTTCTATACCCTTGGCTGGCAACCAGTCTACCGCAGAAAGTAATGGCAACCTATTGCGGGATAATCTTCTGCCCAGTCAGTCATGTCTCTTTCGATACATGATCGCCCAAGTGTGTATCACGTATGGCACTTAACTGTCTGACTGTTGTTCACTGGGTTTATACCAGTTCGAATGTGTTTGAGTCCTAATTATCATTTCGCTAAATTCACAAAACAGCTCTTTAACCTTTGAGACATGGAGGTCGAAACGCGACCAATCTATCTACATGGATAAAATAAACAATTCAGTTTGAAACTGATCGACAAACACTTGTGGAAAGTCAGAGGGCACAATGATAGAAAGGTTGTGGTAATAACAACAATGATGAGGAAAATAGTCTGCGTGTAAACAATCTAAGTATTATCACTCCTCATCCCAGAAATAGAAACAAAATATGTTCATGCTCCGTGATTTCTGAAATTGAAAAAAAAAATTCATTTCGTAATCTGGAGTTCTCATTGCATATATTACTATCAATTCGGTCAGTTAAACGTCATGCGCGATACACCCTTAGCCGATCATGTCTTGAAAGAGGCATGACTGACTGGGCAAAAGATTTTCCCGCAGTAGGTTTCATTACTTTCTGTTTTAGACTGGTTGCCAACCAAAACTATAAAATCCAACCTGTCCTACTATTTAACCCATAGCTAGAGGAAGGAAAGACGGATTTATACCTTTCTCAGTTGTTTTTGCGCATATGTGAATGCAACTAATTCAACTGCAATTCGAACTCGGTTCTCCGATTTCTCGTTCCGAACCGATATCCACTGCACCACAAAAGTATATCAAACGCACTATCGATTATACTTTCCAAATAAGGAATTTCAAACGAGTGTCATCTTTTTTTTTTAAGATCACATTCTTTGAGCATAGCTCTTTTGGAGAGGAAAGCTGTTCTGACAGAGGTTAGAAAGTGCGATACTGAGAACCGAAGACGCATTGGCATGGCAAAAGTTGCATTCAAAATCTAAGCAACGTACTGAAAGACAGGAAAATTTCATTAAAAACAAGGAAAAAATGCTTGTCTGCTACGTGATATCTGTCCACCTGTATATCAGTGAATGTTGGATGATCTCTTCAAGGATGAAGAAGAGGCTCGAAAAGGCAGAAATCTAGTTCTAGAGAAGGATTCTAAAGATACCATAGACTGAGCACGCGAGCAACGACGAGGTGTTGGAGGATGCAAACCAGACGAAAACATACTTAACATCAGGAAAATACAGCTGAAGTTTCTGAGAGACGTAATGAGGAATGTAGGTGTGGAGAATCATGTACTCACAGGACGGATATAGGGAACAAAAGACAGGGGAAAGCAGCAACAAGAGATAGGGGCAAGTAGAAGGCCATGGTCACCTACGTCCTAAAGGAACACGGCACATGTAGAAGAAGATGAAGTAGCAGAATTTATTGTATGTGCGTTGTGGTGCATATTGGCTTGGAATGAGAAATCAGAGAGCCGAGTTCGAATTTCAGTTGAATTCTTTGCAATCACTATGCGCAAATCCATCTCTTCTCTCTCCAGCTATGGGTTGAACAGCAGGACAATTTGGGTTGGTAACCAGTCTATCGCGGAAATAAATGGTCACTTACTGCGAGAAAATCTTCTGCCTAAGCAGTCATGGATCAAAAGAGACATGATCGCCCAAGCGTGCAAGACGTATTGCTCATAACTGACTAACTGAAACTATAGTAATATAAAAATAATTTTGACAAGAAAAACTGTATTTCTAGCCGCAACATGTTTTGCGCCGGTTGCTATCCAGGCGGTAGCATATAGAATAGGGGTGCGCAGAGAATGCAACGGTCCCGGGCATCCATACTGGGAGAACAACCAAGTGTGAAAAAATATAGTTTATATTTAACATGTTTTATATATATATATATATATATATATATATATATATACATAAAATATATATTTCATGTTTCATCTGGTTTTATACATTTCAAATTTCTTCCTTTCCAACATTTTTCAGTGCTTAGCCCCCCCCCTCTTAGTCTTAAAGGCATTTAATCAAAGAGTTGCTTCCGGGTACACCAAGCTTTTGACCGTCACTATATAACCCATTTTTACCTTACTGTTTAACTCATTTATGGGAAATAATTATACCATTTCCAAGGTTAATAGTGCAAAGTAAACAGTGTCATATGGAATTTTATCTTGGTTCGCCGATACCTTTTTCCATATTAACTTTTGATCCAATCACCGCTCAAATAATGTGCCACAAATGTTTAATTTTCCTATTGAGCTGCAATTTCCCTAATAGCAACGACCCTCTTCTGTTTAGTGAAAAAACAAAAATGTGCTATAGATTAATTTATCTCAATTTATAAATGTTTTGTGATTTTTTGTTTATTATTAATTTATTTTCTTTGTTTCTTCATCGGAAGAAAAAGCAACATTCAGAAACATGTTTCCGAGTGTTGGTCATTGTCGAGCAAACTAAAAAGCATTGCGAGAACGAACAAAAGAAACAAGAAAAATTCTACAAATTATTTTGAAACATTAAATAGTTATTCTTTGGAATGATGATTACCAAGTTATCCAAATGGCCCCTGGCTCTTCTCAAAGATTTTTTCTTAACAGTTTCAACGTTGGTAAGTTGAAAAAGCATTTAATAGTTTCTGGGATGTTAGATGCGAATGTTTTCTTTTTTTTTCTTTTTTTTTTTTTTTTTTGTTTCTGTGCTATTTTCTTGCTCGTCTGAAGATGAAAGTGAAGAAGATGGATGAGATCGTAAATGATTCGTGAAAAGATAAAGAACAGTTCTTGAAAAGATCAGAAAACAGAGAAACACTTTAATATAAAATAAAACGTAGCGAGGCTTGATTATCACTTACTTTCGTTTGGGATTTGTTTCTCCGAAATCACCAAACGACTGCCTCCCATTTTCAAAAAGACTACTTTTTACTAATCATGAAAGAAACCATTAAAAAGTTTGTTTCTTTGATTTCGGTACTTGTAACGTATGTTTTACATGGTTATCCTCTATGAAAACTCATCAATCGATCTAAAAGAAAAAAACTATGTTGAATATCATGAAGGTATAAGGTGTAGAATAATCCATGGTGAACTGGGATAAAAAAAAAACATTCTTTTTAATGTCGAAAGAAGGTCTCTGTGTCGATAATGCTGAATAGTGTGATACCGAAGTAAAATGTTTGGCAAAAGGCAAGGAGTTGGTAATATTTCGATTCTTCTCTCTTCTTCCGCTAGTATAAAGTTGTAAGACGAATTAATTTTGTTGTTTAATACTTACTTTTGTTTCTGTGCTTTTGCTATTATTTTTAACGAAATGTTTCAGTTGTGGTCCTTATCAATAATTCCTAGCACATGAAGAAGAACGGAGTGTACAACGGCCGAAACGTCGTACAAATGGCAGCAAAAATGAGTCCGAATAGTGTAAATAGTGTAAATACTACGTCATCTCAGAAATATAGAAAAATTTCTTCTTGTCTCGCACTTCCCGCCTGTGGAATTACTTGCTTTTCCGAAAGCTACAATCTTCAAGAAATCAAGTGTAAAGTCAATTGACATCTCTTATCTCACTAACTCGCATCCTCTCTCTCTCATGCTCCTTTCTTCGTCCACTCCACTCTCATCAGTATTCTCATCCTTCTCCTACCCTCTTCCTAACACCCCCTATAACCTGTCACTCTTTCTAATAACTTTCCTCCTATGTAACAACCTGCTCAACAGTGGCAGTAAAATGCATTGCTTAGGGCGACACGATTATAAAAAAAAGTTATCCTCAATAATGTTCACCTTTATCATGCATTATGCTATTTATCTAAATCCAAATCTAGGGCCTTCTCACTCCTGTTGGGAGAATCCCACCCTGATTATCCTCCATTAATTCCTATCTCTGACCATTCTCATCCATGTGGAGTCGAAGTATCGGGTCAGATCGTCGCGCCATCGTGCATTCAATTGTCTTTTAGTTATTTTAAACTGTCTTGGTGACAACGCTCTAGATCTAATTATCCTCCTGTTGTCTCTGAGACAAAAAGCATGTCCATCCCATCAATTTTTGCTTTTCATGATACCTACGATTATATCCTTCAGGCGAGTCCGCTGTCAAATCCAGGTGTTGATCTTCTTATACCTTAAGGTGATTCCGAGAATGGCTGGTTCAGTTTTACGTTGAACCACTGCAAGTGGCGTTCTGTAGCATTCACTTCATATATTTGTTCTCCTTTCTCTCTTGCTTTCAATAAAAGATGAAGTAAATGAAATAATCCACCAAAGCTTGGTATTAAGTAAAAGAATTTCATACATGACTGAAAATCTTATCTATTTTAGATTATAGAGTTGTCTCAGAAAGAGGAAGGTTTATTTGCGAGAATTATTTGTCTTGAAAGCTGATTACTATCTCCACTCTTTAGCTATATGCTTCAGCACATATATTTACATGTGCCAACATATGTGCGTGTGCATGTGTGTGTGCGTGTGTGTGTGCGTGTGTGTATGAGTGCTTTCGTATTAGGTTTTTTCTGAACGTGTTTGGAAAAAATCAGTCACAATACTTTTCCATTATATATATATATATATATATATATATATATATATATATATATTATACCAAAATAATTATACATTATACAAAAAAAATATAATACCAAACAATACGCATTATACAAAAAAATTCCGAATTCTACATTCGTTGAATAGCTATTTCAGTGAGAAAATCCTCGCTTCTTCAGCGACGATCAAAAACAAAATTTATAAAATCAAATATGGTACAAAAATTTATATACCGGAAGAAGCCCAAAAACATATCCATCCACTAGAAGTTTTAAAAAAAAGATCGGGATTAATAAAGAATTTTTTTTTAATTTGTCGTCTAGACATAAAAATACAGAAGGGCAGAGACAGAGACTCGATAACAAAAGACTTTTTGATTTCATCTGTATTAAAGAATCAAAAATTGAAATTAAACCGTGTCACGGGAGTAGAAGTTTTTTGGGGAAAGGAAAAAGAAAAGAGAAATGGGATAAATAGGGAGAAAGCTAAAAAAGAAGTAAGACATTTAAAAAAATTTAGTAGCCAAGGTGACAATAACCGGCTTCAGATGGGGAAAAGAATGGAAAGTTATGAAAAAAAGAAAGAAAAGGAAACGGAAGGAAAGAATAGAAAGAGAAGACAATATATTATATATCAAATATTTAGCTCTATTAAAACTTTAACCAAAGAATTTGGGTCTGGGTTAGCATTATTTTTTACTGAAAAAATACGCAGGGGAAAAAAAGAAAAGAAGACGTCAATAATTTCAACTTTTTCCCAGTGCGATCAAAGAATTACTTAAATTTGAGAAAGATATGATATTAGACCAAATAAAATTTTTAAAAATCAATAACAACTTCCGAAAACTAATAAACGCTAAAGTAAAAACAACAAAAAAGCATAAAATATCCTTATTAAAGGAAACAAATCTAACAACAATAAAACGCAAAGGTATACGAAAAAAGAATAATGAAGAAATCACCAAATCTGACATAAAAGCTCCAGGTTACTATATCGAAAATACCAACAAGAAAGCTAAAATTATTACACAAAAGCTGGATTAAAGCAACAAGATACAAATTTTGACCAGTAAACAAGCTTTCCTATCAAGAAAACACCACAAAATTTTTTCCCAATAACCCCTCGTATAGGCTCATAAACCTAACAAAAACCGAAGTGGGTAAAAAAAAAGCCTTCAAATATTAAAAAACATTTGTGAGAATTTCTACTCAGTCCAACTAGTGGAAAACACTGGTGATTGTATTTCCTGGTTTCAAAAAATTCAAAACAAATATACTTTTATCAAATATGACATTAAAACTTTTACCCATCAATATCTGAATAACGTTTTAATGGAAGCGTAAAATTTCGGTAAACGGTACATAGATATACCATCCGAACACTATATATTATTTGAACATTAGATAGAAATTTGAAGAACAAAGAATATGTTATGCTGAGATTAAGCACTCTGCTAAGTTTATGGAAGATGTGAGGCGAATCCAAGTGAGATGCTCCAATTTGCAAGCAAATCTGTTTGTCAAAGGCAGGTTTTTTGAGTCATATGTGATCTAATGATGGTAGCGGAATTACATGTAAAATTCAGAATGACTTCTCTTGTAACATCTGTGGGAAGCTGCATAAGAATATGAGTGGTCTAACTGAACATTTTAAAGCAAAACACAAACATTAATTAATGGGATCCAGTAGGTTAACAAGTATTATTTGTGGAAAACATGTAAAATGTAAATCAATGGTAGTGTAATATAACAATCTGGGCCCACCCGAGGAAGCTGATGCAAGCGGGGGCGTTTCCGGTCGTTGAAAGGAACGGATGTTTGTTTGACCTTATTTCCGGCAGTAGTGGAAATGGCTACAAGAGGCAAACAGAACAGGTGTCTCTGAGAATTACGTGGATGTGCGTGGGCGAGGCAAAATCCGGAAGTCCCGGTTTGGAGATTATAAAAAGACCTCGGCGCACGGATTTCACGAGACAGAGAGACAGACGAGACCAGACAGAGATCGGCCGGTGAAGAGAGACACTCCCGTCAACCCGTCAACCCCTTAGAAGCGCGCTCTCTCACTCTCTGTTCCCTAGGCTACACGGTCCATCGTCATTAATAAAAATAACTGTATATTTTTATATATATGCGTGTTCTGTGTTTGTCGATATACAACAGTAGTACTGATTGAAAAAACAAACGCACGTTATTTCTTCTTCGGTACCAATTTTTTTTTTAAAATCATCTCACCCCAAGCAAGGCATTCCACTGCCACTATTGCGCATGGGGCTACATAGGGGAAGGTAAAGAGAAGGAGTGGTTAGACAGAGAGAATGTCAGGAGGAAGGTGACACATGAGTAAGGATAGCGAGGATGAGGGTTGGGCAGATGGGAAGAGTGTTTGATAGAATGGGAGCAGGTTCGTGTGTTAGGAGGTGTCTATTGACCTTACATTTAAACTCCTGGAGATTGTAGCCGTCGGGGAAGCAATCGTGTGGAAGAGAATTCCACAGTCGGGAAGTGCGAGGAAAGAAACTGTTGGAGTAGAAGTTACGGCTGCATTTTATCGGTTTCACTGTAAAAGGGTGGGATCTAGTTGCTAATCTAGTATCGCGTTCAAATTCGTATTTAGGGGGCAATCAGTGCTATCATGGTTCTTCACAGCCTTCTTTTGCGCGCAACATTTATTTTTTTTTACATCCATCCATCCAAATTTCCGTTCCAACATTGCTTAACATAAACTGGTCCCAATTGATTTCTGTACATCTCTATATCATCATCTATCCATCACACCCAGATGGTGCATAGGGCAGCAACTTTTTGTTGCTTAACAGACTATTTTTTTACGGGGCAGGGTTGTTAGCCACAAACCTGGAAGACCGGTAGACCATTCTTAGTCGTTGCGTTTAAACCACCTGATATTCCCAAATGGTCACCCATCTAAGTACTGATCCAGGTTCGATGTTGCTTAACTTTATATATATATATATATATATATATATATATATATATACGTCTTTCTTTTTTATATGTGCCCCAGACATTTCAGTTGTCTTTTTCTGATTCTAAGTATAAGTATCCATTTTTATTTTCTATTTTCTTTAAGACCTTTTTGTTGCTTACGAACTCCGTTAGTCGTACTTCCAGCATCTCTCTGTAAAATTACACTACTGTTGTCTCAAGTTTCCTATTTTCATCTGGGAAGAAGATGTCTTACTTTCGTTGGAAAAATGGTAGCTCGATATTACAGAGCAACTCTTTTCTTTATTTCGTTAGAAATAAAGGCACTCTAATAATCATTTAGTCATTTCGTTTCTCTCTACAGGTTACATGAATTTTTCTTCTGTGGAACGAAAATACAAGACTGAGAAATTATATAATTAGCTTTCTCAGCCGTTCTAATGATAATCTGTTGATTTCTATATTTTGACAGAGATGCAAATTTTCATATTCTACAATGTATATATCTGTAAATACTTGACACTTGCCTTGCGGAAGAAGGGAGAAATGGGATTACAAAGATGCAGTTCTAGCTTTCTAGAAATTTTCTAGAACTTTCTCTGGAAAACATAACCAACGATCGTAAAGGCTGATAGATAAAAATGTACAGAACTGACGAGGGGTAGCTGAAAACAGCTACGAACAAACCAAGGAGCTTGTGTACAGGGATGGCAAAGCAGGAAGTTGAATGGATCGGCAACAAATATTACTTAGAGTTACTAAATATAGGTTGCTGTGGAGAGATATGATCTCATATATTCTGTGGGGAAATGGCACATAAAAGAACACACTCACACACACATACACACACACACACACACACATATATATATATATATATATATATATATATACAGTATCAGTTAAGTCCCATACGTGATACACGCTTGGGCGATCATGTCTCGAAAGAGACATGACTGACTGGGCAGAAGATTATCCCGCAGTAGGTTGCCATTGCTTTCTGCAGTAGACTGGTTGCCGACCAAGGCTATAGAACCCAATCTGTCCTGTTATTTAACCCATAACTGGAAGAAATAGACGTATTTGCGCGTAAGTAAATGCAATGAGTTCAACTGGAATTTGAACTCGGTTCCCTGATTTCTCGTTCCGAGCCGATATCCACTGCACCACAACGTACATCCTATATACAGTATACTAAATCTAATTTTTTTTTCTTTCAAACAAACACTTGACGCATTGTTCTTGTGCTTGGTTTGTTTCCTTTTTTTTTTTCTTCCCCTTTATTTAATCTACGAGGTAGTCCCCGTTGGGTTATTGACGATTTAATTTACTGATAGGTTATCATTGGCTTTTCGGACATTAGTCTATAATAATTAGTGCTGCTTTATTGTAATTACGTATATATATATATATACTACCGTCCATAATTTTTAAGCCACCCCAGTTTTTTAAAAGAAATGATGTATTTCATACTGTTTTTAGTATTTATTGCTAAACGAAAATAGAATGGGTCTTTTGTTATGACTACTTTGCAAAATTTTACAAAACAAGCCGACCGTGCATAGAATACTGTTGTCATATCCGGTCAGGCGCCCCTGCTGTTCATCTCAGTGTTCTTGACAGGCTCCAAAGGGGAAATGTAATTTGATAGGTCCCAACCTGGCAACTTAACTCCAGCTACATTCTCACCGGTGGCTTCTGCTCCGACAAACTTAGGTCATTTCTTTAAGAATTTACTCGTGCAAATAGACTGGCAACAAGGTCCCACCCATTTACCGTTAGATCAACCAAATGCAGCCGACAATTCTACTCCACCAGCTTCTTTTCTCGCACTTCCCACCTGTGTAACTTCCTTCCGTATACTTGCTTTCCTGGTAGTTACAACCTCCAGGTGTTTAAATGCAATGTCAATTCCCATCTCTTGTCCACTTGACGCCAGTTCTTTCTACATCACCCCGTATATATTGTTCTTTTCCTTTCTCTATACCTTCGCAACTGTCTTCAAACATGTGATTCAATTCTTCTGTTACCCTCTGTAACTGGTTCGTCTTTCTCTTCACTGCCTAAACTTTTACTCTCTTATTTAGCCCCTGCGTATCAGTGGCCGTACAGCCTTGTTTGGAGTGAAACGATTTAAAAAAAAACCAGAGATAGTTTAGTTTAATAGCCAAACCGAACTGCGTTCAATTCATTAATCAAATAACGTATCATAAAGCCGTAGTAGTTACTGGTTTTTATTAAATCTGTTTCTTCCTATAGCGATCTATCGACCAGCGGGAGCATAAAATATATTTCATTCATCAGTCCAAAAGATTCTTAGCACTTTAAAAGTTATTTTTAGTGGATACTCACATTTGTGTAGATGCTATATTTATTTATTAAGCAGTGTATTATTTAATTTTGCCTACCGACCTGAATATTCAAAAAATGCTATGACAGAAAAATAGGTGCTCTCTTACATATTTCTCTGTAATATGTTCTCTCCAGTATAAATATCGATTAAATATCGAATATTAATAGATAAATAGAATGTCTACTGGAATATAAATATCCACTAAAAATAACGTTTGAAGTTTTATTTTCCAAATACGGTCAGCATGTTGTGGCCGTGTTCATAGCTAATATTATTGCGCGTTGAGTATCAATAATATTAAACATGAACAGGGCCACAAAATCAAATAAAAGCTTATCACAATATCTTCTCAGTTGTCCTAATTAAACTTGTATAAAAAAGGATTACTGCTGGAATACAAGATATATATATATATATATATATATATATATATATATATTGATTTGATTGCTGTGATGTAATGAATATTAGCTCGGAATATAAAATTAGAGAACCGATTTCGATTTCTAGTTGAGTTCCTTACATTCACGTATTCTATAATACCCTTCTGTGATGTAAGAATTCATATTTCTGCTGCCAGCTATCGATTTAAATAGCAGACTGGGTTGTATAGCCTTGGTTGGCAACCAGCCTACTACAAAGAAAATTCGCAACGTACTACAGGAAAATCTTCAAAGACTCTTGAAACATGCCTTGAGCCAGCATATAAGTGTATGCTCCATAGAATTAACATGAGAATATCTCATGATAACGCTCAGTAAGTAAATAAGCTTGTACTTTTTTAACTATATATATATATATATATATATATTCATTGATGTCTTACATATTTGTATGTGTGAAGCAAACTACGTATATTATTAAATATTATAGTTTTTGGACCATAATTCATTCTACTTTCCTGTGAATAAGTTTGTGTCAAAGCAAAGAAAACAGTAAAGTGTGTGATTATATTTTGTTGACTAGACAGAATGTCTGGCGTAAATAAGATCAAAAGAAAGATCATATGAGACAAACATAAAAGCCGGATAAGGAAACAGCGAAAACTCTATTTAATGTGTTTATGTGTGCAGCTATAGCAAAGCATGTGTCTATGTGAGTCGCTGATTGTTACAAAAGGCGACAGGGTGCGGCTGGTCTTAGATTTTCGATCTCACTTGAAGTTAATATTTATATAAGGAATAGGCAGTAATACTGCTTAAAAATCAATGACATTGAACTCACTAACAAGCACATACATATCCAAATACTATATAAGGCAGATCGGATTGAGAACTCGGAAATCCGCGTTCGAATTCCGGTCGAGTTCATTACATTCACGTACATGATAATACAACTGGGAAAGGTATGAATCAATCTCTTCTTTCTCAGTTATGGTGAAAATAGCATAACAGATAAGGTTCTATAGTATTGGGTGGCAACTGGTCTAGAAAAGGGAAAATTGGGAATTCAAACCAGCCAGGAGAGGTTTGTGATTCGTCAGGCTATCTTGCCCAAGACACACCACTTCTCTTGTGGATGCAGTATATGTGGTGGGCATGCAACTCAAAAGAGTTCCTCACCGTTATATATATATATATATATATATATATATATATATATATATATATATATATATATTATAACTTATGTTTTAGAACATGTACATAATTTGTTCTATATATGTCCTCTTCTCTACAATCATATGTTTGTTTCAATGTTGTGTTACCAACATTTCATCAGGAGGAAAGAGTAAGAGTTGGAATCATCCTCTGTTTATATTTGGTTCGTTGTTGTTGTGGGGTTGGTTAGGGTTATTGATAATGAAAGGAATGTGTCTTTCGTTTTGACCGTTAGACTTTTGAAGAACCTTGTGTGTAAGTTCGAAATTGTTGATTAATGGCCTTATCTGTTGGAATGTACGTTTTTATCGGTCGGGTATAACTTTTGGTTAGGATTTCGAAGAAAGCGGGGGTGTGGTGAGGCCCGATCACTTGGTAAGTTTTGTGCGCCTGTGTGGGTTTTGTGTGTGTGTGTGATTGAGGAACCTATCTTGTTTGTTGACCTTAAGAATTTTTAGGACGGCTTTATGGTTGGCTAGTGTTTAATTAATTGATGTGGCGAGGCTTTCCCTTTGGGGTTCTTTAGATATGCGTGATAGGGGTGGGTGTTTTTGTTTTTTTTTAGCGGGATAGGGTTTTTTTATATTTTTTTTTTATTTTATATTCAAGTTTGGAGTATCATTGTATATAGGCGAAGTTATTTCAAGGAATCTAAAATTGTATTTTTTGGGAAGTAAATGCAAATTTGTATTTTATCAGTTTTTTATATAAAGTTGTATATTTAATCTTAATTTTGAGTTTAGAGGATCGGTTTTTTCTTTTAATTTTTTATTTTTTCTATAAATTCTCGTTTGGAATCCTATTTATTTCTTTTAATTTTTTTATTTATTTTATTTATTTAGATATTTTTTGTGGGTATTAGATCTTACTTTAAGGATTTATTAGATCGATTTTTTTCTATAGCATTTTTTTTATCTTTTATAATAAAAATATCTACTCAAAATTCCCAGTATTTTTAGCATGATTGCAGAGTTAGATCTTCAATGTGCCTACAATTTATTTTTGTGGATGATATAATTATTCTGAAATAGTATATTTAATCTTAATTTTGAATATAGGAATTTTGATTCTTTTCGAGTTTGGGGGCCATTTTTTTCGTTTAATTTTGATTTTTCCAGTACGGAATATTTTTGTATTCAAGTAAGGTTATTACGGTAAGTAAGGTTATTGCTGTAGACTTTTGTAATAGTTCGGGAGCTTGTCTATTTCTTTAATTTTACGTTTTATTTATTTAGATATTTTTGTGGGTATTAGACCTTCCTTTAAGGATTTATTAGATCGATTTTTTCTACAGCATTTTAATCTTTTATAATAAGAATATCTAATCAAACTCCTAGTATTCCCTAGCATGATTGTAGGGTTAGGTCCCTAATGTGCTTGCAGTTTACTGTGGTTTCGTGCCTCTGATTTAAAAGTTTGTTACTATTTATATATTTAAGGATGTCTATTTTTTCTTGAAGGCAAAGAAAACATGGTTCTTTTATAGATTTTGCTGTTCTTGCTTGTTTGAGGATTTTCCATTTCACCTTAGGTGTTTTATTTTCGTCTTTTAATTTCCAAAAGTATTTGGAGGAGATGTCATGTTTTGTTTTTCTTTGTTATTGAAGGATGAGAGGTGATTGTAAAAGCGCATTTTAAATACGTTCATGGTATTCCCAATATATATTTTTTCATCTTTAGGGTTTTCTATGGATGAAATCGAAAACATATATATCAGAGATTTCGTCAGACATTTATTGGCCACGGGGCATTGGTTGGGGTTTCTACAGTTACAGAGGTTGTTATCATGGGACGGACTTATATTAGTGTTGGATTTATTTTTGCTGTGTAGTTTTAATATTTTGGTGTTATGCATTTTGATTATTTTTTCTAGTTTATTGGAACAGCTATAACTTAATTTTATGGTATTTTTATTGAAGATTTTGCTCAGAGGATTATTTTTGGGAAAGTGCTTCTCTACTAATTTAAGAAATTTATGTCTCAGCTTGAAATTAACTGATTGGTTGAATGGAGGGTTATACCATATTATTTTCCTGCTTCTATTTTTGCTTTTTGGACTTTTGAATTTTTCCACAAAACTGATTTTTGATGATTTATACCTGCTTTCACTAAAGATTCTATTATAAATTACCTTGTGCTTATCAAATATCTCTTTATTGGATGAGTGTGTGTTAATGCGACGTTCTACCGATGATGGGATGTGTTTAATAATAGATGGTGGGTGATTAGAGTTGGGGTTTGTACTCACTCACATATATATATATATATATATATATATATATATATATATATGGATAGGCCTTGAAGGCTATCACAATACATTTAGTAAAATAAATGAAGATAAAGAAGAGGTTGGTATTACCTATTTATTATTTATTAATACTTCGAGATTAAAATCTCATCTTCAAAAAGGTAGGAGAGCTTGTTTTCACGTCTATCGGCTCGTGGGCCGTGCCTTTCAACGAATGGTCATCCTTTGCTGTTACTGCTGGCTTTAATTGTAGTGAGTGTGAGTGTGTGTGTGTGTGTGTGTGTGTGTGCGCGTGCGTGTGTGTGTGCGTATGTGTACCTGTAATTCTGTTTGCTCATGTATGTGTGTGTGTATATATGGTTTATATACGTGTGAGTGATGCAAGTAACTACAATAGTAACAGCGAAGGATGACCATCCTGAAGATGAGATTTTGATCTCGAAATATTAATGAATAATAAATAAATAATACCCAGCACCTTCTTTATCTTACTTTATTTTACTAAAGCCATTGTGATAGACTTTAAGACCTACCCATACACCTAATATACACAATGTTTCAAGCAAATTTCAAAACTCTCCTATATATATATATATATTTTTGTTTTTTGATTTTTTTACCGAAAAAAGATCTAAATTGGAAAGAAAAAACACCCCACCCCTTTCACGTCTATGAAATCCTAGACACAGGATCAATGTAAATACATGAATTAGGTATACTAACAGCAGACATCAACCAATTAAATGATAGCCAACCATAAAAATGACCACTCAACAATGCCCTCTTAGAAATCCTAACCAAAAGATATACCCAACCGATAAAAAGATAAAACATACATTCTAACAGATAATACCATTACTCAACAATTTCACACTTACACACCAAATTCCTCAAAAGTCTAACGATCAAAACGAGACATTCACTTAATTACCAATAACCCCAACCAACCCACACGACAACAACGAACCAAATATAAACAGAGAATGATTCCAACCTTTATTTCCCCTGAAGAAGTGTTTAAATCTAAACACTGAAACAAACATATGATTGTAGGGAAGAGGACATATATAGAAGAAATTATGTACATGTTCTAAATCATAATTTATAATATATATATATATATATATATATATATATATATATATGTGTGTGTGTGTGTGTGTGTGTGTGTGTGTGTGTGTAT
The DNA here is from genome assembly GCA_037127315.1 of Ascarosepion bandense. NCBI lineage: Eukaryota > Metazoa > Mollusca > Cephalopoda > Sepiida > Sepiidae > Ascarosepion > Ascarosepion bandense. The sequence goes on along the minus strand of JBBBDQ010000300.1, from coordinate 655,625 downwards.
TTATATTAATAAATATACATATTATCCTACTTTTACGTACGATATTTCTGCAATTATTGTGTGTTTCATGACTGCTCAAATATGCTTGAAACTCAGTCTTGTGTAAAAGGTAGAATTATATGCATATTTATTTTTTGTTCTGTTATACAGCATTGAGCACTGTCCCATTCAGACCCGGTTAATACTTATAGATTGATGCTTACATACGCGTATACACACACACACACACATACATATATATATATATATATATATACATACATATATATATATATATGTGTGTGTGTGTGTATACATATATATATATATATATACTTATTTACCTCCTTACCTATATATATATATATATATATATATATATATATATACACTTTAATTACGATTGAGCTCTTCAGAGAGAAAATTTTTTAAATTTTAAAAATTTTATGCATTACTCTTCAGCAATGAATTGAATTCTTTCAGTGACTGGCGTGTATATACACCGCTTATATACAACAAGCTAAAATTTTCTTTCCCTGATTCCAAGCGACAATGGCTTAGAGGTTGGCGACTCCGACTTACACAAAATCGGTCGAGTTTCGATCCCGGCCAGAAGCAAGTGGATGTCTAGCCACACTGATGAGCTGTAATACAGCGAAAAGGCTTATATGTGGATGACGAATATATATATATCAGCATGCGGTGTAGATAAGAAGAATCCATAGGAGTATCCTGTATATACAGTGGTAGGATAACTCTTTAAGAGAACTCTAACTATATATGTATATAAATACATATAGAGCAAATATAAGAAAGATTAAGGCAGACACGTTATTTATGGCAAATCGGAAGTTTGGGCCTATTTCAGGCGAACCATCATCAACTTCCGTCTTTATTGTACAAAGGATTTTACACAAATGAAAGATACAGTCGTGAAAAATTCCTTTGTACAATAAAGACGGAAGCTGATAATGGTTCGTCTGAAATAGGCTTACACTTCCGATTTACCATGAAATAACGTATCTGCTTTAATATATATAAATTCAGGTGAAGAGAACCAACAGTTTTATAAGTCCGATATCTCCGGCAATTGTTTTTTTTATTAAACAAGAAATATTGGAGAGCATGATATAATCTTATAATTAATTTTTTTTTTAATTCAAAATACATTGCGACACGGAAATTTCAATGTTTCGAGATTTTTACCTCATCATCAGGCAATGTTAGATCATTGTTTTGAAAATGATTTTCATTTAAGTATAAGAAACAATACGTTTGTTATTTATAAATATGGGAAGATATAAAAATTTATGTGTGTGTTCAATTTAACTAATTAGAATAGAGAATCACTTTAAATTTGAAAAAGGTTTATATTTTTGGGGAATACATGATTTCTTCTTTCAATGCCAAAGTGTCAACCCTTGTTTGTATATGCATATATATATATATATATATATATATATATATATATATATATATATATATATATTGGGCTGTTCGACATGATTTAATGGTTAGTTTGCCTCGCTAAATCTATTACGACTGAGCAGTCTATTCAATCCTCACTAGGTACACCATTCTTTCTGCCTCCAGCCATATCTGAGCCACGTTTAGTAAATCACTATATATTCGGCGCGTTGGCGCGATGTAACGGTTAGTACGCTTGTCTCGATAGATCAGTTACGACTGAGCAGTGATTTCGTTCTCCAGGGTGATGCTACATTCTTTCGGTCTTGTGTCACTAATAAGCAACGAATAGCAAATCGATATATACATATTTATGAAAAAGAAATTACTACTCAACTTATAAATTAACGAAAATTTTTATCAGCGATTGTATTCATACCCGCATACACACATATAAATAAACACACACCCTCACACGTGACACGTATCTGACCAATGAAACTATACTTCAAACAACCTACTGTCTCCTAGATGTCTAATTCGTTCGTTTTTAATAAATCTCTGAAGAAGCTCCGACTTGTTCTTTACTTATTCATATATATATATATATATATATATATATATATATATATATATATACACTACGGCCATAATTATTTGCCCACCCCAAAGAAATGATGTATTTCATACTATTTTTTAGTATTTATTGCCAAGTGAATAATTCTAAATGAAAATAGAATGTTTTTGTTAATACTGCACAATAACATGTGCATCAAATGAATTTATAAATATTTAATAATTACCTATATTGAAGTTTCATCAATGAAAGAACGAAGAAGATTTAGGTTGATTTGGAAGAGTTCATCTTTGCTTCCTCGCTTTGTAAAAATTAGTATAAAATACATAACTTCTTTTAAAAAATAAGGGTGGCCTAATAGTTATGCTCAGTAGTATATATATATATATATATATATATATATATATATTTACACTACCAGCCATAATTATTAGGCCACCCCAGTGTTTTAAAAAATGATGTATTTCATACTATTCTTTAGTATTTATTGCCAAGTGAATTATTCTAAATAAAAATAGAATGTTTTTTGTTAATACTGCACAATAACATGTGCATCAAATGAATTTATAAATATTTAATAATTACCTATATTGAAGTTTCATCAATGAAAGAATGAAGAAAATTTTGGGTGATTTGGACGAGTTCATCTTTGCTTCCTTGCCTTGTAAAATTTTGCAAATTAATAATAACAAAAGAACTTTCCTATTTTCATTTATATTTACCCTCCCTCTCCTCATACCGTCACCCATTCTCTTCCTATAGATATAAGTTTTCGTTCACTTCTTATTGCTGCCTCCCACTCTTTCTCCTCATACATTCACTCATTTTCTCTATACATATGAAATTTTCTCAGTTACCTGCTTTTCTACCCCCATCCCTGCATTCATTTTTTGCTCTCACTTCTCGCAACAATGGCTATTATGCTTTCTCACTTTCCCATTTTCTCTTTTCATATCTTCACTCATTTTCCTTCTACATTTATTCACTTTGTCTTTCTTTTCTTCCTTCCTTTCCCATATATTAACTCAACTTTTTTCTTTCAATATATATAGACTGTCTATCTTTATTGCTCTCCCTCCTCAAACTTCATTCATTTTTTCTTCCAGATAGATAGATAGATAGATAGATAGATAGATAGATAGATATACTAATATATGTGTATATTGTTATCTCTCTCTCGTTTTCTCTGTCTCTTTATATATATATATATATCGCTCTCTCAGACTTTATTCCTTTTCTCTTTCATATATATATATCTATATATATATATATATGTGTGTGTGTGTGTGTGTGTATGTATTCCTATCCGTCTCGCTTTCTCTCTCTTTATTTATATATATATATATATATATATATATATATATATATATATATATATCGCTCTGTCCTAAGACTTCGTTCTTTTTTTCTTTCATATTTATACAAATATATGAGTATATTGTTATCTCTCTCTTTCGCTTTCTCTCTCTTGATAATATATATATATATATATATATATATATATATATATATATATACTGTTCTCTGCACCTAACATTAATTCGGCTAATTTCAAATCCATCAAAACATTCTTTTAAAAACATGTTAAATGTTTTACAGGTTCTTTAGAAATACATATTTTTGTAACAATATGAATACACATACCAAAATAGATGTTCACACAAAATTACACATGCATACATATATATGTGTGACATATGATTGAATGATTTTAATAGATTCGATATATGTTATTAGCGTTGGCGGTTGAAATTATATAGTGTTTATGAACAAAATATATAGGCAAAAATTTGCACACACGAAGTAGAAGCCTAATGTAGATGTCGAGGGTAGAACAAAGTAATGATTTTTTCCTGGTGTAGCTTTCATTGGTTGTGGGTCCTATAATGTTTGATTTTGGCTAATGTCCGACGGTAATAAAGACCAGGCGGGACAAACATTGCTTGTTTCCTGCTTACAATCGACCGATCAAAACTTGTTCTTTTCTGCATTGATATTAAAAGCCTTTCAGCTTTTCACTTATCCGAGTATTTTTAATTATCACAGTCAAAAAATGTTCGACACGTCGAAAACAATTCCGTGTTTCTAAGAGTCTTACTTTCATGTACAAATTATAAAGTCATGAACCAAAAACAAACTTTTCATATTTTATTTCAAGCTTTGTTCATGAAACAGTTGCTAACCTACTTTATTTGTCAGTTTGGATCAAGGCCGTGCGTATGGTGAAGATACAAATTACTTCCCACTGGTAATAATGTGTCCAAGACGAATCTGTTGTCTGTCAATCATCACAGGCAACCTTTCCTGGCTCCCATAAGCATGGACACAGCGAATCTCCCTGAGAGCAATATACTTCGCTTCCTCGGCCTTAACTTATCTTTCGATCTCAAGTGGAACAATTACACTGAGTCAATAGCTAAATTCACTGCTAAGATGTTTGGGTCACTGTGTCGAGCCCGGATGTTTTTTCCGCCTGAATCCATCTTGCACATATACAAATCAACCATCCGTCCGTGCATGGAAGCCTGCTGTCATATATGGTCAGGCGTCCCTGCTGTTCATCTCAGTGTTTTTGACAGGCTCAAAAGGAGAATCAGTAATGTGATAGGTACCGAGTTGGTGGCTCGACTTCATCCGCTTTCTCACCGATGGAAAGTGGCTTACCTCTGTCTGTTCTATAAATATTTTCATGGCTTCTGCTCCGACGAAGTTAGATCACTGGTGCCCCTGCCAAAAGTGTTTACTCGTGCAACCAGGCTGGAAACCGGGTCCCACCCATTCACAGTTAGATTAACCAAATGCAGACGACAATTCTACTCCTTCAGCTTCTTTTCTCGCACTTCTCGCCTGTGGAACTCTTTTCCATATTCTTGCTTTCGTGAGGACTACAACCTCCAGGAATTGAAATGCAATGTCAATACTCATCTCTTAACTACTTGACTCTAGTTCTTTCTACATCACCCTGTATATCATTTCTTTTTTCTCTGCCTTTGCATCTGTCATCACACCTGTATTTCCATCCTCCTCTTGCTTCTTCCTCCGACACCCCCTGTAACCGGTTCGTCTTTCTATTTACTCTCCTCCTATCTAATATTTTACTCTTATGTAGCCTCCTGCGCATCAGTGGCGTTACCGCCTTGCATCAGGTGAAACGATTGAAAAAAAAAGTAATGCCAATAATAACCGTTTTCTTATAAGGAAATTTTCGGCATTCATTAGGGAAATCAGTTGAAATTTATAAGATCTTTCTAATAAAACAATTTTTCATAAAGACAGGTTACTCAAGTCTAGTAACTTTTATCGCTCTTTTAAGCATTGACGGAGTTTTCCTTTCTAGCTTTTTGTTTGAAGTTGGGTGGAACATCTACACTTTTATTACGTCATTATTTTCTCTTCGAATTACACTTGCTATTTATTTTATCTGTTGCTTCTGTTGAAAAGGTTTCAACCGATGTAATTTCCGTTATTTAGTACAGTTCTTTGTGATTCTGTAGCGTCTGATCACTTGGCTTAAAGAAGGATGGTCCTCGATAAGACCTACATGATTATATATATATAAAGAGAAAGCAAGTAAGCGAGAGAGAAAGAGAGAGAAAAATAGAGAGCGAAAAGAAGAAAGGGAGATTTGTGAGGTAAAGTTTGAAAGAGTATTGGAATATCATTAAAAAATCTAACACACCCATCAACTTCAAAGATTGCTGTCGCTTATGCCTGGATGAAAAAATCACTATTATAGAACACAAAAATTAATTGGATCTGCTGAATCTGAGGAGGGAACTAATTTTTAAATGTCGACACAGGAGCCGGTTTAAACTGTGTTAAACTTTTAACTCCTCATTCATTCCTCTGAAGACTTTACACACATAACACTGTTTTACGGAATATAAATTGTTTAATTGTACACCATTGTTATAAGTGTCGAGGTGTTTTTATTTTTTTATATATACGGGTTTTTATATGTCTATGGTATTGCTTACATATTTGTTTTTGCTGGTGTTTGAGTGTATATATGTGTGTCTTCGTATATGTGTATATGTATAAATATATCTGTGTGCGTGTACATATATATGTATACATATATATGCGTGTGCGGGGATGTGTGTATGCATTTACGTGTGTATGTGTGAGTTGTATGAGTACATACATATGGTTTTTTTTACATTACTAAAATTATACGGTATTATAACTGTACTGTTGGCCGAGAAATTTACCTACATTATTGTATTAATATTATTGTATTGCTAACCGAATAATAAGTATAATTTTGATTATATAATGGTGTGGTGGCAATTGCGATTAAAGCGGATTGATTAATTAGTATATCTTAATTGTTTAATTTTCTTAGGTTTTGTAAAATTCCAATTTCTTATGCTTTTACTAGTAATATGTAAATTTATTTTTAAACTAAATAATTATGTTTAAACAACTAAATTTAAATAGAATAATTAGGCTTACTTTTAAATTAATTTTTTTTATTTTTTTTATTTTATATTGCATTATATTTGTTTTGTTGATTGTATAATTAGTATAATTTTGATTACACAGTGGCGAGAAGATTTTGTGATCACAACAGATCAACTATTATCTCTTAAATATATTTTTAATTTTTTAGACTCCAATTTCTTCTTTCACCGCTAATCTATAATATTTATTGATTTTTTATTTTAATTTTCTCCTATCATCTTTTCTTTCTATTTTAAATTTATTCCTCTCTTCTTTCTTCTTCTTCTTCCCTTTTCATTTACGCTTTAAGATACTTACCCTTTATTTTTAACGCTCTCTCTCTCTCTCTCTCTCTCTCTCTCTCTCTCTCTCACCTAACCCACTTTCTTTACGTTTCAAATCTACGGGTCAGCAGTCCGACTCAGAGGCTGAATGTATCTTTGGATTTTTGTTGACATCCGCTCTTACGCGTGTCCTTTGATTATAAGTTGCGTATATATATGCTTATGTATGAATATGTGTGTGCGTTCATCGAACTGATGCAATGATGTATTTTTTCTTAAATTTTCTCTTTTAAGAGTGGTCTTTGTGAATTTCATTGGTGTAAAATCCTTTGTACAATAAAGACGGAAGCTGATTATGGTTCGCCTGAAATAGGCTCAAACTTCCGATTTACGATGAAATAACACGTCTGCCTTAATTTTTCCTATATATATATATATATATATATATATGGGCGGAATCTAACTGTGAATCCAGGGCTCGAATCTCATCATAGTCGATTTGTCAGGAAGGTGACATTTTGATGTTCTCGGTCTGGAGGACTAATCCCAGTGTGCAGTACTTTTGAAAATTGTGTAAAGGGCTTTCTTTGTGCTAGCTCGAAGTCATCGTGACCGAGAGTTTGAACGTCCTGGCCTTGTTCAAACTATTGTTCACGATAGATAACATGTCCTCTCCCAGAAACTCTAACTAAGATCTGCTCGGCATAGTTTCAGTATATTATTTATCATTGTTCTCAATATTATCATTAACTTACATTATGGGTGTCAGGTTTTATTATATAATCAAACCAATCGTAGTTTTTGTTTAATTTAATTCATTTTTTATTGATAAACAATTTCAAAAGATATTAGCCGTAACTCTAAAACCAATTTACATTGGCTGAATAATCAGACCAACACAGTCTAGGCCAAATTATGTGCATTGAATAAAGAGAGACCAGTAAGCTGATTGGCTGGTGTTCGCTTCTGTATAGATTATCCGAGAGTAGGCGTTTGATGGTATAGAAGCTTGAAGCCCCAAATAAACCCAAGAAGAAAAACTATTGAAGTTCCCATGTTCATCTTAAGAGAATAGACGTAGGTTCGATAAATACATTAAACCATTTGCAAGAATAAATTATTTTTTTAACGTTTGAGATATAAATTTGAATGCGTTGAAATTCTTTATCCTTCGCTAATCTTTCTTTCGTGAATTCTAAAACTGTCACAACTTGCAGTAGTTTTTACTTTTTATTTCAATATTGTCTTCCATTCGCATGTCCAGCTCTTTTGTCTCTGTGGATATTGAATTAACACAAGTGTAGTTGAGCAGACATCTGCAGTGGAGATTAGGTAGCCGCCCTAATACACGGGTATCGTCGAATACAAGTGACCAGACATTAGATATATATATAATGGACTCTCCTTTTGAAATTCTGACAGCTTAATTGTTTCAACGTAAACCGCCAGAAGTTCCACACAAGTGATTTGGTTAAAGTGGTGCAGACTTGTGCAGAGCCATCTATAATTTTCGGAACTATTGATACACTGCATATAAATATCACAGATGAAGCAGACAATAGACCTTGGGCATTTAATTATCTCGCAATATATATATTACTAGCAGTATAGCCCGACGTTGCTCGGGTGTAATAAAAGCTTTAAAACTAATCCATGGTCCTAGAGCTCAGACTCTTTGAACGTTGGCACGAAAGACTAAAAGCAATAGCTGTTTCCAGTTAAAGCGAAACCGTAGACTGAAAGAAAAAATGAATGCATGCAAGTCAAATTTTGATTCCTGGTATCGATATCAAATAAGTTTTTTCCGTCGTAAACTGAATTTTGAAGGCTAAATAAGTCCTCTGAGTAAATGGTATCATGGCTGAGACTAAGAACTACAATTATACCTATTAGAGCCAAACCCGAAGCAAAGACTAAAATAAAAGGGCTGAAAAAAATACAGACATACAGGCAGATATACAGACACACACACAAACATCTTGCCCTTTATATATATATATATATATATATATATATATATATATATATATATATATATTATCGATGTTTTGCACTATTGTTAGAACTACAACCTTGAAATTTCTGAATTTTGTTTCTTGTGTCTTTGTCTATGAGTGTATGAAATTTGATTAAAATCGGACCACTCCTTCTATAACCCGATTATTTCGATTATCGATTTTCGATATTTATCGGGGGTACCTCAACATAAAACGTAGCTAAGAACACTCGCAGACGCTTATAGTACAACCGTGTAAATTTTCAAGAAAATCGGTTCAGCCGTTTCGGAGTCTATAGGTAACGGACACACGCACAGACACATATACACACACACAGACAAAGTTCCATTTATAAATAAGTTTAGATTTCGCCTCCAGCATGGCGGTAATGTCACTAGAAACACTGCGGTTATCAGTAAGTGAAAGAGAATACTGAGAATAAGGAGAATTGAGGAAAAAACAAAAGATGAAGACAGAAGATGGCGATAGATATTGGATTTATGTTTTTAAAAGTTGTAGATATATTTAAATATCTGGAAAGTGTTCTGACGGAAGACGGAAAGTGCGACACAGAGATCCGAAAGCAAATTGGCATGGCGAAAGAAGCATTCCAGAAGTTGAGTAAAGTATTAACAAACAGGACAATTTCGCTAGAAACAAAGAAGAGAGTACTGGATTTATACGTGTTGTCAGTTCTTCAATATGACAGTGAATGTTGGACAATATCTTCGAAGATGAAGGAAAAACTTGAAGCAGCTGAGATATAGTTCTACAGAAGGATGCTGCGAATATTATGGATCGAGCATGTGAGCAATGATGAGGTTTTGGAAAAGATGGAAATGAAAGGGTGATTAACACTGAGCATCAGGAAGAGACAGCTAAAGTTTCTGGGACATGCAATGAGTAAGAAGGACTTGGGGAACCTGATACTAACAGGCCAGATAGAGGGAAAAAGAGACAGGGGAAAGGAGCAGGTAACATATTTGAAGGACCTGATCAGGTGGATGATGGAACGAGGGTGGCGTGGTGTAACAGGAGAAAGCGTGCTGAGGGCCACCAGGGATAGGGAGACGTGGAAAGTCATGATCGCCTACGTTCTGAAAGACGGGGCACATAAAAGAATAAGTTATCAGGGAAGCAAGCAGAAGGGAGTTTCACAGATGGATACTGCTAGAAAAGAAAGTAGAAATGTCGTTAGCGTTTAATTATTTCAATAGTAAAAAACTGGGAACTTATGCTCGCTTAAATTCATGTAGTCGGGGCATCATGGAAAAAATGTTTGTCAGAGCAGTTGTCAGATCTGTTGCAATATGTTTAGTAAATACAGAGGGAAGCCACGTCACATCGACGAGAATGTAATGAAAGTCAATATGCCTGGTCAGAATCGATTAAATTACAGTTTCTTCTTTGAATTGTGTCAAGAATCTCAAGGTGTCAAGGAGCACTAGGCCAGATCTGACAACAGTATTCAATGCATGTTAATTTGGATACTGACGAGAAAGATGTTCTGGCAAGACATTGACTCAAATTTCCTTGAAGAAAATATAGATTATAGTTCAAGTCAATGGAAAACGTGAGATCAAGATGGCTCCGTGTTAATTCTATGGTGTCAAGCGACAGTAAAGGTTCTGTATTGGAATTAATTGGAAGAAAGAAAGAAAGAAAGAAAGAAAGAAAGAAAGAAAGAAAGAAAGAAAGACGGGTTCAGATTAGAGGAAGAGCGTGGGCATATAAGCCTGACAGTCAATATGTGATACACGCTTGAGCGATCATGTCTATTTCGGTCCATGATTGACTAGACAGAAGATTTTTCTGCAGTAGGTTGACATTTCTTTCTGCCGTAGACTGGTTTCCAACCAAGGCTATAGAACCCAATCTGTACTGCCATTCAGCACATAGCTGGGGAGAGAAGAGATTGATTCACACCTTTCCCAAGGACATTTTTGCGTAGTGAATGTAACGAATTTAACTGGAATTCGAACTAGGCTCTTCGCTTTCTTATTTAGAGCTAATATCTATTACACCACAACACATCAATCCAAGTGCAAGGTGTAAATAAGTAGGTTACCAGATTAGAAATAAAAAGTAGAAGGAGAAGACATGAATTCCCGCCTTTCCTGAGAATATTTGCGCGTAAGTGAATGCAAAGAGTTTAAGTTGAATTTGAAATCGGCTCTCCGATATCTCATTCCGAGCCGATGTCCATTGCACCACAATGCGCGTGTAACAGCATATAAACCGCTATAAAAAAATGGTCAGAGTTCAGGTTTAGATGCAAACACGACACAAATTCCAACTTTCCTACCGACAAACACATCACGTCTCAAAAACTTAATCATATTCTATAACAAAAAAAGAAGTTGTCACAATTTTGTTGTCTGTCACGAAAAGTGATCTATTTGGCTAGCGCAACCAAAATAACGTAACACAGATTATGATATGCCCTTGGCAATTTTAGATATAAGCTTCTTTAATAATCATAGATTCAATCTGTTTGCCAGATCTAAATATACATTTTCTTAAGTGCTATAGTTCACAACCAAGTTAAAGATTATATTCATGCCATACAATGCTTCTTCACAATTCATAAAATTCATTTGCCAAAGTTTATTTTTTAAATCTCGCAGATTAAACGAATGATCCTGGCCTCACCAATGTAAATCCAATAGAATGACACATAAACACTCCATTCTTACAAAACGAAACTGCTATCTGTTAACCATCATAGACAATCGCTCCTACCCGCCCCCATTAGCATGGAACCGACTAGCCTGAGAGCAAAACACTGCGCCTCTTTGGCCTAACTCTCTCAGCAGACCTCAAGTGGAATGACTATATCGAATCCATAGCTAATACCGCTACTAAGAAAGTCGATTCACTGTGCAGGGCCAGGAAGTTTTTTTCCCGTCTGAATCCATCTTGCACATATGTAAATCTACCATCCGCCCCTGCATCGAATACTACTGCCACATCTGATCGGGTTTGATTACATAATAAAACCAGACATCTATAATGTAAGTTAATGATAATATTGAGGACAAGTGTAAATAATATAAGACGAAGCTTGCAAGGTATATTGTTCATATAAATATAACCACGTAATTGGCTGGTTAATTGTAATTTTATCGTGAAAGTCAGGCAAAACAAAATTGTGCATAAATATTTGTTTCCTTCTTTTTAATTACTCTACGGGAAAATGTGTCTGTGTGTGTATGAGTGTATGTAAGTAAGATAGTAAGTAGCTTAAAAAACGTACATAAGCAGATAAGTAACATGAGATACAGGTATATATATATATATATATATACATATATATATATACGTAGTTGAGAATGCATATATATATATATATATATATATATATATATATATATATATATACGTAGTTGAGAATGCATCGTTGCAATGTATCTACTTCAGTATATGGAACAACTAATTCTAAACTTGATACAATGGGAAAAATAACTGGTATTAAAAAAGCCAGATTATCCCTCACACTCGAATGGTATGTGGACTATACAAAACAGAAGAAAAACTGTAAATCTTCGCTATCAGCCTCGAGAGATTGTACCTAATTATGCAGCCGTATAAATGAGTATGTCGACATTTCTATTCGAAAACCCGGCTTGCGGCGATGATTAATTAACCACGCTTTGCAAATTGGCAGCAATTGTAGATTTGCTTATTTTTCTCTCCAGCACTTTTCGAGTGTTCCAACATTTCAAAATTTCAAGTTCACGACACAAAGCGACTGGCCTGTATGGTACGATAGGCTTTGGGAGTTGATACGATGCTTTTCGTTACCGTTATTGGCATTGTTGTCTGGATGAATGGTCATTTTCAGAACCATGACTTTGTGCAAAGTATTGATGCTAAAGAATATTTCTGACGGGAAGCCAAGTGTAAAATTATACGTCGAGTTCCTTTGTGTAAAACGAAAGCGGAGAATTTAAAATGCAAATAGCTTCCAGCATAAATAAATGGTCCGTGCACTGTTGATGCAGAAAGACTTCAAAGAGAATTAGGCCGTTCATTAATTAAAACGGTAAATAACCATTCATGAATTTATGACACAAAACCTTCAATAATAAGATGCACAAATGGTTGAAAAACGACCATTGAAATATTTAAAATCAACAATTCTTGAACACTTCGCTGAAATCTAGTTTATCGTGTCACATTAGCGTGAAAATCATCATTTATAATTGTATTTTATATTTACTACTGTAAGAAACTAAAATACAGTTAATGGCAGATTTTTAGATAAGCTTCGTCCTTTAGTTACAGCTAAGAGACGCCGTGTTTACGTCTTTAGAGAGTTAAACTAAATTGTATATTAAATTTCTACACTATTTACATTTTTCGGACTGTTGTGCTCATCCTTGTTTGTCATATTCATGACTTTTCAGTACTTTTACGCTGCGCTCTTTTGTCTATATTTCTGAGATGAAGTTTTGTAGTTATTTACATTATTTACATTGTTCAGACTGTTGTTCTCATCTTTGTTGCCATGTTAATCACATTTTGGTGGTTGTATGCTCCGACCTTCTTCAGACTGGAATTTCGAACTGAATCCTTTATTTCATTCAGTGGAGTAGATTGTTCTAGTTTCAAGAATCATGCCTCTTCCTGATGACTCAGTATCAGTTTTCTTTCTTTAACTCAACTCTTTCCGTAGCCTGGTATTGAACTCACAACTCTAAGAGTCAAGTTAGGAACACTAACCAACATCTATATCTATTGGGCCGTGTGTTCTTAGAGTTGTAAGTTCAATACCAGGCTACAGCAGTGGTGAGCAAGTAACTTGCAGAGTTAGAGAGAGATAACTCATGACTTCCAATCGAGGTTTTCCGCACGGAATGGAGTTCATATACCCCAGTGATTGTAATAATGGGTTCGGTTCGAATTTCTTATCACCTGAAGAAGTTCGGAACGTAAAATGGCCGAAACATAGTACAAATAGCGACAAAGATGAGGACAATAGTCCGAATAATATGAATACTGTAAATACTAACTTATCTCAGAAATATAGACAAATGCAAAACTGTTTACGTTGCTTTAAATTGCTTCCATATTCTGTAACGTCGTATATTATCCTTCGGATTTTTCTGCAGCAGTCTATATATCTTCTTCTATGTACAAGTTCATTCGGGACGATGGCTCTCCACAGTTTCCTGTTCTTCAATCTCGCTAGGTAGGTTTGCGTTGTTTTTCTCTGTCCCTCTTGACTTCAATCTGCTCTGCGAGTATCAAATATTCCAATCCCTCTGTCTTCATTATGTGTGCTAGAAATGTAATTTGTCTAATTCTTATATTAAATACAGGCTGTCTATAAAGTTCGTGTGCACTTTTAAAAATACATAACTTATTTGTAATCTATATTTTTTAAACATTTTATTCAAATTTTATTTAAGTTTCCACATGTCCTCCATCATTAGGAATACAAACGGTAATAAGATTTTAACAATATTTTTTACTTATCTAAAAACTGTTGCAAATGTTGTGGTAAAGAATAATTTAATAACTATACTTAAAACTAAGTACATTAAAATTTATCACAGTTTTTACAGATTATTTATATCAAAAATTTTTTTAATCATTTTTAGACTCAAATAATTCCGTTCGATGTTCACTAAAAATTAAGACTTACTACCTTTGTCCGTTGAAGCTAGAAGCCTGGATTTTGACATATAAATCCAATAGAGATTAGAATTCTGACCTGTAAATCCAATACTGATTCTGATCCAAATATATCACAAAATCATCATGATATATTTCCTCAGACGTTTGCGACAAACATTTAAGTATGTATGAGTCTTGTTTAAATTAAAGTTATAAATTTTTTACAGTGCACACGGACTTTATGGACATCCTGTATAAGTAACCTTTTGGTTGTATTTTATTTAAAACTTCGTCATTGCTCAAATGTTCAATCCATGTCATTCTCATCAGCCTTCTCTAGAACCACATTTCTGTTTCTTTATTGCCGTATATGGGGACTGATTTAAATAACAATTCAGTACTTCTTATTTGGTTTCTAACAAAATTTTCCGGTTTCTTAATACTTTGCTTGTGGGTATCTGATGTCGTTCAATGGATATCGTCTCAGAATGAGAAATCGGAGAATTTAATTTGTTTCATTTATTTAGGCGCAAAAAACTCTGCGAAAGATATGAATCCATCCCTTCTCTTTCCAGTTATGGGTTAAATTGGAGTAGATAGACTAAACTATCGCCCGGTTCGCACTCCACCCACGTCTATTGAACAGGTAAAAAGGTTCATCCCTTGTTCCCTGTTTAGGATGTGGTTTCCGGATGGGAAAGGTATTAATCCGTCTCTTCCTTCCAGTTATGGGTTAAATAACAGGACAGATTGGGTTCTATAGCCTTGGTTGGCAACCAGACTAGAGCAGAAAGCAATGGCAACCTACTGCGGGATAATCTTCTGCCCATTCAGTCATGTCTGTTTCGAGACATGATCGCCCAAGCGTGTATCACGTATGGCACTTAACTAACAGCCTTGTTTTACAGCCCTTTCTATAGTATACTTACTGAATTCTAGCCGTATGCAGGTGATACGAAGCCAGTATAGGTTATGGATTATAATAATAAGTTTTCCACATATGTCAAGGTTACCTAGCAGGTCCAACAGTTCTTTGGGATATACTTTATCATTTTTAGAATCAAATAATTCCGTTCGATGTTCACTAAAGATTAAGACTTGCTACCTCTGTCCGTTGAAGCTAGAAGCCTGGATTTTGACATGTAAATCCAATACAGATTAGAATCCTGACCTGTAAATCCAATACTGATTCTGCTCCAAATATATCACGAAACCATCATGATATCTTTTCTCAGACGTTTGCGACAAACATCATAATACTTGTAAGTATGTATGAGTCTTGCTTAGACTGTAAAGTCGCTGGGTTTAGGCAAAAATAAATCCACTGAATTTAATAATCTTTTGTGGATTTAGCCGAATTCCCATCAGAATTAATACGGAAGTTGCAGATGGAAGTCTTCCTAAGACAAATAAACTTTAATAATATTCGGGAATATTTCTTTATTCAATGTCGGAAAACTGTAACATTCTGGGTGCAAAGTAGAAGAGAACAAATTTAGGTGAAAAATTAGAAAAATTTAGAAAGATCTACACTTGTAAACATTAACACTTATTGTTAAAAATACGAAATGTATTTCTGAATACGATATATTCGACAGCATCTTTTGACGGTTACATGTTCCGGGGGATTTGCACAAATACAAAGAAATATTCTAACGTGTTTAACGGCCTTGTTCATTCTTCTGTGAATTAAATTATTAGCATTTGCGCTAAAGGCAAAGAAATTTTCTTGTAAAAACAAGTTTCAAAATCAAGGCCTTTCAGTGAGAACAACCAAGTTATCATGATAAAACACCAGTTCTCGTCCGTTCATTTAATTTAAGCAACGTTCAGCCTGGTCAGTTTTCACATGGTTGTTAGCTGGAAAATACCAGACGATGTAAGCTGCCCGACATGCCTGGCAAGTCGGCGATGGATGCAATTACGTTACTTATACGAGTTTTATTATGATGCTGACTAAGTTATATAACGCTGACTACGTGTTCTCTCATGCCGACTACAAGTTATCTCATGCGGTCTACGAGTTATCACATGCCGATTAAGAGTTATCTCATGCCGACTACGTGATATCTCACGCTGACTACAAGTTATCACATACAGTCTGCGACTTATCTCATGCCGACTACGTGTTATGACAAATTTACATGTATTTCAGATGTTCTTATATAACGTTTGCAAGCATCAACATGGAGTTAATTCGCGGTTATAGCTCTAGTGTGAAAACTATGTTAAGATTGAGTTGACGCTATAAACCAATTCAAAAAAAGGATTTATTGCTTAAGTTGGCAATTTTAAAGTTAAAGTTAGATTCCGTAATTGGCAGCCAATGTGTTAATTTACTAGTAGATTTTTTTTAATTGTGCGCGTGGCAATTATCTACCTGTGAAATGGGAATGGCGATCCCAGACCAAATTCGTATTGGAATATTTGATTTCAATTTCACACAAATACCTTTGCATGGATCCACAACTTCTTTTTACTATCTGTTAAATAGTAATTCAAACAGGGCTTCTTAGCCTTGATTTGCAGCCGGTATACGAGAATGATAACTCCCCTTGGACGTAAGGCCTAGTTGCTACTATAACCACTGTGAGATTGCGGTCCTACGTTCGACAAGTATCAGAAAATCTGGAAGGAATTAACTAGCACCTAAGATTAAAATCCTATACTCTGAAGATTAAATATCGGAAACGCAGCCATTTACTCTTACAGATATTCTTACACAAACCTAGCACTCACTGTAGTCATTCAAACACAGGAAGACACTGGATAATCGTTCATACGCAAAGTCTTATTAATTCGAGTAAAACTCACAAAAACATCACTCGGGCAGTGTATAATGACGCAGACCCTCACTAATTCAAAAATGTCACGAGAATCCACATGCTGAAATGTGGAAGAGACTTGAGGAATAAAAAGACGCATTAGAACAACTAAAAATCAAATTCTTTATCGGTGTTTCTATTGAAATATTACTCAATTTCTATTTCGTTAAAATATTTTAGATAAGAAAAAAAACTTCAAAATTTTAATTCATTTTTTGTCACCATCTCAACGTAAGTGAAAGCGAATGGATAATATAATTTTAATAGTAGAATGCTAACTTCCATATTTATTTTCTAATTCATGAATTCATTTCTTGATATTCTTCTTGTTTTTCCTCTTCTATGTACTGCGTTCCTTCAGAATATAGACGACCACGGCTCTCCACAGCTTTCTAGCTCGTGTGAATCTTAGCATTTCTTCTACCTTTGTTAAAAGCCCCAGTCCCAATACCTAACAAAACACTATCACGACCCAATCGCACATTACAATTTACACATTCACCACAAGAACCCATCCATAACCTCCCAATTCTTAGTACACCACAATACCACAAATTTACCAGGGGCACCTAAAAAAATGGGGGGGGGGACCCATGACAATAAAAATGTGCATATATATACTGGTGAGACAGCCATGGGCTAACCCATTTTATAGTTCACCAACAGAAGGTTAATCAATCAGGAAGCTCAAAATATTCAATGCGACGTGTATAAAAGGCGGCCATATTTTTCCGAGTATTGCCGATCAGATCCCATTCAGTAGAGTGTCTTATTCGTGAGTGTTAATTAATCTTTGATGTTGTCCCATTAAACAGATTACGTTCTGCGATTTATCCATAAATTATGGCGGACATTGTCAACAAGGTCTTCGGTTAATGTAGCTCGGTGACTTCCTCTAACCATCTTGCCCTCAATATGCACCCTTACTCATTATTTGTCGAATGAATTTCATTTGCCTATTCCTGATATTTAAACAACAATATTTAAACGCAGATGATACAGTGCTGATAGCAGACACAGAAAAGAAACTACAAAACATCCTACAGCAGGTAGCTGAAGAGAGTGACAAGAAAGGACTATAAATAGACTGCAAGAAAACAGAATGCATGGTCATCAGTAAAACGACAGCCCAATATGCCAAATACAGGTCAGGGATACTAAAATCAAGTAGGTACAAAAATTTAAATACCTGGGAAGTGTTTCTTCAATATGGCAGTGAATGCTGGACAATATCATCAAAGATGAAGTAAAAACCTGAAGCATTTGAAATGTAGTTCTACAGAAGGATGCTGCGAATATCATGGATCGAGCAGTTGAGGTTTTGTAAAAGATGGAAACGAAAAGGAAATTAATACTGAACATCAGGAAAAGACAACTGAAGTTCCTGGGACATGCAATGAGGAAGGACGACTTGGAGAACCTGGTACTGACAGGTCAGATAGAGGGAAAGGGGAAAGCAGCGGATAACATATTTGAAGGACATGATCAATTGGATGATGGAACGAGGGTTGCATGGTGTAAGATGAGAAGAGTCACCAGGGATAGGAAGACGGGAGAAGCCATGATCGCCTATGTTCTGAAAGGACAGGGCACATAGAAAAAAAGATTTCTGATATTAAGTATAAGTTTTTTTTGTTTTTTGTTTTTTGTTGTTGTTGAAATTTTCTTCCTTGCTGCTTACTCGCTCTGTGAATGGAATTACCAATATGCTTCTGTAGAATCACATTAGTTTTGTTCCATTTCCCTTATACTTAGAAAAATTGGTAAACAATCACGGACATATAAAGACATGGATACCACATAGGAATACAGTAGTTTTTTATTTGTTTCTAACAAGATGTTTCCGTTTCTCAGCAACTCGCTTGGCTTTTAAAATTTGTACGTCAGTGAATAAGCTGTGGATATCGTAATGGAACGAGAAATCGAAGAGCCGAGTTCGAATTGAATTTAAATTCGTTGCATTCACTTACGCGCAAATACGCTTAGAAAAAGTTATTAATCCGTCTCTTTCCTCCAGCTACGAATGAAATAGCAGAATAGATTGTGTCTATAGCCTCAGTTGGCAAACAGTCTACCGCAGAAAGCAATGGCAACCTACTACTTCTGCACAGTCAACCATGCCTCTTCGACGCATGATCGTCTAAGCATCTATCACGCATGGCACTTAACTGACTAATATCAGTCAATACCTAGATTCAGTAGTAAAACATCTGAGATCATAATCTAGATAACAAAAGAAAATCATATTGAAACTCTATTTTTCTTTTTACATTGGAAGTTATTTTTAACGAGTTCCTTAATGATCATGGCGATAAGGTAACAAGTAATGTGTTTCGTTTTTAGCGGGTTAGATTCACTAGTATCATTTAATAATTCTGCTTGTTCCTTCCTTAGTTAGTTACTTAGTTTTTCCGTCCGTCACGCCACTGAAAAAAGACAACACACTTACTCTCTACACGAGCTTTTCCTTCCCATCTATCGTTTTATAGTCTATGAACGCTACTCCCCTCAGCCTTTTTCTGACATTTGCCAAATGGAAGGGTAGTAAAGAGTAAAAGAGTAGGAGGAGAGAGTCTATAGCATTACATTAGCACTAGCAACTTAAGCAAGTGGTTGTAATAGTAGTTATGTGTGTGTATATGTGTGTGTACTCTACAATATAGTCAAAATAGGTAGGTTTGTCGTTGTATCCCACGACCTAATAACGAAATTTCTGGCCTCTACACCTTGACCATTACTCAGTTGTTATTTTCTGTTTACAATGGACTCAGGAGCTATGGTTTCCCAGTAATAAAAAAAAATGTTCTCTTTCAAAATCTCTCACAAAATAGCGTACAGTATCTTGATTATGGTCTAAGATTACAGTAAAGTAGCTTCTATGGACATTACTTTTATAGATATTTTAGTAAAATTACAATGTTATCGTTATTTTGTTATCCAATACCTTTATGTTTGAAGATGTTACTGTCATTTGTAGTATGACAAAGTAAAATTTTTTCCAGGAAATTATAATTATCCTTCCGTGGAAATTCCACGGGTTCCGCTAGTTTTTTTTATAATTACTTGATCTAATTTTTACTGGCGTTTCAGCAGAGTGGAAAAGAAGCAAAAAGTAATATATTAAAAATGGTATATGTTTCTACACCTAAATTACCTGCATTTTCAACACAAATAAACATTCTATTTACCTTGTTGTGGCCTCTCATGCAAGGTTAATTCATGTTTGAATTTCGCACGGCACAAGGCCATTTCCCAAGAACTTCCTAACTAAATTTCTGCATACCAAAAATTATTTTTATACGGTTAAAATCATTCATTAAATTAGCAAGTGGAAAATTGATAGAAATGGTCAAACATTATTTGTAATTATATAAAGTGTATTAAAAATAACAAGAAATACATACTTTGTACAGACGTTGAATGTTTCTGATTATAATGTCTTTCGTTTTCTGCATAAGATTGTGTTAAATCTTTTGAGGTAAGTCGTAATGTTCTTTGTCGCTGGAAGATTTATCAGTGTCATAGGTACGAGGAATAATATTGATAGAAGATTGGTGAAAATACCTAAGTTCGTGAGTACGTTCATCTTTGTAGAGTTCAGAAGCATGATTTAGTGAGAGAAGGTGAGTTGGTCTTAATGTTTTACATGTTATGCGTGTGAAGATTCTTGTGCCAACTGTAATAATTTGTACAAGTGTTATTTAAAGAAATAAAAGGCATCTACTTGCGTCTTGCGGTTAGTGCGGGGGCGTGAGAGAATTACTTGGTATTGAAGAACGTGCACCCCGCAGTAGCTTGCCGTTATTGCGGGCGGCTGTGGCTGCCTTGCTTAGAGTCGCTCGTGAACTGCTGCCAACCGTCTGTGTGCGTACCACGCGTCTGCTATATATATATATATATATATATATATATATATATATATATATACATCCTGTAAAAAAGCGGCAAATCAAGATTATCACGTGATTGTCGCTTGTGTATATGTAAAATGAGTGAATGTAGCTGTGTGTAAATACACGTGACTCTCAATACCCCGGCGGAAATTAGAAAAAATTGTAACAGGGTACTTTTTTGTAATTGTTCATTTCCACAGTCTAGAAATATTGTTAGAAGAATGATTAGTAAGAGAAGGTGAGTTGGTCTTAATGTTTTACATGTTATGCGTGTGAAGATTCTTGTGCCAACTGTAATAATTTGTACACGTGTTATTTAAAAAAATAAAAGGCATCTATTTGCGTCTTGCAATTAGTGCGAGGGCGTGAGAGAATTGAAGAACGCTCACCCCGCAATAACCTTGTCTCTTCAGTCAGTTGGTGATCATTTATCATCAGAATTTCTTGCCTTTTGTACATCTAAGCAGCGTTTGTCCTTCTACTACCGTACCTGATTCTTTTTGCCTTTAATATTTCTGTGAATGTCAAAATAATTTAGATTGATAAACAAAAAACCTGTCGAATATGAATCCAATTTCCGTTGCCATCGGAATCTAAGCCAAATGTTTAATGCACAGAATTACTTGAGAGTAATATGTTTTTCTGCTTCCTCCCAAATAAATGTCATTCATCTATGCGCACAAACACCTTTATATTTAGTTTTCTCTTTTATAATAGCCTTTGAGTTTACTTATCAAAAGCTCATGCACAGATTCAGGGAACAAAGTGCCGAGATCAAAATCCGGTCAACGACAGAATATCCTTTGACATTACAAGTAGATTTATGATGAGATCCTTGGTGATATCATGGTGGAAAACATCTGTAAAGAAACTAGTAATTGTTTGCAACAGTAGAAGAAGAGAGAGACAGTGTTTTGTTCAATAATCAATTGACCTGTTTCTGATCTTGGCACTGACTATGAACATGAATCGACGCCGGAAAAGTTAGATGAACAATATAAAACCTCTAAATTACTTTCCCAAGTAGAATAAAATAAACAGCAACTAAATTATCAAGTCGCTTTTTACTCTCTTTCTCTCTCTCGATATATATATATATATATATATATATATATATATATAATAGCGGCCATAATATAAGGAACGGAAACAACAAAGGCATAAATATGTGTATTACATAAAAAGTAACACATGATTAGCAATGAAACTTTTACCGAATAAAATTTAGGGTGTAATGCATAAATATTATGCAAAGTTACAAAAATTTGCATAATAGTTTGTTTTTTTTTATAAAGATTAAATGGAACAAAGGAAATAAGCTACTGGACAAAACTTAAGGAACAATGTTTATAATTTGCATAAACTTTTAATTTACAATAAGTAAAAGTTCATTTATCATTAGGACTTTATTTTTAAGCAATATGGAAAACACACTCTTTTGAAGAAAAAACTCATTATCGCCAACTATCAAGAAAAAAGTCAATTTTAGAAATTTCTCATATTATTCATAGGTATAAAATTGTCGTTCATCGTGTAAGTAGCAGGTATAAAACCGATAAAACGTTAGATGCAAAATCAAAAACTGGCAGACCTCAAAAAACATCGAAAAATTGTTAGAATATCTAAAAAAAAAACGTCTTGAAACTGCTACATCAATTGCCCGTAAATTTAATGAAGAGATATATCTCAAGGAAAACGGTTGCTCGCAGGTTTAAAAATGCAGGATTGCATGCCTGTATTCCAGCTTCGAAACCTCTCATTCCAAAGTGAAACGCCTGGAGTATGCGAGAGAACATGTTGTTTGGACTGACGCACAATGGGATACAGTTCATTTCAGTGACGAGTCCAAGTTTACTATATTTGGTTCTGAGGGCAAAACTTACGTACGCCGTACAACAGGAAAAAGGCTGTCTTATCAATGTGTCAAGACAACCGTTACGTTTGGTGGCGGTAGTGTGATGATGTGGGGAATGATTTCATCTGCAGGAGTTGTCCCTATCATCCGCTTACATGGCAATATCAATGCTAAGATGTACAAAAGGCTTCTTCAGCAGCATGTGGTATCAAGATTACACCACAAAAAATAAACCCGAAAAACCAGGACCACCTATGAGAGTTATTGTAAGACGAATGGAAGAGAATTACTGCTGGTTTTCACAATAAATTAATTAGATCATGTGGTCGACGATGCAGAGAAGTCATTGAAAATAAGGGGATGTTTACCAAATATTAAATTACGTTGATATTTTGTTCACAATCAAGTATCAACAATGTCGTTCCTTAACTTTTGTCCAGTAGCTTATTTCCTTTGTTCCATTTAATCTTTGTGTACATTTTTGTAACTTTGTATAATATTTATGCATTACAGCGTAATCTTTATTCGGTAAAATAATCATTGCTAATAATGCATTATTTTTTAAGTAATACAGATATTTATGTCTTTGTTGTTTCCGTTCCTTATATCATGGCCGCTACTGTATATATATATATATATATATATATATATATATAAATTAAAAAAGGATTAATTCAATGATGTTGAATGACCATTTCGATGTGAAAATCCCCACGGGGGATAACACATCACCTCAGCAACCCAGACGATGTCAATTTTTTCTTTTCTTGTTTATTTGTTTTTATTTTATTTTATAATTTTCTTTCTTTTTCTTTTTTATTTTCTTTTTTAATTTCTTTGCAAATCTATTTAAAAAGGAAAATTAGACTGATTTTTCTCCAGTTTCTGAAAGGATTTTTCGGATGCTGTTATGTGTTATCCCCCGTGGGGATTTTCACATCGAAATGGTCATTCAACATCATTGAATTAATCCTTTTTTAATTTATAATTGCTCTGTAATATTTTATTACATGGAGCTCTCTTCCTGTATCATTTTTTAATATTAAAATAAAATTTTTAATATTAATTAGGATCGGGTTTTTGGAATTTACCTTCCTGCTTTTTTCACGTGGATTAAAGTATCTGAATTAATATATATATATAGATATATATATATATATAGAGAGAGAGAGAGAGAAAGAAAGAGAGAGAGAGAGTGTGTATGTGTGTGTGTGTGTGTGTGCGTGTGTGTGTGTGTGTAACAGAAAACGTATAAAAATAGAAGTGGAAAATTTAACCTATGCATTTTCTTCTCAGAGGGAATTTATCAATGTAAATATAGGATTTTTTTGTGTGTGCGTCTTTATATACAAGGTTAAGATGCCATTGGTTTATATTCAAGATTAGGGTGCAATTGGTTTATCGAGGCGTTTAGATTTGACAAAGTTCATGAATACTGCTCGGGTTAACGAGAGGTCAGCCAAAACATAACAATCTGATCAATGGAATAAAATTTCGTATCTAAAAAAAACACTGTTCCTTAAAAAGTGCTCAGGAGAGCGAATAATATTTATTTAGAATTTATAACATAATTATGTTATAATATCAGTAGAAAAGTAACCATTTATCAAGTAATGGGGTTTATTTCAAGTTGGAGAGTTTTCAAATGTTCATGACTACCCGAACCTCTTAATCAGGGTAGTATTTGCGTAAGTAGATTTGTAATTACGTTTATTTGTCCAATCACTGAAATATGATTGTCTGCATTTACCTCGTCAGTTCAAGACCTTTGCCAGCTTACGAATTAGCTCTCACCTGTATCAAATTTTAGCCTTTACAGACGTTTTCAAAACCTGGCTTTAAAATCTAACTGATATATTGACACATCGATAAAAACTAAATTTTAAAATTTATGTATGTATATATGTGTGCGTATATTTGTCGGTGCATATGTCTGTGTCAGTATGTGTTAGTGTGTGTGTATATACTCGTCTATTTGTCCGTATGTCGTTGTCGATTTGAATATGTGTAAGCCCACGTATTTTACTCGTTTAATATCTAAATAACTTTAAAACAATCAAGATCTAATGCTTTTGTTAAACTTTGAATTTAAAATTCGTAATAAAAATGAAGTAAAATAAATCTATATATAGTCGATGAATAATGCTGATCACTATTTCAATCAAATATTAATATTAATGCCCCAATAAACTGGTTTTAGAATCTGTTCTTATATTCTTCAAATTAGAAATTACTTTATTTTGATTGGTCCATTCTGTCTATGTAACAATGCCTTCCTGACTATGAGGGTTTGACTAGTCTTGAACCTTTTAAAACTCTCCAACTTCAAAAAAACCTCATCACTTGATAAAACACAGAGAGTGTCCAAACATAATTGCTTCTTTTGCTGTGATATTTTAACATTTTTATGTTACAATTTACATATATATATATATATATATATATATACTAGTAGTAAAGCCCGGCGTTGCTCGGGTGTAATGAAAACTTCATGGTCCTGAAGCTCAGACTCAGCCTAAAGAATATTTGTGTGAAGTTTTTTGAGAATCGGATAAAAATTGTGGAGTTGTATAAAGGACATACAGACAGATAAACAGACACACACACACAAACATCGGACCACTCCTTCTATAACCCGATTTTTCGATTATCAATTTTCGATATTTATCGGGGGTACCTCGACACAAAACCTAGCTAAGAACACTTGCAGACGCTTATAGCACAACTGTGTAAATCTTCAAGAAAATCGGTTTAGCCGTTTCGGAGTCTATAGGTAACAGACACACACACATACACACACAGAGGCAAAGTACTAGTTATAAATAAGTTTTATATATATATATATATATATATATATATATATAGCCCCCTTACACTTTGATAAAAGTCAAACTAATGGTCAAGTCAACGCATACTTAGATACACCAGACTGATATCATTAGACCGTAAAAATGCCCAACTATCCATTACACGTATGTATACCTTAAACACACACACACACATACATGCTCTAACAGACTTACACACACACGCACTCAATACAATCAATGACCAGAACAGCAGCAGCCAGTAATGACCATTCGTTGAAAGGCACGAACTCGAACACAAGCTCTCCTACCATTCTGAAGATGAAATTTTGATCTCGAAATATTAATGTATAATAAATAAGTAATACCCAACAACTTCTTTAGCTTCCTTCATTTTACTAAACGCATTGTGACAGCCTTCAAGACCTTACGATACACCTAATATACACAATGCTTCAAACAAGTTACAAAACTTTGCTATATATATATATATATGTGTGTGTGTGTGTGTGTGTCTGTCTGCCTGTCTGTCT
Source organism: Ascarosepion bandense (assembly GCA_037127315.1). Lineage (NCBI taxonomy): Eukaryota > Metazoa > Mollusca > Cephalopoda > Sepiida > Sepiidae > Ascarosepion > Ascarosepion bandense. Next base: position 629,403 of record JBBBDQ010000300.1, on the reverse strand, counting down.
GTCTGTCTGTCTGTTACCTATAGACTCCGAAACGGCTAAACCGATTTTCTTGAAGATTTACACAGTTGTACTATAAGCGTCTGCAAGAAAATATATATATTATCGATTTTCTGCACTATTGGAAGAACTGCAACTTTGAAACTTCTGAATATTGTTTCTTATGTCTTTGTCTATGAGTGTATCAAATTTGATTAAAATCGGACCACTCCTTCTATAACCCGATTTTATATATATTGAATAAAACCGCTTACTTTTTTCCTACCAGGTTTTGAATTATGTGACTTTGTGTCCTACACGTCTTAAGTGGCTCATTACCTTATGTATATTGAATGTTCTATTTTGACTTTTGAAGCCTTGACATCTTTGCCTTTGTATATAAACGCGTGCAACAATTTAAGTTAAACATTTGCCTTCATTAAGTCTTTCAGAAGACGAAACTACTCGGCTAAGAATAGTTTACCTCTTGTCTTTCTATTCATATATGTGTGTGTGTGTGTCTCTGTGTGTGTGTCTCTGTGTGTGTGTCTCTGTGTGTGTGTCTCTGTGTGTGATAAAGAAAGAGAGAACCCTCCTTAAACTATGATATTGCATATGTCCAAAGTTTCACAATGCAAGTATTTTTTTTTCACGCTGAAGTTACCAGTACCAATCTTGATCGGTTTTGATTTCAGAGTTGTCCTTTAGACAGGTTGCCAGTCAGTAAGTTGTCACCCGGAATTTCAGCTCATCACATCATTTCTACTTTCAGTTAAAGAGAAAGAGAGAGAAAAGAGAGAGAGAGAGAGAAAGAAAGAAAAAGAGAGCGAGAAAGAGAGAAGCTGGGTTTACTAAACTTTGTTTTTGCAATTTTTAGTAAATTTCTCTTCTTTTAGTACAAGATAACAAGGATTAATTTACCCTCTGTATTCCAATTCTCGGGTTTACGGTTAGATGATAAACTACATCCAGCAGCAAAGCCTCTGATTGGGAGATTTTGATGAGCGTGGAACCACTTCTTAATTAATGTTGTTTTCAGATGCAAGTGGTAGCACCTGCTAGCGTCTCAAATATGGGCAAACAAGCAACCCTAAACCAGGATTCAAGACACTACAAAAGTACCAACATACATTTTATAGTAAAAAATAACAGCGATATACATTTCCACAATAAAAAGTTTCCAGCATTACATTTGTTTAATATATATATATATATATATATGTAAACATGTTACGGAAATTAACGAATTTTAACGAAACTTGGTTATAAGCAACCGACAATTTGTAAAGAATTATTTTGATATATCTATAAATATATATATCAAAGTCAGTCAGTAAGTTACTTGTTAAAATAACAAGTCATGACCAAAGTCTGACAAGAATTATGGGGACATTCACTTCCGGGACATCTTCACGGAAGAATGCTTTAAAAAGGAACATCATTATATATATATATATATATATATATATATATATGTGTGTGTGTGTGTGTGTGTGTGTGTGTGTGTGTATGTGTGTGTGTGTGTGTGTTAAAATTAATAATTTTAACTGTAAAGGAAATTCCTAAAACTCCGTAAAAATATAAATTCCGCTATTAGATAACCCATGAATAGTTTATATACCTCTAAACAAAACAACAATTATCTCTATTGTCTTCACGTCTTACTATCGCTTCTTTCATGTCACAATCCATATTGATCATTACTTACTTAAAGTCCTGCCTTGATGGGCTCTCGAGGATTTTACAGGGTTAATTTTAGGATTAAAACATTTTTTACTGATATTTATTAAAATATCATAAACAATATGAAAACCCTTGATGAAATATTTATTTTCTGAATATTGAAATTAATTCGTCCTGATTTGTTTATATTTCTGAAGGCTTAAATATTGGCTGTCTTTTCTAATACGATTCTAAAATGTACTTTTCACCATTCCCGCCCTTATTTTCATCCTGTCTTTTTTCACTGTTTTTTTTTCACCTTCTTAATCTTTCTCTTCTTTTTAACGTCTTTTATATTTCATTCTCTCTCCTTCTTTTTACTCTTTGCCCCTTTATCTCTCTCTCTTCTTTTCTTTTCTCTTTCTGACTAATTTTCAATATCTTTCTCTCTTTTTTCACATTTTCTCCTTTTTCCTTACTTTCACTCACTTTTACTTCTTTTCACTATCTCTTCTTTTTACTCACTTTTAAACTTTTCTCTTCTCTCTTTTTATGTGTTTCTCTCTCTCTCCCTCTCTTTCGTCTTCTGTTTTTCTTTGTATTTCTCTCTTTCTTTTTTCTTTACATCCTCATTTTTTCTCTTTTCCTACTTTCTTTTCTCACTTTCTTTTTCAGATGTAGATCCCTTTCCTTGAGAGAATAGATTAATGGACGCCATATTGTCTCCCAATATAACTCTCAATGCAAATATCATTAATTTTATATTCTCCTAAGAAAATAAATCAGCCAAGGCCATTGTCTATAATGATAAGCAATTTTTCCTCGCGTCAAAGTCAGTCAGTAAGTTACTTGTTAAAATAACAAGTCATGTCCAAATGTCTGACAAGAATTATGAGGACATTCACTTTCGGGACATCTTCAGATGAAAGCACCAGCCACTTGCAACCACGAAAGAATGCTTTAAAAAGGAGCATCATTAATTACCTAAAACGTTCGGAAAATCCGCCCAAAGTTTGTACAGTGCATCTAAAACATCGTTAAAAGAACCCCAGCTTCAGACGATGGAATGCTGTAAATTTCTCGGTTCACATAGTATTTTAAGATTTCGTCATTGAAATACTGTTTCTTTGGAAGTGAGTCGATCCAAAATATTCTCAGCACGCTCTTGATGTGTGCCATTATCTTCGTTAACAAGGGAGCATGTGTAAATCGTAGTGTGATCTAAACTGTGATAAAAACCCAATAGAATGGTAAACATAGAAGATCATATGAAAACTTTTTAGTTTGATTTGTTTCGTTATTTAAGCTAAAACTACATTTTTATTCTCTCAAGATGTCATCTTCAATAGTTACGCCTCCCACTTATCCCTCATAACAAAGCTCACCCGAGTCCGTTACTTTTAAACAGACTTCGTATATATAGATATTGAAAAAAAAGAAAATCTCTTCGTTTAGACAGACTTCGTATATATATATATATATATATATATATATATATATATATATATGAAAGAAAATCTCTTCGTTTAGACAGACTTCGTATATATATATATATATATATATATATATATTGAAAGAAAATTTTCTATAAATACTTTCACGGCTTCTGCTCCGATGAACTTAGATCACTAGTGCCCCCTAAATACGAATTTGAACGAGATACTAGATTAGCAACTAGATCCCACCCTTTTACAGTTAAACCGATAAAATGCAGCAGTAACTTCTACTGCAACAGTTTCTTTCCTCGCACTTCCCGACTGTGGAATTCTCTTCCACACGATTGCTTCCCCGACGGCTACAATCTCCAGGAGTTTAAATATAAGGTCAATAGACACCTCCTAACACACTAACCTGCTCCCATTCTATCAAACACTCTTCCCATCTGCCCAACCCTCATCCTCGGTATCCTTACTCATCTGTCACCTTCCTCGTGACATTCCCTATGTCTAACCACTCCTTCTCTTTACCTTCCCCTATGTAGCCCCATGCGCAATAGTGGCAGTGGAATGCCTTGCTTGGGGTGAGATGATTAAAAAAAAATCTCAAAACATAAATTCCTCTCAATATATTTGCTCTGGATGATATTAACTGATCTCTCTACTTTTATCTAATTGATATTTTATCTTAATTACATAAAATCTTCTGGATTATCCTCTCCGTCTTATCGTCTTCACGGGTTGTCATTCTCTTTATATAGTATATAGTAATTTTTTTTATTATTGGCATTTATAATAAAAACATTTTTCAGCGATACACAAGAGCTATCGGGTTTCGGTACTCTCTTTAGTAACTTATCAGACGATATACCTCATACCGTATATCGCCAGATATACACTATAAATTGCAATAATAAAATTAAATGCCAATAACAAAAAATAGTATATAGTAAAATTTTTTAAATTCAACAGAAAAAAAAAATGTTTGTTTTTTTGTTTTTTTTTTTTACTTTCGCCGCATCATTTTTAAACTTCTGGAGAGAGTTCTAAAAGTAGTGTAAAATATGAGACTGAAAACCAAAGACACATTGACAAAACAGAAGATGCCTCCCAAAAGTTATGTAAAGTATTAAGAAACATGAGATTTTCGTTCTTTTTCTTCTTCATGTGCTGTGTTCCTTCAAGACATAGGCGATCATGGACTTCCACTTGGTTCTGTCTCTTGTCGCTCTCAATAAATTTTCTCTTGGTATCTCTCGCAAGCCCTGCTACGTCAACCATTTGCTCAGATCTAACAAGTACGTCTCGCGCTGCTTTCCCCTGTCTCTTCTTTCATTTATCTGACCTGTGAGTATTAAGTTCTCTCGGCCTTCCTTCCTCATTACGTGTCCCATGAACCTCATTTGTCTCTTCCTGATATTTATTATCAATTTTCTTTTCGTTTGCATCCTTTCCAACACCTCATCGTTGCACGTGCTCTGTCCATGGTATCCTCAGCATCTCTCCGTAAAATCACATTTCTGCTGCCTAAAGCTTCTCCTTCAGAAACAAAGAAAGGAGAACTCAGTTGATAAGTAATATCAGTTCTACTATATGGCAGTGAATACTGGACAATTTTACCACAGAGGAAGAAGTAACTTACGCCAACTGTGATATGGTTTTTCAAAGTGATGCTAAGAATACCATAAACCGAACATGTAAGTAATGATAAAGTTTAAAGGAAAAGAAGTACATAAATATTTATGCTTCAAATGGAAATGAAGCTGTACAAAAGAAAATACTTGGAACATTTGACGCATACAAAATATGTTGCAGGCAGGAGGGACAGGGAAAAACATTGAAGGGCTTACCTAAAAAAAGTTTAGGTATATGAATGGCAGAAACAAAGAGTGGAAATGATAATAAAAAACATTTCTAAGATTTAAAAACAACAGAAAGTTGTAAAAAACCGCGTCAAGGATTTTGCTTAAATTCAGTAATGGTTCACGTTTTGTCTCCTCACTCTCGATTGCTTGAAGTAAAAACAATTTCTCTGAGGAAACTGTTTGATCAGCAAGGCCTTTCAAATATTATTTTTCCTTATTGTTATAGACTAGGTACCTCGACTAGTTCATTACAAAAACAGCATAGCATGATGTCAAAAAGCCTCAAACTTAAAAAAAAACAAATTTTTTCCATCAAAATTTTGATGCTATTACTAAAAGGAAAAACCAAATTATCTGCTGAAAGTTTTCCTCTGTAGCTTTGGCAAAGTGTTCGAGGATATTGTTAATGTTGAAGTGGTTCAACATCTCACAGTCCACGGCCTCTTTTCCGATAAACAGTATGTTTTCCACTTCACCATATCTACTGCTGATATGTTACCAATCATCACAGGCTCTCGATAAAAACTGTCGAAGCTCCTCGAAAGTTCCATGGCTATGGCATAACCGGACTATTGTTTGACCTAAGCCAGTCTTTTCTTTCAAATCGCATAATGAACGAATTATTAAAAGAACATACTTTTATATACTGATGTAATCAGATCCCAAGTAGACATTTATGCTCACGGCACAACCATTTACTCCCGCATCGATAAGAAATTTTCTGAGGCTGACAACAGCTCCTACCCCTATTAGAACGGACCAGGCTAGTCTCCCTGAAAGCAAATCTGTGCGCTTCCTCGGCCTAATTCTATCAACCGACTTCAAGTGGAATGACAACATTGAATCCAGGAAAGTTGGTTTCCTGTGTAGGTCTAGGAAGTTTTTCTCGTCTAAATCAATCTTACACATATAAATCTACCATCCGCTCGTGAAATGAATACTGCTGTCACATCTGGTCGGGTGCCTCTTTCTCACCGACATAATGTGGCTTTACTCTGTCTCTTCTACAAATAATTTCACGGCTTCTGCTCCGATGAGCTTAGCTCCCTGGTGACACGTCTGCATGAATTTAATCGAGCTACTAGACTAGCAAGTAGGTTCCACTTTTTTTCTTTTACAGTGAAACCAATAAAATGTAACCGCAACTTTTTCTCTTCAGCTTCTTTTCTCGTGCTTCCTGCCTGTGGAATTCCCTTCCGTATACTTGTTTCCCTGACAGCTACAATCTACAAGAATTTAAATGCAAAGTGAATTGCCATCTCTTATCTTCTTGACTTACATTCTTTCCCTGACAACCCTTGTATTAAGTTCTTCTTTTACATTCATGCAGGCCTTTTCACACCAGTATTATCATCCTTCTCTTACTCATTCTCTGATACACCCGAAACTTGTTCCTCTTTCTCATCACTCACCTCTTATACCAATCCATGCCTTGTTTGGGATGAATTGGTTATAAAAAAAAAGGTTTTCTTTTTCGTCAGCGTGTTACAAGAGTTTTCCCAGCGTTTACTATGAATAATGTAATCATATTAAATTTTTTTTGGTTCTGGTGAAAATTACTAATATGGAAATTCTTGCAAAAATCAAATAATTTGTCGAATTTTGATAAAACATTCAAGAAAAATAAATGTATTTAAACTATAATTTTTAGAAAACGTAATATTTTTACGTCTGTTGCCAACCTCCACGTAATTTAATCAAGTTTTTAGAAATTAAAATCTATGTTGAAACTTTGTATTATTTATTAAACTCAGTGGAGGTTGAGTTTGAGTTTTGTTTAACGGCATATCAACACCTCTGTGGGTTATTTAATGCCAAAAAGTTAGGGTTTTAAGGTATTTTTAATAGTCATTTATAGTGAGGAGATTGATTTAGTCAGATTTTGATTGATTTTTTTTATTTTAAAAAACTGAAGATGCCTTCTAGTTTTGTATTTAAAAACGTATTACTACTAATAATTATTTTCCTTCAAAAATGTATTGTTGGTAATATTTTTCCTTCAAAACTGTATATTTTTTTAAAATTATTTCCATATATATATTTCTATATAAGTTTATTTTTACATTTTCATAGTGTTTTGACTCCAGTTTAGGGATAAACTATTTGCCCATAGCTGGGACCCTAACAGGGGCTACCACTCCGGGTCAGAGTGAACCTGGGAACAACAGTAATTAAGATGGGGTTCCTTGCTCCACACAGCTTCCAAATCAGAGGCCTTGCTGCCGGATGGAGTTTACCGTCATACCCAAGACAGGTTGATTGTAGAATATAAATAATCTATATTTTTCAATCAGTTACAACTTTCCTGAAAATCTGTTCCGAATAGTAAAATAATAAACGCATTAAAACGATGTTATTATTTAATTAGATAATGTATTAATTGATTTTATAAATAATATATATTAAGGAAATTATAGTCTGAAGAAAAAAAAATTCGATGAATTTTTATAAGAATTGTTTTTATTTTATTTCTTTTTTAATTATAATATATTATAAAGGTTCAAAAATATTATTATAAATTCGTCAAGACCTTCTTGGTTGGATTATTAAGTTAATAATTGATTATTATATTTACTAATCGAAAATTGAAAAGCTACATACACATCTTCGTGTAAAAGATTTTAAAGAATTTTTTTTATTGTTTTGTGTGTAGAAATGTTCATTTTTGTTACGTATGATGCTTCGTAAGTGACATTTTTATTAAAAGATTAACGTGTTTCAAGGGTTGTAACGGAAAGGATTAAACATCAAATTTAAGAAGACAGAATTCATGGTTATCAAAAATGGACCCAATTTGCAAACTACGACCTGGATACAGCAAAATTAAATTAAAAAAAAACTCGAAGAGAGGAAATATCTTGGAATTGGTTGAAAATAGAAAGTATGGAATCTGAAGGGCCGCTAGAAAACAAAATTGGTCTACCATAAGCAAATCAAAGTATTTCTTAAATAGGTAAATTTCACTAAGCAAAATAAAAGAGTGTTGTTCTGTCCTATAACTTAGAGTTTCTTCTATACAGAAGCGATTGCTGTATAATCTGTCAAGAGATTAGAGACGAAGTAATACGAATGTGGTTCTACAGAAGAATGTTTAAAATAACATCAAGTAAAAATGTGGCTATTAATGAATTAAATGTAGAGACGAAAAACAATTCCATTTAGAATCAGAAATATAACTAACATTTCTAGAGCACATAATGACACAAAGGGGTTTGGTAAATGTACCACTCACTCCCTAAAAATAAGGATTGGAAGGAACGGAGATGAACTTCATATGGATAGAATATAAGTTAAGTAAATACGCAAAAATAGAATGGGTTATAATGCACGAATGCTTCATTTCACCGGATTTTCTCAAACTTTACAATGAGATTATACTGTTGATTTTCTAAGCGCCGCTTAGATGTGGCACAAGGCCGAAAGTATGGGACACCCAGTGAGAATCGAACTCACTACTCAGTTGTAAGAGGTTCTAGTGTGATAGGCTTGCTAACAATTGCACCACGTTGAGGTGCAAAAATGAGATTATATTGACGTGATACCGAGAGAATTAGAAGTTCTACCAAAATTCATTATTGGCAGCAACAATTTTACTACAACATAAAATATGCAGATGACACAATGTTTATAGAAGAAATAAAACTGCAAAATATTCTACAGTAGGTAGTTAAAGAACAGGAAACTGAAAGGAATAAAGATCAATTGCAAGAAGAGGAATTGCATGATTGTTAGCAAAAGAAATAACCCAACAAGAAAATTACAAATTGGAGATGCAAAATTTAAAACACAAACATATTTTAAACAAAAGAAAACTAAATGAAATCCTAAAGAAAGCAATAAAGAAAAGCAAGAAGGAAGGACTAAACATCAATTGCAAGAAGATAGAATGCATGCTTGTTAGAAAAAGGAACAACCTAACATAAAAATTACAAATTGGAGATACGAAAATATACATTACAAACATATTTTAAACAAAAGAAAACTACAAGAACTTCAAAAGAAAGCAATGTAACAATGCCCAACATGAGAATTACAAATTGGAAATGCCAAAAAGTTCAACACAAACATATTTTAAACAAAAGAAAACTACAGGAAATCCTAGAGAACGCAATGAAGAAAAGCAAGAAGAAAGGACTAAACGTCAATTGCAGGAAGACAGAATACATTCATGTTAGCCCAACAAACTGGAGATACAATAATTAAACTAATTTAAACAGGTGGCGCTTTAAAATAGCTATAAACACCTACCATAAACTAATCAAGCTATTCACTCAGTCATTTAAGTGTCATACGTGATACATACTTGGATAATTATCTTTAATAATTCTTGATTCTTGGATAAGTCTCTTTCGGATCTATGACTGATTAAGAATTTTCCCACTCTAAGTTTTCATTTATTTCTGCAGTAGACTGGTTGCCAACCAAGACTATAGAACTCACTCTGCCCTGAAATTTAATCCATAGCTTTCTTCTTAACAATACCATAAACATTTAAAGCAACAAATTAAAATGGAATTCAAACTCGGCACTCCGATTTCTCATTACATTGCACAGCAACACACAACAGAGTCAGTGGCAAGAAAACAAAGCATACACACCCAACTGTTTATATTCTGCCATTTTTTTTCATCTAAAAAACACCAATCTCTGATAATTATAAACTCTCCAAAGACTCTTTCGAGGTTTTATATTCGTTAGTATCATCATCATTTATCCATCACACCCAGATGGTCCATAGAGCAGTAACTTTTTGTTGCTGTAACAAACTGCTTTTTTACGCCCAACCCCCAAACCTGGAGGCCCGGTGGACCATTCTTGGTCCTTACATTTACAGCACCTAGTATTCACAAATGGTCAGCCATTTAAGTACTGACCAGGCTCGATGTTGCTTAACTTCAGTGATCAGACGGGAACCGGTGTATTCAACACGATATAGCCGTAGATATTCGTTATTATATGCACTTTAGATAAACTACTATAAGAAACAAGGATTGTTGTGACACTTTACTTACATTCCTTCGAATAAAATTACATGCAATTAGTGACACAATAACTCTTCTAATTTTATCGTACTTGAAGGAGAATTCCCCAAGTCTTTCCCTTCATCGAAATTCTTTACCGTCTGATATCTTTACGGTAATGGATGATCTCACCTCTCCTGGCAACAATGCTGATAGATACTCAATACACCTGAATGGGAGCACTTAAAAAGCCCAGTCGTTTCAGAAATGCTTTCATCTAGTTTTAAAAATCTGCTTGCATCTAGTCTTTAAAATCTGCTTGCATCAAAATCACTCAAATCTTTATTGTTACTTATAACAGAGGAATTACACGTTTCAAAATGAAATACACGGCTTCATTGCTTAGAAATTTTCAGGCGTAAATATGTGCACTTGTTACGAGTGGACAACTATCATTTTCTCTCTACGACGGTAAATTGCTTTTAGTTCTTACGTATATAACGAAGAGGCAAGTGAATGTTGAGTAAATATATGTCACGCAAAGGCCTATATTTTTATATGACCACTGAATATCCTCAACCTCATCATCGAATCATAATACGAATATAAGAATATAATTTTTTTTTCTATAGGCTACAACTGATTAGATATATATTTTAATGGAATTAATCAAAAACCTATCAGCTTAAAAAAATCTTTAGCCGACACAAATCCTTCTTAGGTACAAAGAAAAATAAACTGACCCAACCATAAACTGCGAATAAACAAGAACCCGACCCAACCATAAACTGGATCTACAGGATATTTTTGGCTGATCCTAAAGGTTCGGTATCCCAGCCTTGATTTCTTTGTATCATATACACTTTGGCGTGGAGGTGGTAAATACATAGTAAAGTGATCACACTGATCATAACATTTTCTCTCTCTCTCTCTCTCTCTGTCTCTCTCTCTCTCTCTCTCTTCTTCAACACCCTGACTCTGGGCGAAGAGGAACCCAAACGAGGCTCCGCCGAAGAGTAGAACCGTATTCGGGATGAGTAAACAAGAGCCCGACCCAGCCTTAAGTTGGGTATACGGGATATTTTTTGGCTGAGCTTAATGGTTCGGAATCCCCGCTTTAATAAACCTTGTGCCGCATCCGCCTTGGTGGGAAGGTGGTAAATACCTAGTAGAAGAGAGTGATCACACTGATCAAAACACTCTCTCTCTCTCTCTCTCTCTCTCTCTCTCTCTCTCTCTCTCTCTCTCCGTCGAGAGAAACTTAAACGACGTTTCGCCGAAGAGCAGAGTCTCTTTGGGGGTGAATAAAAAAGGGCCCGACCCACCCATAAGCTAGGTATACGGGATATTTTAACCGAGTTGAGAGGGTTGGAATCCGCCCCTTTAATTGAGAGAGCCGCCTTGGCGGGGAGTTGGGCAGAAGATTATTCCGCAGTAGGTTGCCATTGCTTTCTGCGGTAGACTGGTTGCCTCTCGAGAACAGACATTGTCAGATCTTTTGTCTTTGGGCAGGGAATCCAGACGAGGCTATACCAAACGCAGAGTCTCGTCTGGAGAGAAATACAGAAGAACCTATTCCTCTTATGCAAGGCCTACGGGGAATCTTTGCTCGAGCGTACCCGCTCGCAAATCCCCACATGAAAAACTGACCTTGTGTCGCATTCTGCCTCAGTGGATAGGACTTGAGTAAATACCCACAAAGAGCGTAAAAACTGTCCGAATGTTCTATATATATATAAGGATAGAGAGCTATAGATAAAAGAGAGAGAGATTGAAATATAATTTTATATTAGATTCATACATACAAGGATTAAACCGGAATTTAGACATACGTAAAAATGCAGTTTCTGCAGAAACTCTATTCTAAATCCTTTAAAATCCTATCAGATCTCTTAGACCATATAAAACATACAAAAGAAAAAAAAATCTGGAAAATAAAGTTCTACTTCATTTTTTTTTTATTCCTCGTCTCGTTTATAAAGGACGCAGGCATGTCCGAAATTTTAAAGTTTTAATACCTTTCTTATTAAGCTTCTATTTAGCCAAAAGGTCATAATATATATTTAATATACAATAAATATTACTTTTATTGTCAATATTATTTTTTTCTTTTTATCTCTCAATTTTTCTTTCATCAGTATATTATATATATAAATCAATTGGAGTAGATAGATCTATCTATCGCCCGGTTCACACTCCACCCACGTCTATTGAACAGGTTAAGAGGCTCATCCCTTGTTCCCTGTTTAGGATGTGTTTTCCGGCTTTCTCTTTTCCAATCTTCTCACTTTTTTTTTCAATTGGAGTAGATAGATCTATCTATCGCCCGGTTCACACTCCATCCACATCTATTGAACAGGTTAAGAGGCTCATCCCTTGTTCCCTGTTTAGGATGTGGTTTCCAGCTTTCTCTTTTCCAATCTTTTCACTATTACGTAGCCCCCTGCACATCAGTTGCGTTACCGCCTTGCTCGGGGTGATACGATTAAAAAAAATCACAGGCAAGATGCTATGATTACGTGTTTCATAAAATCTTTCATGAGATGATTTTTTTTTTTGATAATGGCTAAAATCAAATACGCTCGGAACAATTTTTATATAATTTATGTTCTGAAAGATCACACGAAAACGTATATAAAAAGTTAACAATAAAACCTTGTCTGTCATTTTCAACGAAATAGAGGGATTGCTGCCTAAATAGACAATGTGTGTGTGTGTGTGTGTGTGTGTGTGTGTGTGTGTGTGTGCGTGTGTGTACATGTTTCGGTAAAAAAGGTTGACAAGAAAGATTTTTTATATAATTTTTCCAGGATACTTAAAAGTTTCTCTTTTGCTGGACATTAGTAATGTAAACATGTTCCATAATTATAAACTTTCCAAACGCTTTCAGCCACTTTACTGGCCATTCTCAAGGGTGTTATACTTTCGATGTTGCCTTTTTTTACGAAACATGCTTAAAAGAAATATTGCTGCCCAAATATGTATGTAGATATATATATATATATATATATATATTATAAATTGTATATATATATGAATTTTATTTGTTTTAACATTATTTTTAAATAGATACTCGTATCTGGGTGGCTAGTCTTTTTTAATAAGTAATCAGTACCTTATATAATTTTTACCGGCCTAAATTGTTCGAGAAATTATTTGGAAAATATCAATCTTCCGGCAGGAATCGAACCTGAATACACCTAACAGATGCCGTCATTAAATCTGATGTGTCTTACCACTAGACTACGGAAGATCTATTTCTGACAAGATTTAATTTGTCTGTCATGAATCTTCCGTAGACATAACATCGTAGCCAGTTACTGCGTAAATGGGGGCTGGGTAATTTTTGACCAGTGTCCAGAGTGTCAGCGCTTGGGTTTCCCCACACAAAAAAAAAACGACACTGGGTAAGAATTCGCTCCAGTATGGGAACAGAGTAAATATCCTTCCTACAGGAATTTTCCTGATGGTTTAATTTGTTAACCGAGAATTGGCTTTTGTTTACAATCGATGAAAAATGGTGGAAGAATTCAAATTTTAAAAGCTTTTTTAAACCAAATAATTTTCGATTCCGGTCAATATAATTTTAGTTTGAAATATGCCAGGGTAATTGCTTACTGGAATTAGTAAATTTAATCTCTTGGCTTTTAATTAAAGCTAAAATTAAAGCTTCAAGAAAATATTTTTACTTTTAAAAATTCAATTTAAATTGCGGTATCGAAAATGAGTGGAGGTACCTACACGATATGCTTATAGCTCGCGTATCCAAACTTGTTTCAGTATCAGCATTTTGAATCAGTGTTTAACTTTTGACTAAGAGAATATATTTGGGATAGATAAAAAAGTAAAACTAAAGATCAGAGTTTATCTCCAAACTATTTTATTTGTGTGCTATAGGAAAAGATATACAGGAGGTAAAAAAACGAAAAAGTGTCGAGATGTGTACTTGGATACTGGCAACTATCAGAGAGTGTCCTCTTGGTTAAACTGCGGGGGAGGCCCTTCAATATAGCTATTATAGTAGTTTATGCGCCGACAACTCAAAGCTCGGAGGACGAAATAGAATCTTTCTATTCAATACTGGACAGTGCTAAGGCTCAGTGCGAAAGCCAAGAAGTTAGGATAATAATGGGGGACTTAAATGCAAAGGTAGGTAAAGATAGAGAAGGAGACACGAACGGCAATTTCGGACTAGGAGAGCGCAATGAAAGAGGAGAAAAATCGATTCAATGGTCCTCAGCCAATGACCAGGTTATTGCTAACACCTGGTTCCAAGAACACCCACGACGTTTATGGACATGGAGAAGCCCAGGAGGCGACACAAAGAACCAAATAGACTATATAACTATGAACAAGAGATTCAGGAACGCAGTGGTCCAATGCAAAACATACCCAGGTGCCGACTGCGGAAGTGACCACGTCCCAGTCATCTGCAAACTAAAAGTGAAACTCCGAAGACTGAAGAAGCCCAGCACATCACCAAGGCTGCAATACGACACGCTAGAGGACGACCTCACCCTACAGAAAGAATAAAATAACAGCATGAGAAAAAAAATGAAGAAAAAAATTGGGAAAGGGTACTCAAAATGGGTTTGACTAAAAGAAGCGATGGTGACCTCAGCGAACAACATAGCCCCAAAGGAAATCAGACCTAGAAGAAAAAACGAGTGGATGACTGAAGAGATTCTCCACATGATGCAAAGAAGACAAAAAATAACGCCAAGACACTGAGCAGAGTACAAGAAACTTCACAGGGAGATAAGGAACAAATGCAGACAAGCCAAAGAGGAATGGCTGAACAACAAATGGGCAGAAGTAGAGAGACTGAGCAGGAACAACAAAGCAGAGATGCATAAAGAGATAAGAGAACTGACAGGACAAAACACCTGCTCCTCAACAGGATGCATAAAATCCAAGGAAGGAACAATCATATTAGAGAAAGAAGAAATATCCCAGCGATGGGAAGAATATATAAAGGATCTTTTTTGTGACAAGAGAGAACAACCTAGAATACACAAGGAGATGGATGGACCGGAAATACCAAAATCCGAAGTAGTAGCTGCAATGGCCAAAATGAACAGAAACAAAGTACCTGGTCCAGACGGCATAGTGATAGAGCTGCTGACAGCCTTAGAAGAATATGGCATAGAAAAGATTACTGACATAATAAACGGAATTTATAGCAGCGGAATAATACCAGACGACCTATGCAAGTCGATATTTATAGCACTCCCGAAGAAACCTTGCGCAAAAGAGTGTGAACTACACAGAACTATCAGCTTAATGAGTCACATTGCAAAACTGATTGTCAGAATCCTGATAAATAGAGCGAGAAGCAGAATCAGGCCAGAGATAGGGCAGGAACAGTGCGGGTTCGTCAAAGACACTGAAACAAGGAACGCCATATTCATGATTAGGATGCTCTCTGAAAGGGCATTACAAATGAAGAAAGACTTGTACCTATGCTTCATTGACTACGCGAAAGCATTCGCCAAAATACGACATAAAGAATTGATGGAGATGCTAGGCAGCCTCGACATTTTCGGGAAAGAGATAAGAATAATCAAGAATCTCTACTGGCAGAAAACAGCCTGCATATGGACAGGTAACGATCTCAGTAGATACACAAAGACAGAAAAAGGCGTAAAACAAGGATGTGTCTTTTCACCGGATTTGTTTAACCTATCCAGCGAGAATATTTTGAGGACCCTAGATGACACGCCAGGATTTGTTATTGGAGGCCACAACCTGAACAACATAAGGTATGCGGACGATACAGTGCAGATTGCGGACAAGGAAAGGAAACTACAAGACCGCATACAGAAAGTAGCAGTGGAGAGTGACAAAAAGGGACTATAAATAAACTTTAAGAAAACTGAGTGCATGGTCATCAGCAAAAGATACAACCCAAAATGCCAAATACAGGTGGGGGATAACAGAATCAAGCAAGTACAAAAATTTAAGTACCTAGGAAATGTTCTAACAGAAAATGGAAAGTGCGACACGGAGATCCGAAGGCCAATTGGCATGGCAAAGGACGCGTTCCAGAAGATGAGCAAAATACTAACACACAGGAAAATCTCAATAGAAACAAAGAAAAGAGTGCTGGCCTGCTACGTGATGTCAGGAAATTGATACTGAGCATCAGGAAGAGACAACTGAAGTTCTTGGGACAGGCAATGAGGAAGGAGAGCCTGGAGAACCTGATACTGACTAGTCAGATAGAAGGAATGAGAGAAAGAGGAAGGCAGCGGATAACATATTTGCAGGGTTTGATCAGGTGGATGACGGAACGGGGGTTGCCAGGAGCAACAGGAGCAAACATACTAAGAGCCACAAGGGATAGCGAAACGTGGAGAACCATGAAGGGACTGGGCACATAGAAGAAGAAGAATATTATGTTAAATCGTGACAACGAATAAATGTTTGTTACCATTCATCCGCACGCACACGGGAGCAGTATACGACACATCGATTAGTTTAAAGTGAAAATCTCATGCATACATGAGATTAAAGAGAAAAATTGCACACCTCCCTCAGGAATCATTGGACTGCCGCTGGCATCAAGAATTGTCTCTATTAGTGCAGTTTTCTTTTTCAGCCACATCGCGTTCAAACAGCGTTTCCTGCAAAGTCATCAATACCTAGTTGAGTGACCGCATGTGAATTCAACGCTGCTGTAGGCTTGAATGGGCTGATGGCTGATGGATATATAATGGCTCGGAATTGTTGATCGGTAAGCCGAGTTTCAATTCTTTTAGGATTCTTGTATTTTAACGCTCTTAGGAAATATATAAATCCACCTTTTTGACCCACATCTATAAGTGAATTAGTAAGATTTGTGTCACTAAAGCATTATTACCTTAAATAAAATTGTTACAGTAAAACAAACACTTTCTAGCTTTAAATAATCTAATATACTCCCGCTCCAGTAAGAAACCTGGCATGGCGGACAGACACAATCTCGTTGCTGACCTTGAACTGGATCTACACTCTGTGGTGAATTGGGGCAAGAAGTGGCTTGTCAACTTCAATACGTCCAAGTCCAAGCTGTTGTCTGTCAACCATCACAGGCAACCTCTCCTGCCTCCCATAAGCATGGACCAAGCGATTCTCCCTGAGTGCAATACACTGCGCCTCCTCGGCCTTACTCTCTCTTCTGATCTCAAATGGAACCGCTACATCAAATCCATAGCTAAATCCACTGCTAAGAATGTTGGGTCACTGTGTCGATCCAGGATGTTCTTTCCGCCTGAATCCATCCTGCATATTTCCAAGTCTACCATTCGACCCTGCATGGAGTACTGCTGCCATTTATGTATTCTCGACGGGCTCCAAAGGAGAGTTAGTAACGTGATAGGTGCTGACTTAGCGGCTCGACTACAGCCACTTCCCCACCGACGAGATGTGGCCTCCCTTTGTCTGTTCTATAAGTACTTTCATGGCTTCTGCTCAGATGAACTTAAGTCACTGGTGCCTCCTCAGCAGGTGTTTACTCGTGCAACCAGTATGACAACTGTGTCCCACCATTTCACAGTTAGGTTAGCCAAATGCAGACGACAATTCTACTCCTGCAGCTTCATCTCTCGCACTTCCCGCCTGTGGACCTCGCTCCCATATTCTTGCTTTCCTAACGGCTACAACCTCCAGAAATTTAAATGCAATGTCAATACTCATCTACTATCCACTTGACTCTAGTCCTTCCCCCACCCCGTATATCCTTCCCTTTTTCTCTCCCCTTGCAACTGTCATCACACCTGCATTTTTATCTTTTTATTACTTCTTCCTAAGTGGTTTGTAATCCTCTTCTCCCTCCTCTAATTAATTTTCTTTCAGTTATGTAGCCACCTGCACATCAGTGGCATTTACGCCTTGCCCGGGGTGAAATGATGATTAAAAAAAAAGGTTGATAAATCATATAAAATAGTTTTGAGCCATAGACAACTAGATAGATAGATAGATAGATAGATAGATAGATAGATAGATAGATAGATAGGAACAAGATTTAGATAGATAAGATTTAGATAGATAGATAGATAGATAGATAGATAGATAGATAGATAGATAGATAGGAACAAGCTTTCTTAGATAGATAGATAGATAGATAGATAGATAGATAGATAGATAGATAGATAGGAACAAGCTTTCTTAGATAGATAGATAGATAGATAGATAGATAGATAGATAGATAGATAGACAGTAGATAGATTTAGATAGATAGATAGATAGATAGATAGATAGATAGATAGATAGATAGATAGGAACAAGCTTTCTTAGATAGATAGATAGATAGATAGATAGATAGATAGATAGATAGGAACAAGCTTTCTTAAGATTTCTTAGATAGATAGATAGATAGATAGATAGATAGATAGATAGATAGATAGATAGATAGATAGATAATGCATAATGCATAGTGACTGTATCATTATATCGCTACGTTTTCTTATTTAAGCCACAAAATGCTCATGGGGACTGGGGGTTAAACCGGTCTGTTTCTTGTTATTTAGAGCCAAATTAGATTAGTTATTTTAATACTTCCTTTATTTAATTTATTTATCTACTATATATTTTTATTTATCGTGATTATCTACCTGCATGTTTTCTTCAGTTCTAAATGTTGGTATCTGAAGTAAAAGTTATTAGGTTTATGTTATTCTTTTGGGTCATGTTGTGCTTATAGCTAGCGATTCCATGTCTGCATTTTTTAAAATTAACTCTGATATTTATTTCAGGAATTTATATTATTTAGGTAAAGTAAAACCTAAACTAAACATCAGACTCTATTCCAAAATGCAAACTATTTTTACTTCAGTGAAATCAGATTGGTTTCCGAAACATTTTATCAACTTCGATATGAGGAGATGAATTGTGTTTTCGATCGCGAGGTTAATGTGTTTTTCTCTTCTTTAATTATTGAAATGCACTTAAATATCTCATGTGTCAAATTATTTATTTCAAATCTGTATTTTTCTGTCCCAAATTGAATATTTCAGAATCTGTTATTTTTCTTTAATGTTTAATTGAATGAAATATTAAACATCAATCCCACACACTTTTTTTCGGTAAAGATTTATTATTATATTGCTTATAAATGTCAAATGCAATTTGTGTTTCAGGATTATTGGGAAGCCTTCGTCATACCTTCTGATAAAATTTTATAAATCTACCATTCGTTCGTGCATTAAATACCGTTGCCATATCTGTTTGGCTTCTCTTGTTATTCATCTTGAAGTTCTCAACAAAATCTAAATGAGCATCTGCAGTATAATAGATCCTGACTTGCCAACTCGCCTTCAATCACTTTCTCATCGATGTGATGTGGCTTCCCTCTGTCTTTTCTACAAGTCTTTTCATGCCAACTTCTCTGATGACCTTTTTCTCCTTGTACCTCGACCACATGTACTTACTCGTGCTCCTAGATTGGCATTAAGGTCTAGCCCTTTTACTGTCCAATTGGTTAAATTTAACCGACTCTTCTACTCTAACAGTTTCTTTTCTCGCAGTTCCATTTGTATGCTTCCCTGAGAGTTACAATCTCCAAAAGTTTGAATTCAACGTCAATTTCCATCTTTATCTACTTGATTCCCATCCATCTCTTATCTTTTCTTCTGCATCCCCTGTACCTTTTTTATTCTCTTTCTGACACCCCCCTGCGCACTAGTGACATTTCTGCATTGCTTGGGGTGAAATGATTATAAAAAATCTCGACCCCCACATATTTTACTCAAAGAAAATTATTTGGTGATTTTCTTCGGAAAAGATCTATTACTATATTGCTTAAAAATGTCAAATAAAATTTGTGTTGCTGGGAAACTTTCTTCATACTTTCTGATAACGACAAGTCTCTTGTTTAAAATAGATCTAAACAAGTAAGTAAAAAACAATTAAATCTACCCCAACTGATGAAACCTAAAAATAAACATAATCTGAGGTTACCTGAAAACCAGCTCCCCCACTAACCGGTTGGATAGTGTCTTTTTTTTAAGTCATGGTAATGATGAAATTAGGATGTGCGTTGTGGTACAGGGGATATCGGCTCGGAACAAGAAATCGGGGAGCCGAGTTCGAATTCCAGTTGAATCCATTGTATTCACTTACGCGCAAATACCCTTAGGAAAGGTATTAATCCGTCTCTTCCTTCCAGTTATGGGTTAGATAACAGGACAGATTGGGTTCTATAGCCTTGGTCGGCAACCAGTCTACCGCAGAAAGTAATGGCAACCTACTGCGGAATAATCTTCTTCCCAGTCAGTCATGTCTCTTTCGAGACATGATCGCCCAAGCGTGTATCACGTATGGAACCTAACTGACTGAATGATGAAATTAACCGTTTCGATGCAATAAGCGTTACTGGCGGTTGAAATTTATAAAAAAAATTTTTTTTTCTTGAAATAGTTCTTCAAGAACTTGAAAACCTCCCAAGCGCATTGTCATTCTAGTATTTTCTAGAGTTTTCTTTCAAAATTTTCTTATTGGCATTGTTGAAAGTTTAACATTTGATTATAAAAGAATGTTTTGTAGTTTTCTTAGAACATTGTGTATATTAGGTGTATAGTTAGGTCTTGAAGGCTATCACAATGCGTTTAGTAAAATAAAGGAAGGTAAAGAAGTTGTTGGGTATTACCTAATTATTATACATTAATATTTCGAGATCGAAATTTTATTTTTAGAATGGTAGGAGAGCTTGTTTGCGATTTCCGTACCTTTCAACGAATGGTCATTCTTGATGTATAATAAATAGGCAGTACCCTAGATAATAGGTAATACCATGGATCAATCTATAGATGCATTAAGAATGGTCATTCTTAATGTATAATGAATAGTTTTAAAAAAACTTAAGTATCCGCAAAGCCATCAGAAACTGAATCATCGGATTCTAGAAGTGTAAGGGGATTAAATAATGGAATAAAAGAAAAGAAAATATTGCTTAAGGACGATAATTATTTTTTTATCTCATCCATTTCGTTCCTATCGTTAATTTTCCACGGAAGATATACTGTGAGGTCAGGGGGACTGAGTCCCTTATGCCAACTAATGGGCTTTAAAAGCAGCGAGGATTGCTTGAACCCATCTTAAATTAAGCAAGCACTACAAAAAATATTTCGAAGATTTTTGTATCGATCTTTTTATTATTGAGTTTTGATAACTAAAGCAATGACCAGAACTAAACTAGGGAACTAATGGAAATACGTGTGGCTTCATTAAAGACACTGGAACAAGAATTGCAATCATTTTACGAGAATACTACCAGACAGAACTATACAAATGCACAAATTATACTTCATAGATTACGCAAAAGCATTTAAGAAGGTATAACACATACATATAGACGCTGCTTAGATAACTTATTAAGAAAGGATATTAGAATATTTCAGAATATTTTCTAAGAAAAAACGAAGTGTATACGGGCAGAAAAAGAAAATTAGTACATAAAATACAGCCAGGCGTCAAAGATACGTTTTCATATCGAATTTACTTAATTTATAAAACGAAGAGATCCTAAGAAAACTAGACGCTCTCAAATGGTTATTGGTAGACACAATCGTAACAACGTACGAATAGCTGATGGCAACTGCAGAACCCCCAATATTAATTAATAAAAGAAAGGAGGGGAACAAACTATTAGTTATAGAAAGAGAGATTATAGGACTGGTAGTAGAAAAAAATCATTAAAAAAACTCAAAATTAAATTTTAAATTAAACATTAAGGAAATAAGGAGCAAATGCAAACAGGCTAAAGAGGAATGGCTCAATAACAAATGTGCCGAAGTAAACAGATTGAGCAAGGCTAACAAGGAAGAAATACATCAAGAAATAAGGGAACTGACAAAATAAAGAACGTGTTCCTCAACAGGATGTATAAAATTTAAGAAGAAATACTCCAGCGATGGGATGAGTATATAAAAGTTCTCTTCCACGATAAGAAAGAGCAACTGATAGTAAACAAAGATGCAGACGGAACGGAAATACTAAAATCCGAAGTGAAAGCTGCAATGGCCAAACTGAACAGGAACAGAGCAGCTGGACCAGACAGCATTGTAATAGAGATGTTGACAGCTTTAATTAGGGAAATAATAAATGAAATCTACAACAGTAATGTAATACCAGATGGCCTAGGTAAATCAATATTCATAGCTCGGTGTAAGAAGCCAGATGCAATTGAATGCAAACTCCACCGTACAATCAGTTTAATAAGCCACATAACGAAACTCATCGTCCGAAACTTTATTGATAGAGCGCAAAGCAGAATCAGACACAAAATAGGACAAGAACAGTGCGGTTTTGTAAAAGGCACTGGAACAAGGAATGTGATATTTATGTTTAGGATGCTATTAGAAAGGACGATACAATGAAATAGAAGTTTACCTGTGGTTTGTAGACTATGCCAAGGTGTTCGACAAAGTACGCTACTAGTTATTGATAGAAATTGCTATGTGATCTCACTTCTTCAATATGGCTGTGAATGTTGGACAATGTCTTCGAAAATGAAGGAAAAACTTGGAGCAACTGAAATGTAGTTCTACAGAAAGAAGCTGCGAATACCATGAAACCTCATTATTGCATGTGGGCAATGATGAGGTTTTAGAAAAGACGAAAACAAAAGAGAAATTAATACTGAGCATCAGTAAGAGACAGCTGAAGTTCTTGGGACATGTGATGAGGAAGGAAGGCTTGGAGAATCTGAAACTCACAGGTCAGATAGAGGGAAAGAGAAACAGAGAGAAGCAGTGGATAACATATTTGAAGGGCCTAAGCAAGTGGATGGTAAATCAGTGTTTGGGTGGAGTAACAGGTGAAAGCGTGCTAAAAATTAACAGTGATAGGGAGACCCGAAAAGCCATGATCGCCTCGGTCCTAAAGGGACATGGCACACAGAAGAAAAAAAGATGTAAGAAAAAGAGACCAAGAAGAAGATTGGAAACAGTATGATCAAGCAAGTACAGAAATACAAGTATGTGGGAAGTGTTAAAATAAACATGTGACAAAGAAAGAGGAAATATCATTGGAATATCTGAAGATGTTTTCTGAAAGAAAATAAAATTATTAAAAATAAGTATTGTTTTTATCATAAGCAAAGGAAAGAATGCTAAACTACTATATAATGTTAATCCTCTTATATGATAGTTAATGTTGGACAGGTAAAATGAAACTACGGATAACAGAAATGTGGTTTTACAGAAGGATGCTGAGGATACTATAGACTGGTCACAGCTAACAAAAATCTACAGTCGCACTGAAATAGCGACAAATACACAAATATCTATACAAATATAAATTACGGTAACTTTGGCAAGAAACAATGAAAAGCGTACTGAACTGTTAGCTCGTATGATAGAAAAGAAAGGTAAATTTTTGTTTTGTTCCCCGAAGACCTTTACCCCGCCAAAACTTTCTAAAACATGCTTAATTCCGTGCAAATGTACATGCTGAACTCAAATCGATAATTGTTTATTGAAAAAAAACTACCTTTCTTTCATGGTATTGACCATAAATACGTCGGACCCCTTACCACCGTCGTCATCTCTGATTCACCGCTGAATGACTTGAAGTGTAGGATACTTTTTCTGTCGATTTTCTTCATTTGAGCAAACACTCCTCGATTTGTTTGGTTTCGGAACTCATTTTGCGCGTAATGATTGCAAAAAGGAAGTTAAAAGAACGAAAAATCGTAAACCTACGCGTGAATTCAGTCTGCAGTGAATAACATTTTCTAACCGCGGTTAGGGGGTGAGATAAACATCTACAAGAAGTTCCATATTTTTCTGCTCGATAACAGGGAAAAAGGTAGGTTTCTTCAATAAACAATTACCGATTTGAGTTCAGCAGATCCATTTGTACGGAAATAGGGATGTTTTGGAAAGATTTGAAGGGGTAAAGGCCTTCGGGGAACAAAACAAAAATTTACTGAAAAAAAAACGTTTGTTTGAGTTACAATGAATTGAAATCTCTGGACGGCCACAGTTGCTTAGGTCCTGAAGGTAAACGGCACATAAAAAAAGAAGTTTAAACGAATGTCGAATATATAAGGGATGGTAATCTAATTTTCATAAACCACAGTGATCGTTTAAAATCACTAATCCGGAACCATCTTACTGCCGGTGCCGAATTAGTGATAGTCGTTTTGTAGTATACGCGTACCTTTAAGAAGAATGCGATTGTCTGGAATCCAGTGTGAGCAAGCACAAACTGCTGAGATGATTACTTTTTCAAGTGAAAAAGCTAATCAAAATTCTGTGTAGACGATCTTATTGATCGAGGAGTATTCTCGGAAGTGGGTTGCTGTTCTATCGGAAGACAGAAACGTGCCGCCTGTGATGGAAGAGGCGACTTCGTCAGAGAATGCACTTGATTTAATAAAATCCTTCAGTCACAATAGTATTGACCGGCTTAGTTTTCATTTACCAACCACAAGTTTGACCCGAACAAAAAGAACTTTTATTTCACGAGTTACTGCAAAATTATAAGCACAAAAAAATATAGAGCTTAAGTTTATGACTGTCCTCAATTCGATGAAGATCCTGACGCCAGAACGTATTTAAGCGCTAACTAATTTAAGTTATTTTCTTTTTTTCTTGTTTTGGCATTACAAAGACATCAATAGATAAAGTACATTGTGAATTGCGAAACAAATATTTGCCCGGCATTTTTCAGTTCCAGGGCAAAGAATCAAAGCATTTACGTTTACTTTTCATGACTGATAAACCTCTTCTGAACCTTTGACATCGCAACACGTACGGGTTAAGGACATGATTAAATATTCCACGGTAATGTTCCACTGTATTGCTCGTATTTAACCCAGAAAATTAACAAGGAAAAATATATCAAAATACATATCAACTACTACCACCACCACCACAACAACAACAACAACAAAACATCATTGGTGTTTTTTTTTCCTGGACAAGGTAGCTTGACGGAATCCAACCCTCTTCAACATTTTTTCCTCCTCCTATACTAGACGCCAACCATTCTGTGCTGTTATTTACCTGTACCTGGGTGAAAAAGAGATAGATTTATACCTCTCTCAAATGAAGAAGCACGAAAGTGATTGCAATGAGCTCAATTGGAATTCGAATTCATCTATCTGATTCCTCACTCCTAGTCGCTTTAGTGAAAATGTGTCTTTTACTTAGACATTTTTTTAATCATCTCACCCCAAGCAAGGCATTCCACTGCCACTATTGCGCATGGGGTTACATAGGAGAAGGTAAAGAGAAGGAGTGGTTAGACATAGGGAATGTCACGAGGAAGGTGACAGATGAGTAAGGATAGCGAGGATGAGGGTTGGGCAGATGGGAAGAGTGTTTGATAGAATGGAAGCAGGTTAGTGTGTTAGGAGGTGTCTATTGACCTTACATTTAAACTCCTGGAGATTGTAGCCGTCGGGGAAGCAATCGTGTGGAAGAGAATTCCACAGTCGGGAAGTGCGAGGAAAGAAACTATTGGAGTAGAAGTTACGGCTGCATTTTATCGGTTTCACTGTAAAAGGGTGGAATCTAGTTGCTAATATAGTATCACGTACAAAGTTCATCGGAGCAGAAGCCGTGAAATAACTTTTGTTAATGTGCCTGGCTTTATAGCTATTTCTGCTACAGGTTTCCTTCTAAATAGATGTGAATAAGAGTGAAATAAATAAGATGTGAATAAGATGTAATAAGATGTAAAGATGTGAATAAGATGTGAATAAGATGTAAAGATTTAAATAAGATGTAATAAGAATGTAATAAGATGTAATAAGATGTAAAGATGTAAATAAGATGTAAATAAGATGTGAATAAGATGTGAATAAGAGTGATTTAAATAGTGTGAATAAGAATACCTCATTTCCAGAATACCTCATTTCCAGAAGACTATGGCGAGTACAAGCGGCTAGTAAATCCCCGGTGCTTAGGCACATTTGCGTTTTATTAATGCTCATATACTTGTTCTTGTTCATGTCTACTAATACACACTTCAAAAATTCCCGATTTTTAGGTCACCCTATCAGCCGCTACGCGTGTCATCTGATTTTATGTTGCATGTATATATGATTATGTATGAATATGTGTATGTGTTCGCGCAAAAGAAAGTATTTTTTTTTAAATTTTCTCTTTAAGGGAGCGACCTGTATTTCCATTCGTTTTTATGGTCTTTGTGAATCTCATTTGTGTAACATCCTTTGTTAAATAAAGACGGAAGATGATGATGTTTCGTCTGAAATAGACCTATACTTCCGATACACCATGAGATAACGTTTCTGACTTAATTTTTCTTATATATATATATATATATATATATATATATATATATATATATATGAAAAATTAAAACAGACACGTTATTCCATGGCTAAGCGGAAGTAAAGGCCTATTACAGGCGAAGCTTCTTCAGCTTCAAACCCTTTGGTCGGTAAGAGGCTGATAGAGTGATAATTAAAGGGATCAGAGGGCTCTCGAGAGTTTTTAAGGGAAGGAACTACAAAGGAGGACTTCTAACAAGCAGTAAAGCAAAATGCAGCGAAGCAATAGTTGTAGAGTTTCCAGAACACAGAAAGTTCAGTGGCCCATTTTTTAGGACGATTGGAATTCTATCACCTCCGCTTGCCTTATGGAAGTTAATTTTGTTGAAGACCAGAGAGGGGGTTACGTTTACGGCACTCCGTTGAGTCTCCATTCTAGGTGGTAAATCGAATGTAGGTACTCGAGACGAGTCAAATGAAAATTTAAAGTGAATTTGCAATCATTGCACTCAACCTTGTGTGCTGTAGCTGCAAGAATCTCAAATTCATTGAATAAAGGAGGAATCGAAGGTTTGATGTTTAACAGTTTTTCAAAGTCAACGCTAGTCTATGGAGCCAAAACTGCGTGTTGCTATACGCTGCTTCATTCTATTAGTAAACAACAGGTTAGCGTCATTTAGGATCCGCTTGCGTTCATTCTTCTTCTTCTTCTTCTTCTTCTTCTTCTTCTTCTTCTTCTATGTGCCCTGTACCTTCAGGACGTAGGCGATCATGGCTCTCCACGTCACCCTATCCATTGTTGCTCTTAGTATGTTTGCTCCTGTTGCTCATAGCAAAACCCGTTCCGTCATCCACCTGATCAGACCCTGCAAATATGTTATCCGCTGCCTTCCTCTGTCTCTCCTTCCTTCTATCTGACCAGTCAGTATCAAATTCTCCAGGCTCTCTTTCCTCATTGCATGTCCCAGGAACTTCAGCTGTCTCTTCCTGATGCTCAGCATCAATTTCCTTTTTGTTGACATTCTTTCTAACACTTCGTCGTTGCTTGTACGCTCAGTCCACGATATCCGTAGCATCCTTCTGTAGAACCACATTTCGGCCGCTTCCAGTTTTGTCCTAATTTTCGATGATATTGTCCAGCATTCACTGCCGTAAAAAGGCGCATATAGTAGTCAGACGCTTTGTCCCGGTAAAGCCAGAAGTGATTCCTGTGCGCAATGGTAACTGAGCAAGCAAGAGATAACCAAATGAATGAATGAGGTTTAAGTCTGAACTTCCTGGCTGGAGTAAAACCATCAATGCCAGCTTTCATCCAGGAAGATATCTGAGTCGCAATTTTAACAGGGAGACTAAACAATTTGTTCCAAGGGACGTCATAAAGAATATCGCGAAACCATTTCGAGTCCGCTCTTTGATGGCAGTAAGATATACTGCTGGCAAGAGTTTCCAGATTTGAGGGGGAGGACAAGGAGATGTTAGCGGAAAACACTGCATGATCAGAGTTGCCAAAAAAGCAGAGCAGCAAAGCATGGCAGGAGTCAGGGATAGATGTAAATCACATATCTAGAATGGAAACGTGTCCTTCAGAAATACTGGGAAAACATATATATATATATTGTTTTTTTTTATATTTTTTACTGTTTACTCGTATTTGAGTTGATAGTGATTTTTTTTTTAATTAAAATGCATATTTATTTGCATTTACTGGCCTGAATAATCTAATTAGTTATAGCTACCGGCCTGATTAATCAAAAAATATTGTTATGAAAATATGCGTCTGAGTTAATCTATTCCTTAACAAATTTCGTATTATTTTGTATATATATATATATATATATATATATCTTAGTCAGAAAATCGCCGTGGTTTTGAGAATGAATATAGAAAAATTAAATCTTTCAATTTCTTAGCGAATATATATATATTTTAATTTTCAAAACTTGTGGAGTTTACTTTAAACAATTATAATTCCAGCTGATTATAACGTCTATAACAATAATAAACAATTTTCAATCAAATAATAAACAAGTTTGCATTAAAAAAGGTTAGCAAATATAGACGTTAAAATGTCCCAACCGGAGATGTGGATTTCTTAAATAATGTAATTGAACCTTACTTTACAATATGGGCTTTCCACAGCTTTATGGTAAACTCAGGTCTAGCCTGAAATTTGCTTTACATATTTAAAATATATAATATTGTTACTTTTTACTCTTACTGATTTAAAAAGCCGAATCCAGTTTTTAAATGTGTTAACTTTTGGTCTTTTAAAATCAGCATTAACAAAAATGAATAGCATTATAAACTCAAAATATAATAATACAATTATAATTCTGACTTCCAACACTTCTTCTTCTTCTATGTGCCCTGTCCCTTCAGGACGTAGGCGATCATGGTTCTCCATGTCTCCCTATCCCTCGTGGCTCTTAGTATGTTTGCTCCTGTTGCTCCTGGCAACCCCCGTTCCGTCATTCACCTGATCAGACCCTGCAAATATGTTATCCGCTGCCTTCCTCTGTCTCTCTTTCCTTCTATCTGACCAGTCAGTATCAGGTTCTCCAGGCTCTCATTGCGTGTCCCAGGAACTTCAGTTGTCTCTTCCTGATGCTCAGTATCAATTTCCTTTTTGTTGCCATTCTTTCCAGCACCTCATCGTTGCTTGCATGCTCAGTCCACCATATCCGTAGCATCCTTCTGTAGAACCACATTTCGGCCGCTTCCAGTTTTGTCCTCATTTTCGATGATATTGTCCAACAAAAGGTTACGAAGGCCAACCACCCTACCACGTCAAGAAAAGACAGCGTGATATCAGTTACTAGACTTGAGAGACCTTTTCTTTTTCTATGTGCCGTATCTCTTCATGACGTTGCAATCATGGCATTCCACATCTCCTTATCCCATGTAGTTGTTAATACCTCTTCTTTTGTTAATGATACCAAAGCTTGTTCCGCCATCATCTTGTTCAAGTATGTCACACATTTTTCTCCCCTGTCTCATTTTTCCAGTCTGTCCTGTGAATTTTTGATTTTCTAAACCCCTTTTCTCATAAAATATAAAATAAAATGTTATCTGCAATATATTTTGATAGAAGAAATACAAATATAAAACAATACATTTTCATAATAAAAATTTAAAAATTGCCTGCAATATATTTTCATATTGAAAATAGAATTTACCAGCAATTCATTTTAACAATAAAAATAATTTTAAAAAAAATTTTATAATAAAATAAAATTTGCTAGCAATACATTTCATTTTAATAAGAAAAATAAAATATTGTCAGGATTACATTTTCATAATAAAAATAAAAAAATAGCTAGCAGTATATTTTCAAAATAAAAATAAAAATTACCAAAAATATATTTTCATAATAAAATAAAAAATTTCTATGAAAACGTATTTAGAATTAAAATAATAATTACCAGCAATACATTTTCAAAATAAAAATAAAAAAAAATTCAGCAATAACCTTTTTATAATAAAAATTAAAAACTGCCATCATAAAAATAAAAAATTACCGCCAGTACATAAGAAAAAAAATTGCTAGCAATACATTTTCATAATAAAATAAAAAATTGCCAGCAATACATTTTCATAATAAGAATAAAAAATTGCCAGCAGTACATTTTCAAAATAAAATAAGAATTGCCAGCAATACATTTTCATAATAAAAATAAAAAATTGCCAGCAATAAATTTACATAATAAAAATAAAAATTTACCAACAATACATTTTCAAAATGAAAATAAAAATTGCGAGCAATACTTTTTATAATAAAAATAAAAAATTGCCAGCAATACATTTTCATAATAAAATATAAAATGTCAGCAAAACATTTTCATCATGAAATACAATTTTGCCAGAAATGCATTTTTATTTTTATTTCATCTTTTTTAATCATTTCCCCCCAAGCAAGGCATTCCACTGCCACTATAGCGGAAAGGTGCTGAGAGAGCGATTAGATATAGGAAATGTCAGAAGGAGGGTGATAGACGAGTTAGGAGGTACATAGGAAGAGTGTTTGAGAGAATGGGTGAGAGTTAGTGTGTTAGGAGGTGTCTATTGACCTTACATTTAAACCCCTGGAGATTGTAGCTGTCGTGAGAGCAAGTATGTGGAAGGGAATTCCACAGGCGAGAAGTGCGTGAAAAGAAGCTGTTGGAGTAGTAGTTAATTTTTTTCAGTTTAACTGTAAAAGGATGGACCTTGTTGCTAATCTAGTAGCTCGTGCAAATTCGTACCTTGTGGGCACCAGTGATCTAAGTTGATCGGAACAGAAGCCGTGAAAGTATTTATAGAAGAGGCACAGGGAAGCCACGTCAGGCCGGTGAGAGAGTGACTGCAGCCGGTCTGCCAACTCAGTATCGATCACATTACAGATTCTCTGTTGAATTTTGTCAAGAAACCCGAGGAGAATAGCAGAGGCACCCGACCATATGTGGCAGCAGTATTCAATACACGAGCGGATCGTAGATTTATATATGTGCAGGATAGATTCAGACGGAAAAAACTTCCGAGCCCTGCACAGAGAACCGATTTTAATGGCAGCGGATTTAGCAATGGATTCGATTTAGTCATTCCAATTTAGGTCCGCTGAGAGTGAGACCAAGCAAGACTGTTCCATGCTAATGGGAGGTAGGTGCGATTGTCTATGATGGTTAAAAATGAGATAAAATAATTTCCTGCAATACATTTTCATAATAAAATAAAAAATTGCCAGCAATACATTTTCAAAATGAAAATAAAAATTGCCAACATTACATCTTCATAATAAATATGAAAAATCGCCATATATATGTATTATAATTAAATAAAAAAGGGTCAATAATACAGTCAGTCAGTTAAGTGCCATACGTGATACACGCTTATGTTTCGAAACAGACATGACTGACTGGGTAGAAGATTATC
The DNA here is from genome assembly GCA_037127315.1 of Ascarosepion bandense. Taxonomy (NCBI): domain Eukaryota; kingdom Metazoa; phylum Mollusca; class Cephalopoda; order Sepiida; family Sepiidae; genus Ascarosepion; species Ascarosepion bandense. Next base: position 598,373 of record JBBBDQ010000300.1, on the reverse strand, counting down.
CCGCAGTAAGTTGCCATTGTTTTCTGCGCTAGACTGGTTGTCAGTCCTATTATTTAACCCATAACTGGAGGGAACAATTGGATTAATACCTGTAGGGTATTTGCGCATAAGTGAAGGCAAGGAATTCATCTGGAATTCGAACTCGGCACCGCGATTTGTCGTTCCGAGTCGATATCCACTGCACCACAACGCACATAATACAGTAATAACAGTAATATTAAACATTACCATAAATATATTTTTATAGAAAAAAATAAAACATTACCAAAATTACATTTTCAAAATGAAATAAAAACATGCAATCAATATATTTTCATAATGAAAATACAATAATGCCAAGAATACATTTTCGTAATAAAAAGAAAATTACCAGCAATTTTCATAATGAAAATAAAAATTGCAAAAAATACAGTTTCAAAATAGAAAAAGAAAATTGCCACTAATATATTTTTATAATAAAGAGAGAAATTGCCCGCAATACATTTTCATCATAGATATGAATAAATTGCCATCAATTCATTTTCATATTAAAAATAAAAAATTGCCAGCAACATATTTTAAGAGAGAAAATCAAAATTGACAGCAATACATTTTCAAAGAACACATAAAAAAATTGCCAACAACACATTTTCATATTATAAATAAAAAATTGCTAGCAACATATTTTAAGACTGAATAATGTTATAATTGACAGCAATACATTTTCATAATAAAAACATAAATTCTCAACTATACATTTTCAATATAAATATTAAAAATTGCCAGCAATACATTTTTATTACAAAAAAATTGCCGACAATACATTTTAACAGCAATAGGTTTTCATAATAAAAATATATAATTACCAGCAATACATTTTCAGTATGAAAATAAAAAATTGCCAGCAATGCATTATATGATAAAAATAAAAATTGCCGGCAATACATTTCAACTGTAAATATATAAACTTACCAGAAATACATTTTCATAATAATATAAAAAAATTGCCAGCTAGACATTTTCATGATAAAATAAAAAAAAATACCAGCAATATATTTTCATTATGGAAATAAAATTTTCCGGCAATACATTTTAACAGTAAAAAAAAATAATATCAGCAATATATTTTCATAGTAAAAATAAATCATTGCCAGTAATATTTTTGCATAGTAAAAGTAAGAAAGCTGCCAGGAATACATTTTCATAATAAAAAAAATTTTGACCTGTAATAAATATTCACAGGAAAAATAAAAAACCTAGCAGTAATACATTTTTATAATAAAAATAAGAACTTGCCAGCAATACATTTTTATAAGAAAAATAAACAATTGCGACTAATACATTTTTAGAATAAAAATAAAAATTACCAGTAATTTGTTTGCATAGTAAAAATAAAAATTTGACAGTAATACATTTTAACATGAATATATAAAACCGCCAACAATTTTTTTAAACAAAAACATACTAATGCCCAAAAGAAAAGAAAATTTATGCATGAAATGACCCATTAGGAATCGATATGCCTTTAAAGAAATCAAAGCAAACCTTCTTATCATAACAATGTATCATTGATTACTAAAATTGATAACTAGTCTTTATAACCGATATAGAAATTTACAACGTGGTTGGTATTATAGAAAGATTTTCAATTGTTTTGCATGAATGACGTTTTGTACATCCATCTTGATGTTAAATACGTTATATTTTGTCCAACCGTGAATAAGTTGGATGCAACTTCTTTGAAATTTCCCCTTTTCTTTTAATTTGATGCTTGATCGATTTTCCTTGTTTTATACATTTTTTTTAATAATCAAATGAATTTTCAGAGAAATGAACGCTGAACGAGAAACGAAGAGATACGTGATCTAATTCATTCCATCATTTGTCATTAAATCTTTGGTTTGGTAGCAAAAGGATAAATCAAGCTCAACACATGAAGCAAAAGAAAACAGAATCTAATGATATCAGTGGGATAGACACTTTAAGGATAACATTAAATCAGTTAACTAGAAGTTCAATAACTACTTACCCTCGAACAGGCGATCTCCCTATCTACTGTTTTGCTTTCATCTACTTACGCCTGCATTAGTGCAGATCAGTCAAGCGAGGCGGAAGCAAAAGTAACCAAATAAGCTTCCGAATAATAATTCAAATTGTCTTTTTTACTATTATTTTTATTTTAAAAGGTAAGGACTTCTTCTTCTATATGCATGGTCCTCCACAACATCTTATCCTTTCTTGCTCATAAAAATCAAGATAGCGCTCTTTTAAAGCCCCGAATACAAAAGAACGTAACAAGAATAAATATTTTTAAAAATGAAATGAAGTACAATTCTGTAAAGGTTATAACAAATTTTCAAGATAAGGTAATTGAAAATAGAATAATCTGTATTCGACATAGATTTGCCCATCACCCCAAAATGCTATAAAACAGGTCAAAGTTGATCTCAGTACTATTGGATCATGGCAAAAACTCGTGATTTCTATTTTCTAATTGAACGTTTTCAATAACGGGTAGTGAATGCAAAACACATATTTACATGAAAATGGTTTTAATAGAGAAATATGGTCAGTTTCAACTGAAAGTAGTGGTGCAGGCTGTTCTGTTAATAGAGAGCGAATATTTCCCTTTAACAAATCGTCTAATATTATCATACAGGGATATTCTACCCACAAATATTGATAATTTATCATGTTCGGGCCACCGTACAAGATAAACACGTGCAAGAGATCATTATTTAATTAATTAGATAACGTAGTAGAAGGGTTACGTCCACATCGCTTGGTGTATTAGAAGAAATTCTCCATCAAGCAAGCTGGGGATATTGAAACAGGCATTTGATTCGAGTTTGCTATCAATGGCTAACACGATCCGATCAGTTAAAGTCAATGCCGGTGGATCGGTAATTATTTCGAATGTGGCTGCGCATGTCAGTGCACGTACAGATACAGGCACAAACACACACAGACACAGACACACACACACACACACACACACATGCACGCATATAAAATAAGAAAAATACGCAGTGACAGGATTTCCTGATATTTGTGAGGTCTTCTATTCGAATGCCAGCAAGACGACACGCGATGTTTGCGTCGTTCCTTGCTTCTTGCAGGTGTGATGCATTGCAAGCAAACGGTACATTCAACCCGAAATATGTCCTTATGGTTTTCCCCACTCTTTACATCCCTCGACAAAATATGTCTCACACAGCTAAAAATAAAATCATTCGTTCTAAGAAGACATGATGTGCGCTTGGAGAAAAGAGAAATTTCTGAAGATTCCTACTGCGAAATGAAGATACCAACATCGGAAGGAGCACTGGAATAGTGAAATGATGCTAACCAGAAATTAAACAAAGTCATTAGAAACAAGAAAATATCATTAGCAACAAAGAAAATTATACTGAACTGCTACGTGTCCTTCAATATGGCGGTAAATGATGAACAATCTCCTCAGACACGAAGAAGAAACGGGAAAGATATCGAAATGTTTATACAGAAGAATGCTAAGAATACGTGAGTAATATGAAAGTTTTAAAGAAAACTTTGGTGTTATGTGGCAAATATCCGAAGCCACGAGACTGGTGCTTTTCAAAGAGGTTCAGCATATGGAAGTACAAAAGGGACCGTAAAGAATCAATCAGTCCTCCTATATGGCAGCGAATGCTGGGAATCTCCTCATGGATGGGTAAGAGAATTAAGGCATGAGTGAATGCATCAAATTCCAGCTGAATCCGTTACATTCACTTACGCTCAAATACCTTTAGGATAGGTATTTACCCGTATCTTCTCCCTCCAGCTATGGGGTAAATTGCAGGAAAGAGTTGGTTTTTCTAGCTTTGATCGGCAACCAGTCCACTGTAGAGATTAATCGCAACCTACTGCGGAAACCCAGTCAATCGGTCATGTCTCTTTCGGGATATGATCGCCCACGCGTATATCACGTATGGCATATAACTGACTGACTGAATGCCATTCTATGGAAGGATAAGTCGAATACAATAGACCGAACATCTAAATAAAAAGTGAATTTTAAGGAAAATTAAAAGAAAAAAGATTTTAACAGTAAAATAAAAACTGTCTAAACTTATTTATAAATGGAACTTTGTCTGTGTGTGTGTGTGTGTGTGTGTGTGTGTGTGTGTGTGTGTGTGTGTGTGTGTCTGTGTGTGTGTGTCTGTGTGTGTGCGTGTGTCCGAAACGGCTGAACCGATTTTCTTGAAAATTTACACAGTTGTACTATAAGCGTCTGCGAGTGTTCTTAGCTAGGCTTTGTGTCGAGGTACCCCCGATAAATATCGAAAGTCGATAATCGAAAAAATCGGGTTATAAAAGCAGTGGTCCGATTTTAATGAAATTTGATACACTCACAGACAAAGACATAAGAAACGATATTTAGAAGTTTCAAGGTTACACTTCTTAAAATAATGTAGAAAATTTTATATCGATACCAGAAAATCAAAATTTGACTTACATCCATTCATTTTTCTTTCAGACTACGGTTTCGCTTTAACTGGAAACTACTATTGCTTTTTAGTCTTTCATGCCAATGTTCAAAGAGTCTGAGCTCCAGGACCATGGATTAGTTTTAAAGCTTTCATCATACCCGAGCAACGCTAGTATATAAATAAAAGCTATATATAAGTAGCGGTTCTGCTTTGCAGAAGAAAGAGTAAGAGTAGCAAAGAGAGAGAGAGAGAGCGAGAGAGTGAGAGAGAGAGAGAAAAAGAGTTGAATTTATTCCGCATAACTCTGACAGCCACGCTAATAATCGTTCATTGGTATATGTTTGCACTACTGTCTTTGTAATATATTGGTTTAACACTATTCCGCCTTTGTCTATATTTCTGGCCCAATGGACCACAGTAACTCTCCCTCTCTCTCTCTCTCTCTCTCTCTCTCTCTCTCTCTCTCTCTCTCTCTCTCTGCTACTCTTACACTTCTTTCTACAAAGCAGAACTGCTACTTATATATTGTTTGAACCAGTTCATGTGGTATATTGCTGAGTTCCTGTAACAATATCCTAATCGTGTGAACTTCAGATTTCAGTGTCACACTATTCCTCTTCTATTAATATGCTTCTCCAATTTCTAAATAGTCGCGCATGCTTGCTTTTGCTATTTTCAATCTGTAAATTTGCATCTTGTTCTGTCCCATCTGTTAATAGCGATGCATCTAAAAATGATGTCAAGAAGGCTCAACAGCATTTTAAAATGGGAAGTCTAATGGTTTTATGCTAAGAGATGGCTCCTTCGCCTTTCACGCTAACCGAACTCAGTTCTTGCTTCTTGGTTTTTCGTCAAAATTAATCTTAAAAATCTGAATGCAATGTGAATCGTTATCTTCTGTTTTCTTAATTTTTGTTGTTTACTTGACTATTTTTCTTAATGACGTTTCTTTTGTAAATCAGCATTTTTTTTCTCCTGCTTCCGTTTTCGTTTGGTATGCTGTCGTTTGCGGATGTCTAGTGTTTCTCTTAGTGTTTTCCATCTTTAGTTTCATTTCTGATTTGTCCTTACTATTTTCTTTTCACGCTAACTGTATATTTTTCATGCAGGTTTGGGTCGTTCATGAGTTTGTTGTATAACAACCTTGGTGCTGTGTTAGGTTTCTTTAATCTTCGGAATTTCACTCTTAGTTTGCATATAACTGGGAGGTAGTTGCTTCCGCAGTCAGCACTTAGGTTTTGCATTAAGAAACTGCGATCCTGAGTCTCTTCTTGATAGTTATGTAACCATTTTTTTGTTGTTGTTGTTGTTTTTCCACCCGGGCTTCTCCACGTCCAGAGTCGTCTTGGATATTCTTCAAACCAAGTGCTAGTTGCTACTTTGTCATTTGCAGGGCTCATTTTAAACCCGTTTCTCTCTATGATAATTGCCGTTTCCCAGTTCAAAATTGCCAACCGTTTCTGCTCCCTCGTTCCCAACTCTGACATTCAGGTTCCCCATGAAACTTTGATATTTTGTGACTTGCACTGAACCTTAACACCGAGTAGAAGGATTCGATTTCTTCTTCTGTACTATGTGTCGTCGGTGCATATAATAGCTATGTTCAGAGGCTTCCCTTTTAGTTTAGCCTCAAGAACCCTATTAGATAGTTGGCAATATCCCAGAACCCATTTCTTCAGGTTTTGATCCACTATTAAGCCGACTCATTTTTTACTATTTTTACCGTCTGCATTTATAATTCTGTGATTGTCCCTGACAAAGTCTCCATTGTTCGTCTACCTCGTTTTGCGTATACCTAAACTTTTAATGTCTAATCTGATCATCTCCTCGTTGACATTTTCTAGCTGTCCGCAATTGTTTAAGATTCTGACGTTCCTTGTACCAAGAGTTATTTTATTCACAGGATACTTTATTTCAATTTTCTGCTTCTGATGCTAAGTAACTATCCTTTTGCTTTCATTTCCTCTAAAAATCTGTCGCTTTTCCCACATTTCTATATCACGAATGATTAGGATTCGTCCATCATTCTCAATGGATTAGAACGAAGATTGAGCTCCATTCCTGTTCCCTCTCAACTGCAATATGTCCTTTAAGTGTTAAATTTTCTAAGGCTTCCTTCCTCATACGTGCTCTCCTACGAGGAATGAACTCTTCCTCTTGCTATATATAAATTACCTGCGTGACTTCTAAAGAGCAGTTTGTTTTACAGCAGTTAGAGCAGTCAAGTACAACAGTTAACGACAGCTACTAGTCAGGCAGCGTAATAATACCTTTCGACTTACTTATTTCTATATTACTTATTATTAACACTTTCTTTGGATATCTTGTTTCTTGTTATACTAATACACTGTTTTGAACCTACCTTCTTGTTCCGTGTCTTACTTCCTGCACAAACCGGTCACTACAACTTTGCCACTACACAACAAATTGACGACGAAGTCCCACAACATTATGTGACCTAGAAATTGTCTTTCTCTGATTCTAAGTGTCCTTTTTGTTTCCATCTTCTGTGAAAATTCGTCGTCGCTCACATGTTCAGTCTAGAGTATTCTCAGTATCTTTCTGTAGAACCAACACAGCCAAAATATTATCGCAAAATATCTTAAAATCATATAACATCATGTTGAATGCTTCTCCGTTCAAGAGAAAACGGATATGAGAGACACTGGTGATGATTTAGTAAAACCGGTTAGTTTTTCTAGAAACTTTTAAGAGAAATCAAATTAACAGTCGATTCCGAATGTTTACCTGAGAAGAAATGGAAATAGGTTTTGCTCAGTATCTTATTAGTATTCTCTTTGAGACAAAACTAAAACAAACATTTCATTTCTGGCAAATGGATTCTCATCTAAAATAACAAATAGCGAATAAATAACGATACGCCTCTTTACATGCCTCAATATATATTTATTAGACACTAAGTTTGAAATAGACAAAATGATTACAAGCAAACATTTGGTAGCGTAGTAACCAATAAATACTGCAAGTAATGCCAAATATCAGTTGCAAGATTAGGAAGACGTTTACATGTGATATTTTGGCTGCAATTGGCGAAGGTCGTCAAGAACGTGTGACAAAAACAAAAATAATCGCGAAGCTGCCTGGAGATCTTCGCTCAGGATAATTTGTCTTATGAATAATTTTCAAACAATTTTATTTTTCTCATTTTCTGTTTCATTTAATTTTCAGACGAATAATTTTAGAACTAATTTCTTCTACTTCTTCTTTAATTATGATTTCATCTCATTATCTTCATCATTCTTTCCTTCTTGTCTCGTAATTTGCCTAAAGCCTAATATCTTTCAGGCATTCCGTTTTTATTTCTCTTTTTTTCTTCTTCTTTTAGTAGTGACGCCATTTCTGTTTTTTTTTCTTTTTTTTTCTTTTTTTCTTTTTTGGTTTTCTCTTTTTTTTCTTTTAGTACTGATGCTATATCTTTTTTTTTTTCATTTTTTCTTTTTTGTTTTCTTTTTTGGTTTTCTTTTTTCTTCTTTTAGTATTGATGCCATTTCTTTATTTTTTCTTTTTTTCTTTTTTGGTTTTCTTTTTTTTCTTCTTTTAGTAGTGATGCCATTTCTGTTATTTGTTTTTTTCTTTATTGGTTTTCTTTTTTTTTTCATATCTCCTGTTTTTCATTTTTTTTTCTTCCTTATTAGAATTATTTTGGGGAAAAGGTATCCATATTTATTTTTACTGTCCACCTTTTCTATTTGCCTTTCTCTCTTTTATTCCTACTTCTCCTTCACTTTACTTCTCCCACTTCCTTCCTTTCATGTCACTCTCTCTCTTTCACGTTTTTCTCGACCCATTTCTCTTTTCTTCATCGATTCTTTTCGTTAAATTCATTTTTCATTTCTTTATTATCGTTTCTATTTCATATTTGCCCAAATTTCTCAAACCTGGAGAGCAAAAATTCGTTCAAATTGAAAATTTAAAATAACACACTTAATTGATGAAACTGAACATTCTGATATTATTAATATTATCATTATTATTTCCGATTTTTCTAAGCGCAGCTTAGATGTGACACAAGGTCAAAAGTATGGAGCACCTAGTGAGGTCCGAAATCACTATTCAGGCGTATTCCCGCCTGTGGAATTCCCTTCCACAAGTCCGCTTTCCCGACAGCTACAATCTCCAGGTGTTTAAATGTAGGGTCAATAGACACCTCCTATCACACTAACTCCCAATTATTCTCAGAACACTCTCAACTACCCAGCCCTCATTCTCGGTATCCTTACCCGCCTACCACCCTCCCTCTGACATTTCCTATATTTAACCATCTTTTCTCCACTCTATGTAGCCTCCTGCGCGTTAGTGGCAATGAAATGCCTTGCTCGGGGTGAAACACTTATACAAAAAAATTGATCTAGGGAGAAAGCTTGCCAACCATTACACTATATCGGAGTGCTCTAATAAATTTCTAAGCGTAGCTTAGATATGTTACAAGGCCGAAAGTGTGAGGCACCTACTGAGGATCAAACTCACTATATAGTTATAACTGTTATATCGAGACATGCTTGCTAACTATTGCGCTATTCGAAGTGCCGAATGCGAGAAGGTTAGGGAACTAAGGATTGAACCGAAGACATTTCGATCCCCAGTGGAATGTTTTACCACTGACACATACCTAGATATATTATTATTACATGAGATATCAAAATGACTCTGGTGTAAAAATATATAGATTCCAATATATTCATAAGGACATCCAGCCTGATAAGAATATACCAAACTTATGCATCACGGCCAAATGAAGGCACTGCAATAACAGGTTTTGAGAAAATCAGCGCATAACCTTGTCGGTGGGCCCAGTTAGAAATACATTCCGGTTGTATATGCCATTCTGCTCAGCCCGTCTCTAATAGTGGTTTTTTCAAAATATATAGATGTGACTTTATGGTCGGTTATTTTCCTCATTATCTAAACTTAAAAATAACTACCCTCTCTATACCCGGTTCTCATGAACAGATAAGCATATTTTTAATAGACTACATCACATATGGTTATGGCCAGTTAAGTGACAGGCAGATCTGTGGTAATTAACATACTGTCAGTCAGTCAGTTAAGGGCCATACGTGATACACGCTTTGGGCGATCATGTCTCGAAAGTGACATGACTGACTGGGCAGAAGATTATCCTGCAGCAGGTTGCCATTACTTTCTGCAGTAGACTGGTTGCCAGCCAAGGCTATAGAATCCAATCTGTCCTGTTATTTGACTCACAGCTAGAAGAAGAAGATATGTATTATATTATTAAGTAGTAATTAGTGGAGGATCAGTTTATTACTTCATAACAATAGAAAAATGATCCCCCACTTTATGCCCAGTAGAAGCTTTGTTTCCAACTATTATGTTCAGTCAGTCAGTTAAGTACCATACGTGATACACGCTTTGGGCGATCATGTCTGGGCAGAAGATTATCCCGCAGTAGGTCGCCATTGCTTTCTGCTGTAGACTAGTTGACAACCAAGACGGATTAATACCTTTCCCAAGGGTATTTGTGCCCAAGTGAATGCAACGAATTCAACTGGAATTCGAACTCGGCTCCCCGATTTGTCGATATCCACTGCACCACATCGCACATCTAGCCCATCTTAATTCACAAAGACAAGACATATCGAGTCAATTAACATCTGCAATCAATTAAGATCATAAGCTATGTGAGCCATTTACAGTGCTGATATTATTATTATTATTATTATTATTATTATTATTATTTCCTTTTATTTCTTTTGTACACACATTTCTTTCAAGGTCCCAACCAGAGATCTAAGGTCAGAAATGGCTTCATGATATTTTCCACTGTTCATTATGGTAAATATAAAAAAAATCAAGCACATATTACAGAGATAATGCTCTTCGTAATGTGTGAGCTGTACTTGGGAGCACAACTTTTGTATTTCTTTAAGACGCAGATGACCAGGATTATTATTATTATTATTATTATTATTATTATTATTATTATTATTATTATTATTATTTCGTATACCCCTTTCCTAGGACCTAAGTTTAGAAATGGCATCATACCAATTTCCACAAAACATTTGTTTTGTAAAATTAAAAAAATAAATAAATATCTAGGAGCATATACCTTCTATCTAAATAAAGCCCTTCGTACGATATGAACTGCACTTCTGAGAGAAAATTTGTATTATTATTATTAGTAGTAGTAGTAGTAGTAGTAGTATTTCCTTTGATTTTTGTTGTATACTCATTTCCTTCCTTCCATATTTGTTCAAATTTCTCAAATTTTGCGATCAAAAATTCGTTCATATTGAAAATTCAAAATAACACACTTAATTGAAACAGCTAAAAACTCTGAAATCATTTTTATTATCATTATTATCTGTGGAATCATGGCATTTTCACTGAGCTATTTTTGTAAAAAAAAAATGAGGAGGGAAAAACCTCACTGAGTGAATTCGAAGATAATAGACTGAGATTCAGCCATTCGCGCGCAAATTAGATATATGCAGATGTCTGGTCAAGAGTACAGCTCCGCAAACATACTGGGTAAGGGACTGATTATTATTATTATGTCATTTTTTCATCTTATTTCGATTTCTGCTTTGGTCTCACTACCAACCAAGTCTGCGGGGAGACCTAAGGCAGGTCGTGGCTTGTTGTTATGGCTCCATTTCATGTTTTTCTATCTTCCCTATCATTCCTAGCATTACATAGATAAAATTTTCCTTAGTGTGTGGGCTGTACTTAATAAAACAATTTTTTGTATGTCTCTTAAGCTGGGGTTTCCAGGGATTCTTTCAATGTGTTGCTTTGTTCCATTTTTTATCATTCCAAGTGCACCTACTATCACTGGCACAACTCTTGTTTTCAATTTCCACATTTTTTCTATTTCAATTTCCAGGTCTTTATATTTTGACAGTAAGGGACTGATTATTATTATTATTATTATTAATTTGATTGTGTGTGGTGTCATCTATTTCCCATGGATTCGTTTTATATTTCACATATAACCATTCCCAGTTTATGTAATTATTAATATTGATGTGTGTCTTGAAATCCAGTTTCTTATGTACAATTCTTGGGGAAATAAGACTCCATGAGAGCACCCCGGCTCTGAGTGAATATAATCCCAACCTCCGCTTCATTGCTTCTAATGTAAATTGGCTTTAATGTTCGCTATTTTTAATTAATTCCAAGATGGTAATCCAGATAAATATGGGGATTATAAGCAAACAAAAGTTGAAACAAAAAGCGAACAGATTCGAACCATAAAAATATGGGTAATTTTTACGCGTGCCTTTGCCAAAAACTGTTTATAAAAATAGTTTCGATTTATTTTATATTTTTTTAATTTTTATTTCGTTGAATGTTTTCCTGAATCTTCAAGGCTTCAATCTACTTGTCAAAAGTTGTCAATCAACTCAAAGAGACAATACTTTTTCAAATGTAGCTATGAATAAAGAGAAAACCACGTGAAATCTGAAATATATTTTTAAATATCAATTTAGCGTAGAAAACTTTCAAAATAAAAAAAATACATTGATTGAGACAGTTCGTAATACTTGTTGCTTTTCTTATTCTTTTTGCGTTATTTTGGAAATAATGAAAAGAATCATAGAGAAATTGCTTCTGGGAATTTTCTTCAGAAAACGTTACGTGTTTGTATGATTTACTTTCTTTTTTAATCTGAAATTAGAATAAAGCTATTGATGGCTCCTACATTGAACCCATCATAAGAATTTAAGACGTGGAATTAGGAGATACTAAATACTTCAAATACCTCAGGATATGGATCAATTATAACAAATAGAAAAAAAGGAAGTTAAATATAGAATAGTCTGTTGTAGAGGTAGTTTCACACAACACTGCCAATTGCTACAAAACTAAATCGTTAAAACTTAAATTATGTGCTCAAATAATCTCATCAGTCTTTTATATGAATGATATGGATGACACTAAATATCTAGACATTCACCTGTAGACAGACTTTTTTTTAGTTGTAGGATTAAAAATTTCGATCGAATAAATTTTGTAGGTTTAAGCGAGGACGTCTTACAAAAGCACTACGGAATCACAAGCGCTTTAGCAAATCATAGAAACCACATCACTTGAGGATCTTCAACATCAGTAACAATTATAATGGATAACAAATGTAACTCAAAGAGAAAATAATGGCATAAACACTTTCGGCGGACCTCAAATGGAATGACTATATCGAATCCATTGCCACATTTGCTGCCATGAAAGTCGGCTCCCTGTGCAGGGCCCGGAAGTTTTTCCCACCTGAATCTATTCTGCACATATACAAATCTACCCCCCGCCCGTGTATTGAATATTGCTGTCATATCTGGTCGGGTGCCCCTGCTGCTCTCCTTTGGCTTCTTGACAAAATACAAAGGAGGATCTGTAACGTGGTTGATACTGACTTACCAGACCGGCTGCAACCACTCTCTCACCGGTGTGATGTGGCTTCCCTGTGCCTCTTCTACAAGTACTTTCATGGCTACTGCTCCGATGAGCTTAGATCACTGGTGCCGCCTAAGCACGAATTTACACGAGATACTAGATTAGCAATTGGTCCCACCCTTTTACAGTTAAACAAATAAAATGTAACCGTAAATTCTACTCCAACAGCTTCTTTTCTCGCGCTTCCCGCCTGTGGAACTCCCTTCCACAAGTCCGCTTTCCCGACAGCTACAATCTCCAGGTGTTTAAATGTAGGGTCAATAGACACCTCCTATCACACTAACTCCCAATTATTCTCAGAACACTCTCATCTACCCAACCCTCATTCTCGGTATCCTTACCCGCCTATCACCCACCCTCTGACATTTCCTATATTTAATCATCCTTTCTCCACTCTATGTAGCCCCCTACGCGGTGGTGGCAGTGACATGCCTTGCTCGGGGTGAAACGCTTATAAAAAAAAAAAATAATAATCATGTAAAAATTACACACTACTTTCAGTAACAGTTTAAGAAGAATGTGTTCATTAACACTGGAAGTAAGATTAACAATTATTGGACTTGAGAAACGGATTTTCTTTAAGAAAAAATTTAACAAACAAATAATATGAATTTCAAATAAAAGAAGGCCTGACTGCTCGGTTAATCAATGCTGAATATTTTCTTATATAAAAAGCCGCTTATATTTCATTTACCTTAAAAAGAAACTGCTAATTTTGTTATAACAGGAATTTTTATCTATGTACCTACCATAGAATACGCGTTGTAGTACAGTGGATATCGGCTCGGAATGAGAAATCGGGGACCCGAGTTCGAATTCCAGTTGAATTCCTTGAATTGACTTACGCGCAAATATCCTTGAGAAAGGTATTAATCCGTCTCTTCCTTCCAGTTATGGGTTAAATAACAGAACAGATTGGTTTCTATAGCTTTGGTTGTCAACCAGTCTACCGCAGAAAATAATGGTAACCTACTGCGGGATGTTCTTCTTCCCAATCGGTCATGTATCTTTCGAGACATGAGCGCTTAAACGTGTATCACGTATGGCACTTAACTGATCGTAATTACCATCTATGTTTAAAATATGACTTAATATCGTTCCCTGCAGCCTTATGTATTTTACCGCTCTTAATAAAACCTTATCATTTATCACCTATTTACATTTTCAATGTTTGTACCACAATGCATTTTTTAAATATGCCTGTTTAAATATCTGCTTTTTTTCTCTATTCTATTTACCCTCGAGTGACATTTCGATAGCACTTGCCTACTTCATTTTTTTCTCTTTTATGCGAAATTCCTTCAAGATGTACATTCTCATTGCTATTTAGAACATCCTATTCAATGTCGCTCTCAGCAATTGTCTTCTTTTTATAATACCGCCTAATTCATGTTCTAATATCCATTCACAAAAATTCATTAGATTAATAACTGTTTCACTTTTGCCATCAATATTCCCTGGGAGTGTCGAATTCTCTTAGTCTTTTTTCCTTACATGTAGCCAAGAAATTTTATCTCTTTCTTATTTTAAGTAGGTGTCCTTTTATCCATTTTCCTTAAAATCTATTTGTTGCTTACATGTTCTGCCCAATTCATGTTCTAATATCCATTCACACAAACCCATGAGATTAATAACTGTTTCCTTCTTGCTTTCAATATTCCCTGGGAGTGTCGAATTCGCTTAGTCTTTTCTCTTTATTATGTAGCCAAGAATTTTTAATTATATCTTTCTTTTGATTTAAATTTAAATCTTTTTTCTTATTTCCTTAAAACTTCTTCGTTGCTTACATGTTGCGTTCATTGGATTCTCAGTATCCGTCTGTATCCGTTTCTGTTTCCTCTTCATCTGGGGCGAGATTTTCCAACATTTAATGACATACAGTTTGCTTTTTGTGATTTGCAAAATCACTTTGCACAAAAATCGAGCTGAAGGGTAAAAGAATATTTTGTTTAAATTGCTGATATCCATCATACATCATTTTTTTAAATTCAGTATCTTGATTTATGGCCCTTAAACTTCCTAAAATTTACTAGAAAGACATACTGCTCATGACTATCGATTTGCGGGCAAAATTAACAAAAATAAAAAGAAAAGTCAAATAATAGGACATATTGGGTTCTATAGCCTTGGTTGGCATCTAGTCTACCGCAGAAAGTAATAGCAGCTTACTACGGGAAAATTGTCTGCCCAGTCAGACATGATCACTCCAGCGTGTATTACGTATGGCACTTAACTGAGTGAACTGAATTCACCTACTAAAGTAGCCAAAATGTTTGTACGCCAGTATATTCAGAGCGTTGTGATCAACTAATATAAAGACTTACATTTACATAATAGATGCAGATTCAACCTTGTGGATGTTTTGTAGTGCAATATTTTCTAGAATCATTATCAACTCTATATTGGTTGGTTTCAATGTCATTTTCCTTGGGTTATTTAACGCCCAGTACAAATACGACAGAAATAAAAATGAATTCAGAAATATGTAGATATAGGTCTGTTATACAGAAAGTCGAACGATAGAAATATTTACTATTCGCACTTGATCTCAAAAAGGTAGTCATTGGTAAAGTTTTCCCAAGAGTAATAAAGATGGACACTGGTTCGGTTTACACCAGATAACAAGTAGTAGACATTGGTCAAGTTTTCAGTAGAATCAAAAAACTAGACATTCGTTCAGTTTCCACGAGAATGGAAAGATGAATATTCGTTAGGTTTACGTTAGATCCCAAACGGTAGACATTGGTTCAGTTTTCATTAAAATAAAAATGGTGAATATTGATTCTGTTTAAACTAGTTTCCAAAAAGTTAGATATTAGTCAAGAATTTACTAGAGTAAAAAAGTTAACATTAGTTTGGTTCACATTAGATCCCAAAGAGTAAACATTGGTTCAGAATCAAAAAGGTCAACATTAGTTAGGTTTGCACTAAATGAAAAATGTTGGACTTTGAACCAGTTTGTACTAATGCAAAAAAAAACTTGTGGGGACAAACAAGAAAAGATACCGTGGGGAGTTACCTACCTTGTGCCTTGGCTTTTTGGAGACAAAAAAGACCAGTGTGGATGTGAGGGACGGAAAAAGGACATATATGCCTTTCACCACGTTAGAACATATTCAAACGTGAGAAAAATATCCTACCAGAAGCGTAGAGAAACGAACACCCCGCGCAGTGAATTTAACGAAATTTTTGGTTCTTGTGATGTGTATGTCTCTTTACATTTTGTCAACGTATAATAAAATGGTATTTGGGATCAGCTCCTCTTTAGTTTATTTCGCATTTGTATAGTATTGTTTTTCCTTTTCATTGTTAGAAATTAGGTAAGTAAGGCTTACTTATAGCGATAGCCACGAGTAGGAAAAATAATACTATAAAGTGTACATAGGGTTGGTTAATACTAGATCGCAAATTGTAAACAGTGTTCCACTTTTCACAAGAAATCACATGATGAGCACTATAACCCAAACGGTAAATATAGGTTCAATCTTCGCCAGGATAGCAAGGAATGCATTGGTTCGACTTATACTAGGTTCCCAAGCGGTAAACATTGAACTACGATTGCAATGTGAAAACTGGGTTACTAAACGGTAAGTATTGATTCAGTTTTCACTAGAATTAAAAGGTGAATATAGGTTCGGTAAACATTGATCTAAGTTTCGTTAAGATCACCATATGAAGTTTCGTTAGGATCACCATATGAAAATTGGTTCAGTTTACACTGGGTTCCCAAACTGTAGACATTGGCCTAGTTATCGCTCTAATCAGAAAATGATAATACGTTCGATTTACACGGTAAACATTAATTCGATTGACAACGGTAAACATTAATCAATTTTTCGCTAGAATTTCAAGTTAATCATTAGTTAATTTTACATTGGATTCCCAAACAGTAAATATTGTTCAATTTTCCACTAAAATTACAAATTGAACATTGCTTCGATTTACACTGGGTTTCGAACAATAAACATCGATCCAGTTTTCGCTGGAGTCAGAAGGTGATCATTGGTTCACAATACACTGGCTTCCCAAACAGTAAACATTGATCCAGTTTTCTCTAGAATTAAAGGTTAACATTGGTTCGGTTTACACTAGAATCCCAAACGTTAAACATTGATTCAGTTATCACGAAAATCATAATGTACAAATTGTCCAGTTTACACTGGATTCGCAAACGGGAAACATTTAAAAGTTTTTTTCTACAATGACAAAATGAACAATAGGTTGGTTTTAACTGGGTTCCCAAATTGTAAACATTGATACATTTTTGCTAGAATCACATGGTGACCATTAGTTGAGTTTAAACTGGGTTCCCAAACGTTAAACATTGGTCAAGCTTTCGCAAGAATCACAATGGGAAAATTAGTTCGGTTTACACTTGATTTTCAAACGGTAAATATTGATCTAGTTTATGCTAGAATGACAAGGTGAATGTTGATTCGGTTTACACTGGGATCCCAAATGGTAAACATTCGTACAGGTTTCGCGAAAATCACTGAGTAAACATTGGTTCAGTTTACACTGGATTCTCAAACGGTAAATATTAAGTCATTTTCGCTAAAATCACAAAGTAAACATAGTTTTGATTTACACCGGATTCCCGAACGGTAAACATTAGCTTTCGTTATAATCACAAAATTTACATTAGTTCGGTTTACACTGGGATCCTAAACCGCAAACCCTGATCCAGTTTTCTCTAGAATCACATGGTGGACATTGTTTTGGATCACAGCGGATTCGTAAGGGCTAAACATTGATTCAGCTTTCCCTAGATTCGTAAGCGGTACATTGGTTTGGATTACACTTTGTTTTCAAACGGTAAACATTGATCTAGTTTTTGCTAGAATAACAATGTATACATTTCTTTGGCTTAAACTGTGTCCCCAAACGGTAAAAATTGTTCCAGTTTTCGCTAGAATCATAAGGAGAAACACTTTTTGGCTTACACTGGGTTTTTCAAACATAAACATTGTCTAAAATCACAATGTGAACATTGGTTTTTCTTACAATAAGTTCTTAAACGGTAGATAATCGTCCAATTATTGCTCGAATCATGAGGTGAACTATGGTTCGTTTTACATTGAAAATCTAAACGGTAAACATTCGTCCAGTTTTCGCTATAATCATAAAATGTACATTGGTTCGGTTTACATTGGATTTCCAAACGGTAAATATTGATTCACTTTTCCCTAGAATCACAGGGTGGACATTGTTTTGGATTACAGCGGATTTGCAAGGGCTAAACATTGATTCAGCTTTCCCTTGATTCGTAAGCGGTACATTGGTTTGGGTTACACTTTGTTTTCAAACGGTAAACATTGATCTAGTTTTTGCTAGAATAACAATGTATACATTTCTTTGGCTTAAACTGTGTCCCTAAACGGTAAAAATTGTTCCAGTTTTCGCTAGAATCATAAGGTGAACATTAGTTCGGCTTAAACAGGGTTCATTGTTCCAGTCTCCGCTAGAATCACAATCTGTACATCAGTTTGGCTAACACGGGGTCCCTAAACGGTAGTCATTGTTCCTATCATCGCTAAAACGACAATGTGAACATTACCTTGGTTTGTACTGAGTTAAAAGCAGTAAATATTGATTCCATTTTTCGCTATAATCACAAAGTTATGGGATTTCAGACATTAAATATTGATCCAGTTTTCGCTATAATCACAAAGCAATGGAATATTAAAGAGTAAAAATTGGTCCAGTTTTTGCTATAATCACAAAGTGGTGGGATCTCAAACAGTAAATATTGGTCCAGTTTTCGCTATAATCACAAAGTGATGGGATCTCAAACAGTAAATATTGGTCCAGTTTTCGCTATAATCACAAAGTGATGGGATCTCAAACAGTAGATATTGGTCGAGTTTTTACTATAATCACAAAGTGGTGGTATCTCAAACAGTAAACATTGGTCCAGTTTTTGCTATAATCACAAAGTAGTGATATCTCAAACAGTAAATATTGGGTCAGTTTTCGCTAGAATCATATAGTAAACATTGGTTCGGTTTACATTTGTTCATAAACGGTAAACATTCGTTTAGATTTCTTTAGAATCAAAATATGAACATCGGTTCGATTTACACTGTATTCCTAAACAGTAAAACATTGATCCAGGTTTTGCTAGAATCATGATGTGAGCATTAGTTTAGTTTACACTATGCCCCCAAGCAGTAAACATTGCTAAAGTTTTTACTAAAATCACAAGGTTAACATTCGTCAGACTTACACTGAGTTACCAAACGGTACACATTTGTAAAGTTTTTGCTAGAATCACAAAGTGAACATTGGTTTTGTTTACCTTGGAATCGCAGACGGTAAACATGGTTCTAGTTTTCACTAGAATAACAAAGTGAACATTTATTAGGTTTACACTAGATTCCTAAACGCTAAACATTGATCCTGATTTTGCTAGAATTACAAGGTAAACATTGGTTCAGTTTACACTGGAAACCAAACGGTGGACATTATTCAAGTTTTCTCTAGAATCACAAAGTGAACATCAGTTCGGTTTACACTAGAATTCCAAACGGTAAATATTGGTCCAGGAGTTCATGCTTCATTTGGGAGGTAAAAAAAAAAAGTTTGAAATTTTTATTTATTCTGTTATGCAAAGCTACTTTGGCCAATGTATCAGCAGCCATTACACCTCCATGCCTTGTGATGTTCTTTGAATGTGAATTTACTTAGCAGCTTAACTTGATGTTGACTTTTGGGAAAAGCAAGAATTGAAGAATGAAACTTTAATTCAAATTTCCTGTGTTAAACTGTGATGTATTTTTCGTTGTTTTTTTTTTATATATATATATATCTGTGTTTTTCGTTGTTTTGTTTTTTCCCCCCTCTTTGGAGTTCATGCTTCATTTGGGAGGTAAAAAAAAAAAAAAGTTTGAAATTTTTATTTATTCTGTTATGCGAAGCTACTTTGGCCAAGGTATCAGCAGCCATTACACTTCCATGCCTTGTGATGTTCTTTGAATGGGAATTTACTTAGCAGCTTAACTTGATGTTGACTTTTGGGAAAAGCAAGAATTGAAGAATGAAACTTTAATTCAAATTTCCTGTGTTAAACTGTGATGTATTTGTCGTTGTTTTTTTTTTTTATATATGTATATCTGTGTTTTTCGTTGTTGTTTTTTTTTTCCCCCTCTCTTTGGAGTTCATTTGGACTTTAACTAAGTTAAAACTTAGTTAACTCCACTTTTATAATATTGTGTTTTTTCGAAGGTTGCTCGTGTTTTTTTTTTGTTTTTTTTTAATAGGAGTAGATAGGTTACACTATACACTATTACAATACTCCTCCCACGTCTATTGAACTGGAGTAGAGGCTCGTTCCTTGTTTCCTGTTTAGGATGTGGCTTCCGGTTTTCACTTTTCTCTTTTCTCTCTTCAGACCTTGGTACTGGTGCTTCCGTGAGTTTCCTGCGATCTGGCCGGTTGGTGGCAATGGCTCATCACTGTGAGGGTACCGGGTTGGCAGTTTCCTGGTTGCTGCTTCCGTCTGGTAGTTAGGAGCCCTAACTCTTGCTTAGCGTCAACAATTGTATAATCAACAGTTGTATAATATCGGGGTTCTTGTAGTGCCATGTCGCGCATGGATAGGTGTTCCTGCAAGCGCTTTCGGTGGGCAACCCCGAGGCCACACCTAGTTGCAGCCCTAGCCAGTTTCCCTCCCAGCACAGATCGTGGGTAATGACCGCCTGTATCCTCTACCCTAGGTCCCTTTCTATAAACAAAAAACATGACGAAACAAATCAGAAATGACCCTAAACCAGTTAAATCCAAACCACCTAAGCCCATTAACCTCTCCTTCACTAATATCCGAGGCATTTGTACTAACTTTCCTAGTGTAGAAGCGTTCCTGCATGAAAAGTCCCCTGACATCCTCGCGCTCTGCGAAACTAACCTCAACTCAGCTATTCCCTCCTCTGACCTCTGCATCCCTGGCTATCTTCTCCTTTTAAGGAAGGATTCCACTGTCCACATGCATGGGCTGGGTGTTTATGTCAGCGAACACCTCCCCATAACTAGGGTGACTTCACTCGAATCTACTGACCACCAATACATATGTCTCCGCTTGTCTCTCCTCAGTTCGGTTAGCTACCTATTCTTCCTTTACCGTTCTCCCTCCTCTCCTGACTGCTCCCTACTAGATAGCATTGCCCACAACATAGATAAGGCTATTTCCTATCACCCATTTGCCCACATATTTGTATTTGGAGACCTCAATGCCCATCACTCTGAGTGGCTTGAAAACGCCGTTACTGATTCGGCGGGTATTCATGCCATGAACTTTGCTATTTCCCAATCCCTTACGCAAGTGGTGGACTTCCACACTCGCTTCCCAAGCACTCCCTCGGGTCATTCCTCACTGCTAGATATATGTTTCCCCTCTGCGCTCGACGCCTGTCAAGTCTCGCAGCTTTGCCCTCTCGGCAACTCCGACCACGCTGTAGTCTACCTCAGTATTTCTTTCCAATCTCACTCCCCCCAGGAGCCCCCTACTTATAGAACCTCCTACCTCTACCAAAAAGCTGACTGGGATGCCTTTCGCGATTTCCTCTGCGACGTCCCTTGGGGAAAAGTGTTTGACCTATCAGTTGATGACTGTGCCTCTGAGGTCTCGTCATGGGTGAAAGCTGGCATTGATGCCTTCATACCCACCAGGAAGTATTGCTTAAAACCTCATTCCTCTCCGTGGTTCTCTCCGGCCTGCTCAGCCGCCATTGCCCACAGGATCCATTACTTCCGTCTATTCCGGAGACAGCCAACTGATCACAATAGGCGCCTGTTCACATCTGCTCGCAGTGAGTGCAAGAGAACCCTAAATGACGCCAAACAGTTGTTTGATGAGAGAATACGACAGCACATAGCTGACCGCAAGTTCGGCTCCAAGGACTATTGGAGGATTTGTAAACGTGTGCTCAACAATAGGAAATCCTCAATACCTCCTTTAATCCATGGATTTGATGTTCTCACATAATCTGCGGACAAAGCTGAGTGCGTTGCCCGCAAATTCTCATCCAATTCCACATTCGACTCGTCCAGAGTGCACCCAGCCGGCTTCCCCATTAGAACTGAGGCCAAACTGCACGACGTATGTATTACCCCGACAGTAGTATCCAGAGTAATTTCAAAACTTGACCCCCATAAGGCGTGTAGAGACGATGGAATCCCGGTGATAGTCCTTAAGAGGTGTGCCCCTGAACTTTCCCCTGTCCTCTCTAAACTGTTTAACTACTGCCTTTCTGCTTCCTGCTTTCCTGCATGCTGGAAATTCTCCTCAGTCGTTCCTGTCTTTAAGAACTGTGGTGAACCCTCGGACCCATCCAACTATCGCCCTATCAGTCTTCTACCGATATTCGGGAAAGTATTTGAGGCTATAATCAATGCTGAAATAGTTCATCATCTCACCGCCCACAAACTGTTCTCCGACAGGCAATATGGATTCCGATTTGACAGGTCCACAGCCGACCTGCTAACAACTGTAACGGAGTACATGCCACAGGCCCTTGATGAGTCTGACGAGGCTCGCGCGGTTGCTCTGGACATCTCCAAGGCTTTCGACCGGGTTTGGCACCCTGGCCTCCTATGCAAACTACGCGGTTATGGTATTACCGGTCGCCTGCTTGACCTAATCCAATCTTTCTTAAATAACCGCAAAATGAAGGTCGTTCTGAATGGGCGTGCCTCTTCGTCCTACAGCACGAATGCTGGTGTCCCA
The DNA here is from genome assembly GCA_037127315.1 of Ascarosepion bandense. Lineage (NCBI taxonomy): Eukaryota > Metazoa > Mollusca > Cephalopoda > Sepiida > Sepiidae > Ascarosepion > Ascarosepion bandense. The sequence goes on along the minus strand of JBBBDQ010000300.1, from coordinate 575,783 downwards.
CAAGGCTCTATCCTGGGCCCGACGTTCTTCCTTATTTTCATCAACGACCTCCCAGATGAGATCAAGTCCCAAGTAGGCATCTACGCAGATGACACTACAATATACTCCCGCTCCAGTAAGAAACCTGTCGTGGCGGACAGACATAATCTCGCTGCTGACCTTGAGCGGGATCTACACTCTGTGGTGAACTGGGGCAAGAAGTGGCTTGTCAACTTCAATTCCTCTAAGACCAAGCTGTTGTCTGTCAACCATTACAGGCAACCTCTTCTGCCTCCCATAAGCATAGACCAGATGATTCTCCCGGAGAGTAATACACTATGCCTCCTCGGACTTACCCTGTCCTCAGACCTCAAATGGAAGCACTATATTGAATCCATAGCAAAATCTACTGCTAAGAAGATTGGGTCACTATGTCGATCCAGGATGTTTTTTCCACCTGAATCCATCCTGCATATATACAAGTCAACCATCCGTCCGTGCATGGAGTACTGCTGCCATTTATAGTCAGGTGCCCCTGCCGTTCTCCTCAGTGTTCTTGACAAGCTCCAAAGGAGAGTCTGTAATGTGATAGGTACTGATCTGGCGACTCGACTGCAGCCACTTTCCCATCGTCGAAATGTGGCCTCCCTCTGTCTCTTCTATAAATACTTTCATGGCTTCTGTTCGGATGAGCTTAAGTCACTGATGCCTCCTCAACAGGTGTTTACCCTTGCAACCAGACTGGCAACTGGGTCCCACCCATTCACAGTCAGGTTAGCCAAATGCAGACGACAATTCTACTCCTGCAGCTTCCTCTCTCGCACTTCCCGCCTGTGGAACTCTCTCCCGTATTCTTGCTTTCCTGACGGCTACGACCTCCAGAAATTTAAAAGCAAAGTTAATACTCACCTACTAACCACTGGACTCTAGCTCTCTCCCCTCCCCTGTATAATCTTCACTTTCTCTCCGCCCATGTATCTATCATTGCACCTGCATTCTCAGCTTTCTATTGTTCCTTTCTAACTAGCTTGTACTCCTCACTCTTTTCTAATTAATCTTTCTACATTTATATAACCCCCTGCACATCAGTGGCGTTTCTTCCTTGCTCGGGGTGAAATGATTAAAAAAAAAAAAAAAGTTCTTGCCAGAATCACAAGTGATACATTGGTTCGGTTTAAACTGGGTTCCCAAACGGTAAACATTGATCTATTCTTTTGCTAGAATCACAAGGTGAACTTTGGTTCGGTTTAAACTGGGTTCCCAAACGGTAAACATTGATCTATTCTTTTGCTAGAATCACAAGGTGAACTTTGGTTCTGTTTAAACTGGGTTCCCAAACGGTAAACATTGATCTATTCTTTTGCTAGAATCACAAGGTGAACTTTGGTTCTGTTTAAACTGGGTTCCCAAACGGTAAACATTGATCTATTCTTTTGCTAGAATCACAAGGTGAACTTTGGTTCTGTTTAAACTGGGTTCCCAAACGGTAAACATTGATCTATTCTTTTGCTAGAATCACAAGGTGAACTTTGGTTCGGTTTAAACTGGGTTCCCAAACGGTAAACATTGATCTATTCTTTTGCTAGAATCACAAGGTGAACTTTGGTTCGGTTTAAACTGGGTTCTCAAACGGTATACATTGAACCGGTTTTTGCTAGAATCAACAATTTAGTTTTATGTTTATTTAATCGTGTTATTATTGTTCTTTTTTGCATAGAAATATTCGACATTCGTCAAGCAAACATTTTGCATTAATATCTGTCGAAATCTATAAAACTATTCCCTTGCAAGAGTTTTCAATAGAATTTACTTCTCTAGTTGGCTCTTATCCTTCTTTCTATCGTTGATAGGAATTTCCTTATAAATATTTACTTAAAATAAGTGTGGCCAGTCAACATCTTGATAATATGAATATATTATCTTCGAGTTAATTGCGCTATTTTAATTGTTGCACCTGTTGGATGATTTCAGGTGATTATGTTTTTATTATATAATACATTTATTTGTTTTAGTGACAACTAGCAATATAGCCCGGCGTTGCTCGGGTGTAATGAAAGCTTTAAAACTAATCCATTGTCCTGGAGCTCAGACTCTTTGGAAGTTGGCACGAAGGACTAAAAAGCAATAGTTGTTTCCAGTTAAAGCGAAACCATAGACTGAAAGAAAAATGAATGGATGTGAGTCAAATTTTGATTTCCTGCTATCGATATCAAATAAGTTTCTTTCATCGTAAACTGAATTTTGAAGGCTAAATAAGTCATCTGAGTAAATGGTATCATGGATGAGACTAAGAACTACAATTATACCTACTTAGAGCCAAACCAAATAAGAGGGCTGAAAAAATAGACATACAGGCAGATAAAGACACACACACAAACTTCTTGATATATATATATATATATATATATATATATATATATATATATATTATCGATTTTCTGAACTATCGTAAGAACTGCAACCTGAAACTTCTGAATATCGTTTCTTATGTCTTTGTCTATAAGTGTATCAAATTTGATTAAAATCGGACCACTCCTTCTATAACCCGATTTTTTCGATTATCGTTTTTCGATATTTATCGGGGGTACCTCGACACAAAACCTAGCTAAGAACACTCGCAGACGCTTATAGTACAACTGTGTAAATTTTCAAGAAAATTGATTCAGCCGTTTCAGAGTCTATAGGTAACGGACACGCACACACAGACACACACACACACACACACACACACACACACACACAGACAAAGTTCCATTTATGAATAAGTTTAGATATGTGAGATTTTATGAAGGTTTTTCTTCTTTACATCTCGAAGGAATCATTTACATGAAGCTATTTTAATGAATGATCTGAGAAAATGTTTGTATATAACTCCATATTTAAACATTTATGAACGAGTTGAACTCCATGTATGTCATCCATATAATATTCTAGCTTTGGTGTTTTAGGATGTGCTTTGTGGTGGAGTGGGTATCGGCTCGAAACGAAAAATCTGAGGGCCAAGTTCGAGTCCAGCTGAATTCATTGCATTCACATGCACAGAAATTCCCTTGGGAAAGATATTAATCCGTCTCTTCCCTTTAACTATGCGTTAAATAGGAGGACTGGTTAAGTTCTATAAAATAATGGCAACCTACTGCGGGAGAATCTTCTGCCTAGTCAGTCATGTCTTTTTTTAGATATGATCACCCAAGCGTGTATCACGTATGGCACTTAACTGACTGATACTAGCTTTGAGGAGGCTATTTAATAATATTACTCGGGTTCTTAGGCTATTATTTTAGTTTTGTCACATCTTGCGTTGTTGGGTGAAACTACCCTCAGCGCAACCTATTCTGTGTTCCATCTCTTATGATATCTATTTTAAGGTATTTTAAAGGTTTAGTATTTTTATAATTATTTGTTCTGAATTTAACCACGTTATAACTATTTTGTGTCAACGAGATATAAATGAAAAATAGGAATCCTAATTACACTTGAATTAAAAAGCATTTATTGGAGGGTTTTTTAGTGGAATTTTGAAGTGTCCATACGAAAAATAGCTCTCATTTGAGGGGTAGCATGCAGTCGACATTTTGCCTGGACGACAGGGCAATCTATGTTGTTGCTATATAAGAACATGTATCGGTTTTTCTTTTGTGAGTTATCAATATAAAAGTGGCTCTTTCAAGAAACTAATCAGCTCATTGCCTTTATCTTTACTTGTTCATGTATTTGAGGTGAATTTTCTCAAGTATATAAGTTGCCAATTGACAGGATTAATGATAGTTTGATGGTGGAAAACATATTTAATAACACTCATTCAATCAACTGCTCGTCTTGATCAAATAATATTTTAATTTAATTTGAAGCACTATTAATGTAAAAGGTCAAGAAATAATTGAAAAAAAAATTAAACAGTTTGTCTTTAACTTTGAATTCCATCATTTGATTAATTCCGGCACAAAAGCCGCAGCTCCAAGCGATCAAATTAAAAAAGTTGCATCAGCAAGTTCAATCCACTGGATAATTAACACTCACATAAAACAAAACCACAAATATCACTGTTTTCAGTTTATATTTTTACTAATATTATTATTATTTTTACTATATTATATTTTTACTAATCAATGTTCTTTAATTATAATTTTGAGACAGAGTTTTCATTGTTTCATTGCGAGGAAAAATAGAAAACAAATTTGTTTCAGAATTTTGCATCCGGTCAAAATCTTTCAACGGATATTTCTGATGTTACCAAATCTGAAACAGCTTATTTGTTGTTGTTGTTCTATTCTTCTCCAAATTCTTGTTATTTTGTCTTCAATAATACATCCATATTCGTCTCACTACGGCTATCGCATTGACAGGTTTCTCAGAATAAAAGAAAATCATTGTTAACACTATTTATAATCGAACTATTGTCCTCAACAAAGTTCTTATCACAACGTTTTAACCGTTGTGCCATGTCCTTCCCCGGGACAATGGTCTGGTGCAGTGGTTCCAAAACGTTCCGGTGCAGCTCACCTTATAGGTGCGGCTTGCCTCATAGATTCGGCTCGCTTCATAGGTGTGACTCGCCTCATAAATCCAGCTCGCCTCATAGTTATGGCTGAAGAGGATATCAAGTGAGGCGCAATGATTGAAGGACAATCACAGATTTAGAAACAGTTTTTTATGCATATGCCAAAAATAGTCATAATTTTAAAATTTAAAATGTTATTAAGGATTCCTTTTAACTGCATGCATGAATTCCGTGTAAAAAGTAATAAATAATTGACTGATTTTATTATTCCAGTATTTTTGCATTATACCAAGTACTAAAAATATAAGAATTAGGATCCTCAAATTAGGGGAGAGAGTTATCAATGATAATGTTTTGATTTCAAATCTACAGTTATTTCCCTTTAATCCTCTATCTGTACTTTTTCTTTTTAATGTAATTTTTATCACATAAAATTTGGTTGAGCGCGAACAAATTTTAATTCCAAAAATGCAGACTACAGAAAAAAGTACGTGTATTAATACGAGGATATAAATAAATTAACAAGCGATCCTGTTCAACATACACCTAAACAGACAAGCGCATCTATACATATATACACATACACTATTATAAACAAAATATTCTATGCACATATATTTAAAAATGATTATCTATTGGTTTAATACACGTGACACATATCTGACCAATAAGAGTTAACCGCTAAACACAATATACAACTATATTGTTTCTAATAAATTAATCTAATTAATTGTCTTTAATAAAAGTGAAACATGCTAGAATGATAGACTGAGTTATTTTGCCTATTTTGTACTTTCACTTTATTTTTATCATCTTGCCAATTTCCGATTCATATATTCAACTACACGCACACACACACACACGCACACACACATACACTTAGATAGATAGATAGATAGATAGATAGATAGATAGATAGATAGATAGATAGATAGATATGAATCGAATTAGATAGATAAATAGGTAGGTAGATATGAATCGAATTAAATAGATAAATAGGTAGGTAGATATGAATCGAATTAAATAGATAGATAGATAGATAGATAGATAGATAGATAGATAGATAGATAGATATTGGTCTAGAATGAGATAGATAGATAGATAGATAGATAGATAGATAGATAGATAGATAGATATGAATTGAATTAAATAGATAAATAGGTAGGTAGATATGAATCGAATTAAATAGATAGATAGATAGATAGATAGATAGATAGATAGATAGATAGATAGATAGATAGGAAAAAAATTACAAACCCATAGAAACAGAGATGATAATTCCAAAAATTAACTAATTAATATAAAATATTAAATAGATAAAAATCTTTATACTTTTTGAGGACTTTGTTATTATGTTATATAATTATTTTTTCTAAATTATCCGTGCAACCATAGGTTAACTGGGTGTATTATTATGAATATTTTGCTAAGAGAATTAGTTCCGGGAAAGTAGTTGCTAATTAGTTTTAAGAATTTTTGTCCCAATTTAGTTTTAACCATCATATTGTAATGAGGGGTAAACCAGATGATATTTTTAGATCTTTTCTTGTTGTTGTTATTATTGTCAGTAGGGTTTCTGAATTTAATATCAGTAGCCCTATAACCGCTGTTTCTAAGGGCAGAATTATAAAATTTACTATGCTGATCAAATATTAATTTGCTAGATGAGTTGTTGCTGAGTCTAGATTTAATAGAAGATTGTATATTTTTAATAACTCATGAGGGATGGTTAGAATTAGGATTTATGTCAATTGGGTTGAAGTTAGCCTTCATATAAAGTTGGAAAGAATTATTGTTAAGGTCCAGAGTAACATCTAAATGGTCTATCTGCTTAATGTTGGTGGTTATGTTTAGCCTAAGACCTAAACTTTTTAATTGCTTGTGTATTATCTTCCTAATACGATCAACCTTAATTCTAGTAGAATCTTTAACAATCAGTAAACCATCATCTCTACAGAGACCTATACTACCAGCATCCACATTCTCGTAAGCGGTTAAGTTGTAAAGAATAAATAATCTCACAAGATCAGAGACTTCAGCTGAATCCAGGGAACCCATTTCAGTGTCAAAATCTCCATCAGAAATTTTTTAGTCTATCGTTCTTCATTATAAATCAGAACAAAACTTCCACATTTTAGTATAATATTCATCTCACTAATAAGTCTCTAACAAAACACCCACTATTAAATAGAAAATCCTTACAAAGGAACTTGTAATTTCCTCAGGTGCACCTTGCTACCTTTGTCTTAAAGAAAATCAAGAAATTATTAAATTTAGGGACAACGTTAAACTGTTAAACCAGAGAAATGAGCTCACTGATCATTGTAAACATAGTTCAGTATTTACATCAAAATCCGGGTTGTAATATTGAGAAATTAAGGAAAATCTTTTTAACCGTCTTTTTGATAAATGGTTTTATTCGAGTTGGACGTTCTAGTTTATCCTTGCTGGGAGTCTCGTTCACGATGTGTTATCATACTGACCCAGCATTGATCGGCGGGCTGTATGTTCTGCCTGGCATCGGTTGTCACGAGGCCGGTGACTAGTATAAATTTCGAAAACAATGTGGGACTTCGGCCATGAAAATCTATTTTTTCGCTCCATCTATCAATTTGCTGTAAAGTTTATTATCCTGATACAAAGGGTGGAATTATTAAAAAAAAGAACAACTGACTTATTCTAGCTTTGGCTTTATTTTTATTTCCATTTTTATTTTTACCTAATTCGTCGGTGAGCATGTTATTTAATTTAGGTGCAGCAGTTCGGGGTTTCCTTTTGGAAAAAATCTCTCTTTAACAAATAGACTAAAGGGAAGAAGATTGGTGCTACCAAGAAAGAATATCATATCAAATGTAATAAAACTGAAGGGAAAATGAAAAGATTAGATAAATGCGAAGGAAAACAGACAAGAGAGGAATAAGGTCAAGGAAAAAGAAAAAAATGAGGAGGAAAAAAGTTGGTTAGCACAGAAATTCCTCGGGGTCAAACCCCTAAGTGAATCTCCATTCTGATTAGCCGCAGACACACACAAAAAAACGCCCACATACATTCACAGTAAACCGAAAGTATTTGTCATTTAAATGTAAATCGTCTGCACAACCACACCAACATTGCCTGATGATGAGAATTAATCTCGAAACATAGAAATTTCCATGTACAATGTAAAATTGATATAACAATATATATATATATATATATATATATATATATATATATATACGTCGCAATCAGTTTGATTGGATTGTTTTGGCTTTTTTCGTATTTTTTAATGTAAGATTTTTTATTTTTAATCATTTCACCCCGAGCAAGGCAGAAATGCCACTGATGAGCTGGGGGCTACATAACTGTAAAAGATTAATTAGAAAAAAGTGAGGAGTACAAATTAGTTAGAAAGGAGCAATAGAAAGCTGAGAATGCAGGTGCGATGACAGATACATAGGTGGAGAGAAAGGGAAGGATATACGGGGGTGGGGAGAGAGCTAGAGTCCAGTGGTTAATAGATGAGTATTGACATTGCATTTAAATTTCTAGATGTTGTAGCGGTCAGGAAAGCAAGAATATGGGAGCGAGTTCCACAGGCGGGAAGTGCGAGAGAAGAAGCTGCAGGAGTAGAATTGTCGTCTGCATTTGGCTAACCTGACTGTGAATGGGTGGGACCCAGTTGCCAGTCTGGTTGCACGAGTAAACACCTGTTGAGGAGGCATCAGTGACTTAAGTTCGTCCGAGCAGAAGCCAAAAAAGCATTTATAGAACAGACAAAGGGAGGCCACATTTCGACGGTGGGGAAGTGGCTGCAGTTGAGCCGCCAGATCAGTGCCTATCACATTACAGACTCTCCTTCGGAGCCTGTCAAGAACACTGAGAACAGCTGGGGCGCCTAACCATAAATGGCAGCGGTACTCCATGCACGGACGGAGATATTCAATATTAAATAAATTAATATATATGTTACCGTCAATTCAGACGGCATATTAATATAAGCATTTTGCCATCATTTTGACGCATGAAGCGTACCACCGTTTTGCATCAACTTACCGACCTCGAGACGCCAACCGACACATACGGACATTCCCACCGAAAATGTGGTTGAGCCTAATTCGTGTAACAACTTTTGCTTTTTTTTCTTTAAATTCATACTAAACCATACAAAAATGGTTTGCATAGATGGCGAACGTTACGAAATTAAGAATAAAGCACTTTAAGTCCATTTTCGAACTTCATTTTTCCGAATTTTTACAAAAATTCTGAATCTCGGTTACTGCCTGACTAGTCGACCGCGGCTACCCGTCCGACACGCGTCCGATCACGCCAACGTGTGGTACCCCGATCTCTTCGACTTTAGCCTTTGTTGGGCGTTTCACCAAGACAAGCGTTATTAAATAATTTTCAAGTGCTAAATGATTATTTTTTTTGGCAAAATTGAACTTCGTTTTCAACTTGCCTGTGGCTTTCATAATAGGAACAAAAGTTAAATTTTCAACACTTTTCGCTTTTGACTAATGTTTGTGTATAAACAAGTGATGGTGTTTGGCAATGCTAGATACAAAATGCATAAGAAAATTAAAAACAAACATTTGTTTGGATAAAAACAAACATTTGTTTGGATGGTACCAAATATAATTCCCAATTACATATTTCCACTTGATATTAAAATAAGAGCTGATCAGGAGCAAAAACCAATTAAACACTGGAATATAATTGTATCCAACATCAAATGCAAATAATGTACGAATTTTAGAACCTCTATACGAAAGAGAAATGGACATACTATAAATAAAAATCAATATGAATAGACTGAATTAAATAGATAGATAGATAGATAGATAGATAGATAGATAGATAGATAGATAGATCTGGACCGTGCCTTTAAACGAATGGTCCTCTTTCGCTGCTACTGCTGTCGCTAATTTAGTGGGCATGTTGTGTGTACTTTTAAGTGGGTTAGTTCATGTATGTGTGTGTTTATGATTTATATAAGTGTACGCTGTATACAGGATATGGCTTTTTCGCCTCTTTTTAAAGTGATAGCAGGCGCCGTTTTACGATTTGATAATATATCTGTCTGCTTTAATTTATGATTTAACATGTGCACATGGTTTGTCATTTTTGCATCTCTTTCAGAATGGTTGTAGGCGCCGTTTTATGTCGATCTGCTTTAATTGCAGGCCTGTTTATTGCTACTTTTTTTCCTCCTCCGGTGTTCGTTCTCGTGTGATCACGTGTGTGTGTATGTGTGTGTGTGTGTGTGTGTGTTCCGGTGTATTTTATGTTGGATTATGGAATTTTTGTGTGTTCGTGTATTTTTATTTTTTGTGCGTGTTCTGGCTTATAACGTGGTATACTTGTTGCTATTGGTCACGTTTTTATAGGTATGTATTTGTGTGAGTTAATCTGTGTTTGCGCTTTACTGTTGTAGCCGGTGTGTGTCAGGTGCGTGATAGTGTGAATTGTTGTGATATGTAATCTAGATAGCGTTTAGTATTGTTATTCGGTGGTTGAAGCTTAGCAATTATTAAGGTCTCTTTTATGCTAAGGTTTCCTAGGTTCCGCTCTCTTGCTTCAATATTGACTGTTATGTTGTTGTCTGTGTTGTTGCATTTTTTTAGGTGTTTGTAGGATGATGTTGCCTGCGTATGTAAGTGTTCTTTGATTCTGATGTGTAACAGTCTGGTGGTGCTGCCGACATAAAATTCTTTGCATTTGGTGCATTGTATGCGATATACAACATAGACCTGGTGGCATATACCGGTGTCGGTAATAGGGCAATTGGCCAGGGTATATGTGGTGTCGTTTCTACTATGTTGTTTGTTGTAGCTGCAATAGAGGTGTCTACGAAGGGTTGGGCTAGTTTCTCCCTGAACTAGACACTGGCTTTAGTTTTCACAAGGCTGCATTTATATGTGAAATAAATGTTGTTTATAAATATGGCTTTCGTCAGTCCTTTTAAACACGCCACTACGTATGCCAGGCGGCCGTAACACCAGTTACAATGATTCTTTGTATTTTATCAAGAATCTTTAAATACATATCATGGAAATTGCTTAAACAAACTAAGTTCCTCGCTTCGGCTACGACCCGCCATGCCACTTACACCCTTCTTTCCGTATTCAATCGGTGAGAAGTAAGTTCAAGTTACTTTCGGTGAAAAATGCTCTGTGAAACAGATTACCAAAATGATGTTTCTTCGATCACTACAATCTTAATATGTTTAAGTCTAGAGTTAATTGTTATCTTCTCCTCCTATCAGTCTAAGCTGACCTTAACATACCCCTCTAGGCTCCCGGCCCATGTTAAGGGTCAACATTTTTGCAAAAATAAATAAATAAGAAATGAAAGAAGGGCCAAACTAGAAGTGACAGTTAAAGTCAAAGTATGAACGAATTGTGTCCCATAATAATGACAGTAATTGCTTAGGCTTACTTTTGGTTTAGGAAAGGTTCTCTTTTTCAGTAGATGCTAAGAATTGCTGTTTTCGTTGGGTATTATTACAGAAAATCTATTTGTCAAAGCAAGTGAAAATTCTACCCAAGAAATATTCAGCAGATTTAACTTGATTAACCTGAAAAGTAGTCAGATGATGGGAGATTCATTGACCAAGTTTCGAATTATTGAAACTGTTTTATGATCAAACGTAATTTGCATTGAAATATTTCGCCAGTTCTCCTTCGTGTGCTTAGGAATTTCCTCAACTATCGTTTTTATCAGAACATTTTGATAGACCTTTTTTTCCAGAGTGATGTCTGTGTTTGAGAGAACGGTTTTATAAATCGGTTTTTTAACAGAGATTTTTGTCAAATATTCTTTGGCGTATTTTTTCCTACTTTTCACCCAATACAAGGTCTAAGAATTACGCCTGCTACTAAGTTTGTCATTTATATGAGCAGAGTCATATTTTGTGAAGGTAGCATTATGGTGTCCTAACTCTTTGAGGCTTTTTTTCAATCTGCTTAAAGCTAAAGGCCCTGATATACATACATACACATATATATATATATATATATATATATATATATATATATATATAAGGGGGTGTCGAAGAAAGAATAATGGAGATAGAAGGAGATAGAAAATGGCGATTGATGTTGCATGTTATCGGGGAAGCAAGTAAACGGAAAGGAGATTGACAGTCAAAAAGTAGGAGAACAGAAGCTGTTAGACGAGAAGAGGAGGTTACGGTTAATTAATTCAATGGTTAAAAGGCGCGACTTAGACGCCAATCTAGTAGCAGGCGTAATTTCATGTGATCGGTGAACCAAAGAAAAAGCTCGTCAAAAAAGTTGCCATGAAAATATTTGTAGAAAAAGCAGAGGGAAAGCACATCACGTCGTTTAGAAATTGACTTAAGTCGAGATACCAAGTAAAGTTCGAATACATTGCAGACTTTAATGTGGAGTTTGCCAAGAACCTCAAGGTGAATAGCAAGCGCTCCCAACCAAATATGGCCAAAGTATTTAATGCACTAACAAATAGTAGATATATTTTGTATTTTTTATTTTTATTTTTTAATCGTTTCACCCCAAGCAAGGCGGTAATACCTCTGATGCGTAGGGGGCTACATAAGAGTAAAAGTTTAGACAAGAGGAGAGTAAAGAGAAGACGGACCAGTTACAGGGGGGCTCAGAGAAAGGGCAAGAGAAGGATGGGAACACAGGTGTGAAAACAGTTACAAAGGTAGAGAGAAAGGAAAAAAAGCAAGATATGCAGGGTGATGTAGAAAGAACTGGAGTCAAGTGGATAAGAGATTGATATTAACATTGCATTTAAATTTCTGGCGGTTATAGCTGTCAGGTAAGCAAGTATACGGAAGGGAGTTCCACATGCGGGAAGTACGAGAAAAGAAGCTGCATTTAGTTGATCTAAATAGGTGGCACCTTGTTGTCAGTCTGGTTGCACGAGTAAATTCTTGTGTCGGGGGCAATAGTGACTTAAGTTCGTCGGAACAGAAGCCATGAAAATATTTGTAGAATAGACAGAGGGAAGCCACTTCCCGCCGGTGAGAAAGTGGCTGGAGTCGAGCTGCCAATTCAGGACCTATCACGGTACTGATACTTCTTTGGAGCCTGTCGAGAACACTGAGCTGACCAGCAGGGTTGTCTGACCATATATGACAGCAGTATTCAATGCACAGAAGGATGGCTGATTTGTATATGTGCAAGATGAATTCAGGCGTAAAAAAACTTCCTGGCCAGACACAGTGACCCAACCTTCTTAGCAGTGGATTTAGCTACTGACTCATTGTAATGATTCCACTTGAGGGCAGAAGATAGGGTAAGAAATGTGCAAGAATTTTCTGATCCGACAACCTTCCTAGCAGTAGATACAACTATAGATTCGAAGTAGTAGTTCCCCTTCAGCTCGGTTGCTGCCAAGGAGGTGCAGTGTGTTGCTCTCCAGGAGGTTGCTCTCCAGGAGGTTGCTCTCCAGGAACTGTACAATTTTATTCATGTATCAGGAAAGACGACTGACAAGATTAAGCCTTTTTATTCAATTTTTTCTGTGCTCATACAAGTGTTTTCTTTTCTGTGTTCAAAGTATGTAAAAACAGTCCAAAAGTTCTCTGATGAACTTAGCTCACTTGAGCCCCCTAATTATATAAATTTACTCGAGCCACAAGATTAGCAACTAGGTCCCTCCCTTTTACTGTGAAACCAATAAATAGTAAACGCAAATTCTATTCCATCAGTTTCTTTTCTCGTACTTCCCACCTGTGGAATTCCCTTCCATTTACTTACTTTCCCGACAGCTACAATCTCCAAGCATTTAAATGTAAAGTCAATAGTCATCTCCTATCTCACTAATCTGCATCCTCTCTCTCATGCTCTTTTCTCCGTCCACCCCACTTTCATCAGTATTCTCATTCTTCTCTTATCCACTTCCTGACACCCCCTAGAACCTGTCACTCTTTTTCATAACTTTCCGTCTCTGTAACCCCCTGCAAAACAGTGGCAGTAAAATGCCTGGCTTGGGGCGATATGATTATTAAAAAGAAAAGCCGTGCGCTTTATTGCATTCTTTTAGCCAACGTCATGTCTTCATTGAGAAATGTATAAAAGAGGAACTGTTACCAGAATAAACAATTGTCAGATATGCACTTGTATAGATATGAAAAATGTAATTACATATAATAAATCCGACTTAAAGTAAAAAAAAAATTATATCGTACGACAGCCTTTTTACCTGTTTTTGTCACTGGAATGCTATTTTTTTTTTTTTCATCTGAAGAAAACTTGTTTTCATTTCTAAAAGCAAAAAATACAACGCGAGTTAAGTTTTTTTTTTTTTGTTACTTCTCACTCAACTCAACGTATTTTTTATATCGAAGTCAGAGATACTCATACAATTACACCGATGCGAAAAATAATTCAAAGTTAACGTATTACGCTGTCGTTTGTGGTTCAGTGAGTATCAGTTCGGGGCGAGAAATCTGAGAGCCGTGTTCGAATTCTTGTTGAATTCGTTACATTCACTTAAGCGCAAATACCTTTGGGGAAAGTATTAATCCACCTCTTCTCCCCATGGGTTAAATTGCAGAACTTCGGTTATGTATCCTTGGTGAGGAACCATTCTACTGCAGAAAAAATGGCAACTTACTGCGGGAAAATCTTCTGTGTAGTACGTCATGGATCGAGAGAGATATGATCGCCTAAGCGTGTATCACGTATAGCACTTAAAAGTGATTTATACATGCACAAACACACACATGCACACACATATATGTATATGTTTGTGTAGGTGTCAAATCTCTGACTTGTATATACATACATACATACATTCATATATATATATATATATATATATATATATATATATATATTTATCCGAGTGAATACAGAACGAAGAAAGAATTCTTACAACATCCAAAACATTAATTTAAAACAGTGCTCGATATGTAATATATGGAGCTGTGAATATTTATTATAAATTATATTTTAGAACATGTACATAATTTTTCTATATATATCCACGACAAAGGTACATTTGTTTCGACATTGAATCTTCAATGTCTCATCAGGTGGTATGTAAAGTAATGGAAAGCCTCTTTCCTTATATTTGGTCAGTTTAGTTAGCGGTGTTGGTAGGGTTGGTGATAGGGGGGAGTGTTTCTCTGACTGTTGGAATTTTGAAGACGGTTTAGTTAAAGTGGTTGATTAATGAGAGTCTTTGATTTTTAAACAGATTTAGAGTAGCCGGTCCGGGGGAGGGTTGCAACCGGATATATATATATATATATATATATCGGTCGAGTTTCGCTCCCGGCCAGAAGCAAGTGGATATGTCTAGCCACACTGATGAGCTGTGATACAGCGAAACGGGCTTGTATGTGGATGACTAATATATTATGCTCTCATTACGATTGAGCTCTCTGGAGAAGAAAATTCTAAAAACAGTTTTCCGGCTATAACGCGTGACTCTTCAGAAATGAATTGACTCGGTGACTGGCGTCTGTATACACTGCTTACATACAAAACGTTAAAATTTCCATTCATTGAACCCATGCGCCGATGGCTTAGGGAGTAGAGACTCCGACTTACACCACATCGGTTGAGTTTCGCTCCCGGCCAGAAGCAAGTGGATATGTCTAGCCACACTAACGAGCTGTGATTCAGCGAAACGGGCTTGTATGTGGATACCTAAGATGTATATAAATATTTTATTTTGATAGATTTTTTTTATTATTTATTTATTTTTTTATATATATATATATATATATATATATATATATATATATGAGAAATTGTAGGAGGATAATAATTAAGTAATTTATCGAGTTTTTATTAGACCTCAACAGAATGCAGAAAGCACTGGATGGCCGTTTCGTCTTCTGTCCAGTGCTTTCTGCATTCTGTTGAGGTCTCATAAAAACACGATGAATTGCTTACTTAATTATTTCCTACAATTTCTCGTCTGTATATCGTTACTTGAACCGGCTTATAATGCTCCAGTGTGAGCGGCTTGGTGATAGTCCTATGGGTAAAAGGAGCCTACAATTTCTCGATTTATATTTTTATATATAAGTTGGATCATAATGCCACAAGATGATAAAATAAATAAAGAACAATGTAAGAAATTTGTTTCAATCTAACATGTTTCAAATTTATTCATGCTTCTTTAGTGATCGATTTAAAGATTAAAAACATTTTCGGAAAAGGAATTAAACTGAAACACAGGTACAATGTGATAGAATAGTGGAATGTTGTTTGGGACAGATCCTTAGAGGTAAGATATGTGCCACGTGTATTAAAGCAGTAAATGATTATTTTTAATGTAAGTATGTGGATATAAATAACTAATAGATTAATTTATAGTAAGATTTCTCCATTTAACAGACTGATAGGCGTAATTTACACTGATTAATAATAATTAATTATAAATGAAAATAGTGGGTGCACTTCAAATACTGATTATGTGTGTATGTGTGTGTGGTTTCTATTGATAGCCACCATACACACGCAACGAGAGTTTTGTTTTTTCAAGATGCGCGTACTAATCATTGTGCTTGGTAAGCGTCCGAAATTGTTTGCAAAAAAACAATAAAAAATCAGCCTCATCTAATCCAGTACAATATAACACGTTGAAAAAAAAAGAAAAAAATGCCTAACATTCACTACAGCTCCAAGATAGATAGATAGATAGATAGATAGATAGATAGATAGATAGATAATGAAAAGACTGAGAAAGAAAGAAAGATAGATAGATAGATAGATAGATAGATAGATAGATAGATAGATAAAGAGTGCAATGAGTAAATTGTCCCCATTTTATATTTTAATCTTGTGCAAGCGCATTGGCTACATAGTATAGTCAGGTCAGTTGGGTACTGCCTGTGAGAAAAAAAGCATCATAAAGTAATTTGTTCCACTAGAAATTTGGAAAAAGCCTTTCGTACTGCTTGTGATTCACACCTGAAGATCCAATACGAATATTTAAGAGAATTTGAGTGTCGATCTGGGGACAGAGCAGAAGACTTGGAAAGAGTTGGATGAGTCTAATGGTAATAACGGAGAGGCTTGGAATTTGACGTTATTACTTTAGTCATCATTCCACATGGTTTCACGTTCAAAATAAAGGCCTACATCAAATTTTTTAAGAGAGTAGTGCTGTCCCGGATCAAGAGGGTGGCTGTTTGAAGACCCTTAGTATGGCAACAGGACTCTGCATCATGTCGCACAAGCAGGAGAACTCAGTCAAACAATTACTGCAATTACATCACCCCTTACATCTAGCTACTTAACTCCCCAGAATACAACACCCTTGATCATTATGTGTATGGCACAGTTCAGCGAGAAACCAACAAATCTCTTTGTAACACTAATGATGAACTGAACGCGTGAATTACGGCATTATTCACTACCTTGAATAAGGGAGCCATTCAAAAGAGTTGCGGGAGTTTCTGAAGTCGACTGTCAGAAGGAATTAAAGCCAAAGGTAATTTTTTTGAATAAATTTACTCTTTAGTATTTCAAGGCATGTTTGTGCAATTGTGGTAAATATATCTATTAAAATGAGATGTCAGTGTTATATTAATTTGGGCGTAATTTAGACAACAATTTTTCCATCGCAACCAGTAATTTAATCGCTTTGAAACATTAAGATAGATAGATAGATAGATAGATAGATAGATAGATAGATAGATAGATAGATAGATAAAAGATAGATAGATAAGAAAAGACTGAGATAGATAGATAGATAGATAGATAGATAGATAGATAGATAGATGAAAAGATAGAAATAGATAGATAATGAAAAGAGAAATAGATAGATAGATAAGATAAAAGATAGATAGATGAAAAGACTGAGATAGATAGATAGATAGATAGATAGATAGATAGATAGATAGATAATGAAAAGACTGAGATAGATAGATAGATAGATAGATAGATAGATAGATAGATAGATAGATAGATAGATATGAAAAGACTGAGATAGATAGATAGATAGATAGATAGATAGATAGATAGATAGAAAATAGATAGATAGATAAGAAAAGATAGATAGATAGATAGATAGATAGATAGATAGATAGATAGATAGATAGATAGATAGATAGATACTACATATTGGTTTATCAATATTAATGTGAAACTGAAAAACAAACCGACGGTATTGAAATAAAATTGATCTATGACGAAACATATACAGAAAAATATAAACGTAGAAACACACAGACGTGATTGTGCGTACATAAATGTATATATACCACCCCCCCCCCACACACATATATATATATATATATATATATATATATATATATAAACTTTTACGTATATACAAACTTTGCATTCAAATAAGTTCTTCTTATTTCTGCATAAGTGTTTATATATATATATATATATATATGGGGGGGGTTTCAAGCATATTGATAGATAATCGATGAATTTTATATAAGCATATCTATATAAACGTATTCATATGGTCACAAGCGTACCAACAGATGACACCTATATATATATATATATGTATGCGTTTGTGTAACTCTCGATGTTTATCTGTGTCTGTGTGTCTGTATGCGTGTGTGTGCGCGCGTGTGTGTACGTATGTGTGTGTGCGCGTGTTTGGTGTGTGTGTGTGTGTGCGTGCGCGTGTGTTGTGTGTGCCTGTATGTGTGTGTGCGCTTGTGTTGTGTGTGAGTGTGTGTGCGCGTGCGTGCGCACGCGTGTGTGTGTGTGTGTGTGTGCGTGTGTTTCCAGATAAATATAGACTCAATAAAGAATGCCTTTAATATGTTTTATATATTAAAAAACTTTACAAGTAACATTAAAATCGGGGAATGACGAAGAAGTTTCATTTTTTTTATTTTTTATTTTTTTTTACGGTTTGTACCTCTCTCGATGTTGTCAAGTAAGGAGACGTTTGGGCGAAACACTTATCCATAAAGGTGACATTTGCTTTTCTGAAAGGAATATTTCTTCTTCTTTTTTTTTTTATTCCTCCACTTTCTCCATTTCTTTCAGACATTTTTTTTTTCATCTTTGAAAGATTGATACAAATAAAAGCGAATCAAATGTAAAGAAGTAAATTACTTACTAGCTTCTTACGAGTTATGAGTGTATAAATGCGCATGAAAATAAATTTAGCTGGAGATATTTTTTTCGAGGGTGAGGTCGGTACAGATGACAAGTTTGTGCACGTAAATCCTTGAGCGCAACTTTTTGTTCATGTTTCAAGGTTTACGTTTGATTTTACCTATTACTTCAATCTATGTTTATAAGACAGATACGGATACGTCAAAAGTAAGGAAAAACAGTGGTAAATGAAATAGAGTAAAATAGATTAAAAACAACTTCTTTGACACAATGATCAAGAAAGATCTTCACCGCGTATAATGACGTATTCTCACTGACTTTTAGTTGCATATGCTTGCAAGGAGAATGTGCGTTGTGGTGCAGTTGATATATGCTAGGAACGAGAAATCAGGAAACTGAGTTCGAATTCCAGTTGAATTCCTCGCATTCACTTACGCTCAAATAACCTTAGGAAATGTATTAATCTGTCTCTTCCCGCCGGTTATGGGTTAAATAACAGAACAAACTGGGTTCTATAGCTTTGGATGGCAACCAGTCTACCGCAGAAAGCAATGGCAACCTACTTCGGGATAATCTTCTGCCCAGTCAGTCATGTCTCTTTCGAGACATGATCGCCGAAGCGTGTATCACGTATGGCACGTAGCTGACTGATGCTTGTATGTCTGCTATGGTAAAGTGATTTGCATAGAGATTTACACACTCTTACCTATCAGCGATCATTGCATGCCAATAACGAGATATTTGTTGATAGAAATCTTGAAATATTATTCACTTAAGTCGCATCGGAAATCTGAGGGAATTTTAAGTGGTAGGCATCGGGGGGAAATCTGTCTTATCTAATCTTTATACAATGTCACGAAATTAAAACAGAAAAAATAAATCTGCCCAACATACCCTGTGGCACCAAGATAGATAGATAGAACTACTAAGAAAGAAACAAAGAAACAGATAGATAGATAGATAGATAGATAGATAGATAGATAGATAGATATATCTACTAAGAAAGAAACAAAGAAACAGATAGATAGATAGATAGATAGATAGATAGATAGATAGATAGATAGATAGAAATACTAAGAAACAAAGAAAAAAGCAAAGAGATAGATAGATAGATAGATAGATAGATAGATAGATAGATAGATAGATAGATAGAACTACTAAGAAAGAAACAAAGAAACAAAGAAATAGATAGATAGATAGATAGATAGATAGATAGATAGATAGATAGATAGATAGAAATACTAAGAAAGAAAGAAAGAAAGAAAGAAAGAAAAAAGAAAGAAAGAAAGAAAGAATGAACCAACAGACTCTTAAGAACGTCACTAGTTTAATTTTCGGTTCATTGAATATGGCCAGCCAGTTTCTCTCACTGATCTGTTAAAGCTACAGCATAGTATAGATCTGCTGCACCAATATACTGCTGTATCATCAACATAGATCTTCACAAGTGAACGGTGTAAACTCCTAAGTAGACCTTTTATATAAAGTCAAAATAGGATATTGGACCGGAAAGCATGTCTCGGAAGATCTCCGCGTTGATCGTTTTGACTTCAGAGTACTGGCTGCCAACAACTACTTTCGGTGACTTACCTGTGACGAAGGACTGGATAATTGAGAAAATTTTTTTCTCGTGATGACATAGCTGGATATCTTGTGTAGCAGGCCCCATATGCCATAGATTGTCAATGACCTTTGAAATATCTGATTAGTTCGACTTTGAGATGTTTTTATTGTCTAGTATATCACTGATTCTGTAATTAATAACTTGAGATATTAGCAGTGGACCGAGCCGATCACATTTCGTACTGTTCGTCGCTCAAAAGGTCTCTATCAGTGGGATCAACAATCTTAATTTTGTTTAATATTTTAAAAAGTTTGCTAATGAATGTGGGTGTCTGATGGGTATATACTATAACTGGGATGAAGATTCACGTCTATTCTAGAAAACAGGCATAACTTTTATAGGATTTCCCCTTCAACGGTTAAATTATTTCGATAAGATCGTGGATACCTCAGGATTAAAATTCTTAAGGACAATCACATTGATTTTATTTAGACTGGTTCTCCCCATTTTTCTGTCCTTTGTAGCTCTTAGTAATTTTTTTTTTTTTTTTTTTGCTTCTTACTATCTCTCCTGTCCTGCTAACCGTCCACACAAACTCGTTTTGCTTCGTCTACATTACGTGTACCTTCGCACGATTACGGCTCTCCGCAATGTTTTGTCTTTTGCATCTCTTAGTAAATTTTGTCGTTTAGTTAACTCTCCTAATCTCTGTTCTGTGAAAAGAAATCGGTCTCAGTAATCAAGATATGGGAAAAACTTCGTGACAAATCAGAAGCCGGAATCTCTAAGACAATCTGATATTATGTTCAATTTAGTTTCGGCAACTTTTGCGACGACATCAGTGCTAAGCAGTATTGGACTCTACCTTTCTTTTGGGCAACATTAGTGGTGTATAGAAGGGAGACGTGCTGTATGGGTAACCGTCGATCTCTCATAAAAATCTGTCAAGGCCTGCACCCTGGAGAGTATACTCCAACATCGCCTCACCGCGACAGCAAAACACGAAAAGTAACAATCTATTGATGAGAGGATTCCGAAGGTCTTTCCGTAGGCGGAACTGGTGACCGGTAAGAGGACAAAAGGTCGAGCTCATCTTCGCTTTAAGGGACATCTCCAAATTTGACATGAGGGCGATGAACATTTTTTTTAAAAATAATCTCACCCCAAGCTAGGCATTCTACTGCCACTGTTGCGCAGGGGGTTACATATGGGAAAGTGATGAAAAAGAGGGGTTAGTTATGGGAAATGTCAGGAGGGGGCTAATAGACGAATGAGAATACCGAGGATGGGGGTGGAGTAGATGAAAAAAGAGCTTGAGAGAATGAATGCGAGTTAGTGAGATAAGAAATGTCTATTGACCTTACATTTAAATTCCTGGAGATTGTAGCTGTCAGGTAAGTATATGAAAGAGAATTCATGGACATCGAAAGTTGAGAAGACGTTGCCAACGATGGCTCACGCTGCAGTAGCAATTTACGCCGAGTGCTGGAGTGAAGAATCAGAGGTTTGCCGCCGGGTTGAAGCGTGCTCAAAGGAAAGAAAACAACACGGTAATGTCGGGAGAGAGGGTCTTCTCTTTTGATACAGATCCATGGTTTCTGAAGACCGACGGATACCACATACACATTAACAGTTACTGTGAATGACATGAGGTATCTAGGCAGGATTGATGTAGACCTACATTTCTTTGTGCACAACTGACAAATTTATAGTTGCCTGGTTGATTTCTTTAACTTGAAAATTGGCCATGTTAATCCTCCCTATAATGGGAAAAGTAAATGTTAAATTTTAATGACTACCGTCTACACGTCTGTAACATTGTTTGCGCAAAAACAGAAAAAAGCAAATTAAAGTTAAAAGTATAAAATATTTGATTAAAGATGAAACAGACTGATAGAAAGAATATCTCATTTCTGAAATAAGATTTATCGGACAGATGCAAGTTACACAAAAACGAAAGTTGTAGTGGTACTTTTGCCACGGTTCGTGTATTACCAACACAACTATTAACGAAAGAGCGAGATATCTTCGTAAAAAGATAGTGTCTACTTTCATAATTCTTCAGAGAATGTTCACCTCAAAAGAATGAGAGTCTGGATATGCTAGCATCGGGAATTTCTCTCACACACACACACTTCGCCGTCTCCGTCACTGACAAGTATTCACAAGAATTTCTCTACTGGGGACAATAAAAGTAGTCAATGTACTCTATATGCGTTATGGTATATTAAACTGCAAAAAAATATCATGACAAAAGGACAGTTTAACTGATTTTCAATAAAAATTAGAAACAGTACAAAACCGGTGACCTGAAGACAGCCGCGGAGAGACAGAAACGATTTGGTCCACTACGCAAAAACGTCTTTGGTGAACAAGACACAAATTGAAGCCATTTACCTAATGATATATGACGTCATGACGATGATACACGTCTTCTATTTAATTTCTAGATACGTGACACTTTCTGTAAATATACGTATTCATCAGCATCATTTTTTA
Source organism: Ascarosepion bandense (assembly GCA_037127315.1). Lineage (NCBI taxonomy): Eukaryota > Metazoa > Mollusca > Cephalopoda > Sepiida > Sepiidae > Ascarosepion > Ascarosepion bandense. Next base: position 553,216 of record JBBBDQ010000300.1, on the reverse strand, counting down.
TGTTGACTTTCGATCGACCTGAAATTGAGTTGGAATTCAAAGATAGTAAAGATATAAAACTTCAAAGTAGAAATACAAATTTTCATTGTGATAAAAAAATATATTTCTACTTATCTTCTGTGCATATTTATCAAAATCTTTAAAAATCACAACGCGAAAATGTTTACATTAGATTGAACGTGTAATAAAGTATATAGATTTCAGAATTGACTCATTTCCTTCACAGCGAGAAACAGAAGAAAAAGTTTCTTTGGCTGATATCTTTTAGAATTAGCGATAATTATTTTCTGACTATAAAACAAAAAAATATGTTTTTTTTTTACATCGATTCCAGACCAACAAATGAACTGGTTGTTTCGAAATGGCGTAGTGGTTAAACCAGTTCTCTTTCTTATTTTTAAATTTTTTATTTGTATCTATAAGACTTCGATGCGTCAGGCGTAGTTGAATTTAGTAAATAACGATTTAAGTCCTTATTTAAATAACATTATGATAATATTGTTTTAAAGGTTCAGAATTGGAGTAGATAGACTAAACTATCGCCCGGTTCACACTCCACCCACATGTATTGAACAGGTGAAGAGGCTCACCCCTTGTTTCCTGTTTAGGATGCGGTTTCCGGTTTTCTCTTTTCCAATCTTTTCACTCTTTTCCTTTTTTATTTTATTTTATTTTTTTCAATTGGAGTAGATAGACTAATCTATCGCCCGGTTCACACTCCACCCACGTCTATTGAACAGGTGAGGAGGCTCACCCCTTGTTTCCTGTTTAGGATGCGGTTTCCGGCTTTCTCTTTTCCATTTGTTTTACCCTTACGTAGCCCCCTGCGTTGCCGCCTTGCTTGGGGTGATATGATTAAAAAAAAAAAAAAAAAAAAAGAATGCATTGGAAGACGGTTATCTAGCATCTACGCATCGTTTATTCAGTAATGAATTGGAGCTACTGGTGTATGTTTATATGGTATATCACACACTAAAAGTCTGCCTGGTTCTACCGAGCGCCCAAGCTTAGAGGTAGAATCGCCGACTGACGCCAATTCGCTCGGGTTTTCATCCTGAATAAAAGCAACTGATGAGCTGTGATACAGCGAAACAGATCTGTCTGCGGATGACATATGTCACCGACGTAGAACACTATGTATTTTTTAAATATAATTAATAGTTCTGTTTATACTACATAAAGCATTGTTTTATGAACACCTGAATAATATTTTTAAACATATGTGTGAATCTATATATATATATATATATATATATAAAGTAAATTAAATTTTCAATATTCACAAATGTTGAATGAACATTTCGACATAAAATCCCTAAGAGAGATTTTGCATCTCCTCAGCAACGGTACATATTTCAAAATGGAAATAAAAATAATAAAAGGAGAGAAAAAAGATGTAAAATCTCTCTTAGGTGTGCATTTGGCTACGATATATGAGATTAAAAAACTCATAAACACTAATATCTCCCCAACAGAAAGAATTAAATTTATCATATATTATGCTAAATCCACAACATCCAACTCAATCGTCCGCAACGACTCCTCCACCACCGTTAGCGATTTGCAAAAAAACAATGTAGTGTATAAATTCACATGCCCCTTTCGAGAATGTATCTCTAACAAACTAAATAATACCTACATTGGACATACTACTAAGTCGTTTTCGCAGGGATTTACATTGCACTTAAACGAAAATTCTAACATATTCCGACATTTAAAACACCACGGCTATCAACACACACTTCCTAGGAAAACACTTGTTGAAAATACGTATATACTTAGACAAGAAAATAATAAACGAAAACTTAAAATTCTAGAAGCTATCTACATCAAACAGTTTAAACCTAGCCTAAATAAAATAAATTTCGACACCTCCACTAACATACTTCAATGCCTATAATCGACGGGAGAGATCACAGTTATTATACTTACCCACTACACCATAGTAGTAGCAGTTCCCAGACCAATCCTCTCATGACACTATACTCTCAATTGACCAAAAACCCACTACTACAATTCCTTCTCGGCCTGTAGACAGGTGCGACACAAAAAATGGAATTGTTTAATTTTCTCTGTATAACTCCATTCTGTTAATAATTTAAATGTTCTATGTTCAACGAATATTAAATGTTCATCCTTTGATAATGGCTCATGTAAGCCGAAAGCTCAGACCTGATAAAAAAATCAACAATTATTGCGAATTTTTGTCGTCTTTCCATGACAACAATATCAAGCTAATCAAATCATACGAAAGGAACTTACACAAAATAAATAGACAGAACTTGTCTATATTATTCATTGAAACCTGTATATAAATATTTATATATATATAAGGCAAGATACCGGGTCTGATCAAAATCAGTTTGTCAGCCGTTTTATTTTAGTTTTTGCTTTGGGTTTGGCTCTAAGTAGGTATAATTGTAGTTCTTAGTCTCAGCCATGATACCATTTACTCAGAGGACTTATTTAGCCTTCAAAATTCAGTTTACGACGAAAAAACTTGTTGTGTCGAGGTACCCCAGATAAATATCGAAAATCGATCGGGTTATAGAAGGAGTGGTCCGATTCTAATCAAATTTGATACACTCATAGTCAAAGACATAAGAAACGATATTCAGAAGTTTCAAGGTTACAGTTCTTACAATAGTGTAGAAAATCGATATATATATATATATATATATATATATATATATATATATATAAGGCAAGATATTTGTGTGTGTGTCTGTTTATCTTCCTGTATGTCTGTATTTTTTCAGCCCTTTTATTTTAGTTTTTGCTTCGGGTTTTGCTCTAAGTAGGTATAATTGTAGTTCTTAGTCTCAGCCATGATACCATTTACTCAGAGGACTTATTTAGCCTTCAAAATTCAGTTTAGGACGGAAAGAACTTATTTAATATCGATACCAGAAAATCAAAATTTGACTTACATCCATTCATTTTTCTTTCAGTCTACGGTTTCGCTTTAACTGGAAACAACTATTGCTTTTTAGTCTTTCGTGCCAACGTCCAAAGAGTCTGAGCTCCAGGACCATGGATTAGTTTTAAAGCTTTCATTAACCCGAGCAACGCCGGACTATACTGCTAGTATATATAATCGTCTCGCCTTAAGTAAGGCAGTACTGCTGCTGATGTGAAGGGGCTTACATCAGAGGAGAGTAAAGAAAAAGAAAAAACGGGTCACAAGGAGTGTCAGAGAATCGCTAAGAGAAGTATCAGAACACTGGTGTGAAGAGAGCTGCGTGAGAGTAGAGTGGGAAGGAAGAAGAACAAGATAGAAGGGGTGCCGGGAAATAGATGGGAGTCAAGCAGATAAAAGATGGCAATTTGTATTACATTTTAGGTCTTGGAGATTGTAGCTATCAGGGAAGCAAGTATACAGAAGGGAGTTCTACAGGCAGGAAGTGCGAGAAAAGAAGCTGTGGAGTAGAAGTTACAGTAAAAGTGTGAGACGTAGTTGCCAGTCTAGTAGCTCGATTAAATTCATGCAGAGAGGACCCCAAGGTGTTTTCAAGGTCATTGCTATGCTCATCGGAGCAGAAGCCGTGAAAGTATCTATAGAAGATACAAAGGGAAGCCCTCTCACATCGGTAAGAAAGTGCATGGAGCTGAGCTACCAGGTCGGGACCGATTATATTGCAGATTCCCCGTTAGATTTTTTATTTTTTTAATCATATCACCCCAAGCAAGGCGAAAATGCCACTGATGTGCAGGGGGCTATGCAAGAGTGAAAAGATTGGAAAAGAGAAAAACCGGAAACCACAACCTAAACAGGAAACAAGGGATGAGCCTCTTCACCTGTTCAATAGACGTGGGTGGAGTATGAACCGGGCGATAGTTTGGACTATCTACTCCAATTGAAAAAAAGAGTGAAAAGATTGGAGAAGAGAAAAACCGGAAACCACAACCTGAACAGGAAAAAAGGGATAACCCTCTTCACCTGTTCAATAGACGAGCTCTTCCTCTTTTCTTCTCTTCCTCTTTTCTCTTCTTTCTTCTCTTTCTCTTTTCTTCTCTGTTTTTCTTCTTTCTCTGCTTTCTCTTTCTCTTATTTTAACCCTTTTGTCTCCACAGGCCTATCCTATAGTATGAACTCCATCTCTGGTCCAATTTACCTTCTCGCAGGTGTTTTGCCTTTTCTGGGCTCTTTGAATCCTCCTTCTCACCTGCGTAAAAATTTAGTTGATAACCAAGAGATGAACAGCAGAAGCGCCAGATCTATTTTGACATCAGCATTCAATGCATGGGGAGATGATACATTTGTATATGTGTAAGATGGATTCAAACGAGAAAAAAACTTCCGAGCTCGACACAGTGAACTGAATCTTCTTAGCAGGATATTTAGCTATAGATCCAATGTAGTCATTCCACTTGAGGTCGGTTCTTTCTCTCTTGTTTTTCTTTTTTGCTTTTTATTTCCTCTGTGTCCTTCTTTTTCCGCTTTCTTTCCTCCCATTTTTTTTATTTATCTTTTAGCTTTCTCATATTTTCTACCCCGTTTCCTTTTTCCCTTCTTTTTTAACATCCCCTTACCTTTCCAAAAAATTTCCCAAAAGACAGTGAGTTTTTTTAATTTTATTTTCGAAAATAACGTTTATTGCCATCATTATTAACTACCTGATGACACAATGTTTCTTTCAATGTCGAAACATAATGTACAGTTTTATAGTAGATTGTAGTTTGGAAATGTTTTAAAGTGTAATATATATATATATATATATATATATATATATATATATATATATATATATTCATTGAATATGGTCGACAAGGAAAATTTAATTTATTTTTATTATTTTTTTCAGCATCTTAACAATTTTCTGCATTTTTTCAGCATCTTAACACTTTTAAAGAGAATGAAAAATGTTAGGATGTTGGAAAATATTCAGACATTTAATAAAAGATGTTTGAAAGAAAGGTTTCTGCCCAAGTATACATTAATGCATATATATATATATATATATATAGAAATTATGACATAAATATGTTATAATATCACGACAAAAGTAGCTATTTTGTTTCGACAATACTTGTGTCTTATTTCGATAAGATTTGTCGAAACAAAATAACTGCTTTTGTAGTGATATTATAACATATTTATGTTATAATTTCTTAATAAATATTATTAGCTCTACTTTGTATTGAGCACTTTTTAAAGAATAGTGTTTCTTTGGATATGTAATGTTATTCCATCCATACCTACCCTACACTAAACCAAGGTATCGTAATATATATATATATATATATATATATATATATATATATATATATTGTTATTAATATAACACTAATACTTTCATGGCTTCTGCTCGGACGAACTTTAGTCACTGGTGCCTCCTCAACAGGTGTTTATATATATATATATAATTTGTTTTTTAATTAAAATTATTTTATTTAACATTACAACAGGGAAATTTCTATGTTTCCAGATTTTTATCTGGTCATCAGGCAATGTTAGACCATTGTTGTGAAAATTATTTTTATAGCAATAATCTGACATTGCCTGATGATGAGGTAAAAATATTGAAACAGAAATTTGCGTGTCACAATCTAAATCGTTAATTTTAATTAGAAAACAAATTTAATTATATTATGCTCTACAATATTTATTGTATAGAGAGCACTTTTATAAATAAAAAAATAAATGCCGGGGAACTCGAAATTCTAAAATTTTTGGTTCTCTTCACCATGATTAGCAAACTTGAAGAAATTGCTCCTACACCTTGCTTAGTTTCAAAAAAGATATTGCCCCCTATTTTGATCGGCCATTCAGTCACTTTTTCTTTCCTCTGTTACTGCCCTACCCAGATAGCTAAATTTCTGTGCCTACTTGATTCTGCTGGCTCCAAATGGAAGCAAACACCTTTGGCTGTCTGCACCTACTATTACTGAAGAAACTGTTTGACGTAAGAAGAAATACACATGTCATTATCTTACTGGCTTGATACAGAAAGCTGCGTACATGTCACTCTCTGAAGCTGTAAATATATTTTTTTCTGTGAAAATATTTACAAGTTAGCAAGTAGGCGTTTATTTGTAGCCATTGGTTAAAGAGATGAATGTGTATACATTAATTGTACATGCACATTGATAGATATTGGTATATGTAACTTTACAGGTCTATCATCGATTTAGCCTTTGAACATTCAGCTTGTGGTTGATTATCTACAAGTATTTGTTTTCTTTTTTTTGTAATTTCATTTGTTTTGTACAATCACCCCCCCTCTCTCTCTCTCTCTCTCTCTCTCTCTCTCTCTCTCTCTATTTTTCTCTCCAGCTGTTTCGAAACCCAACGTTAATGCCGTAGGCAAACAGATCTTACCTCACCGTTCCCGCAGTAACTTCTTTTCTGGTTCCAGCCGAGAACGGACGGATCCTTTACAATGTTCCTGCTTCTGGCCACACCATCGACCCGTCTGATTGCTGCAATTAAGTTATGCAGGTGCACGGGAGCCTGCCAACATCTCTGGACACACGCTTTGATCGCAGTAAACACTTGAGCTCGCCTGACCAACATTGGCGGAAGTTGTTTTCTCTTTCGAACGACCCACCCAGCGCTCCGTAATCATGAGACACGAATGCCAAAGAGGTTTTCTTTTCTTTTCTTTGCTCCAGCGTGAGTATCAGTTGCCAGAACACTTGCTGGTATGGCCCAATCATAAATAACTACAACTGGATTTCGAGGTCAACTTTGTTTATATATCACAGATTAAACTTGACTTGAAATTGTAGATTTAACTTTTAATGTTTCCTTATGGATTTTTATTTTTATTATTCACTCTTTTATTGCTTCACGTACACAAATAAAGGCTTACATATACTCACACACGTACACTATATATATATATATATATATATATATATATATATATATATATATATATATATATCAGGTGAAGAGAACCAGCAGTTTTACAATTCGGAAATCTCCGGCATTTACTTTTTAACAAACAAATTTAACAAATTTAATTATATATATATATATATATATATATATATATATATATATATATATATATATATTCAGGTGAAGAGAACCAGCAGTTTTACAATTCGGAAATCTCCGGCATTTACTTTTTAACAAACAAATTTAACAAATTTAATTATATATATATTCAGGTGAAGAGAACCAGCAGTTTTACAATTCGGAAATCTCCGGCATTTACTTTTTAACAAACAAATTTTTAACAAATTTAACAAATTTAATATATATATATATATATATATATATATATATATATATCAGGTGAAGAGAACCAGCAGTTTTACAATTCGGAAATCTCCGGCATTTACTTTTTAACAAACAAATTTAATTATATATATATATATATATATATATATAGGTATTGGTATAGTTGTCAGTCCGTAAAACGGTGAGGATAATCCAACAAGATTTCCTTAATATAAATTATTAATAGGTAAATCCATATAGAGAGTTCGATATGTGTTAACCAGAGCGATATGAAGTTTATAAAGGAAAACTCAACACGTCATATTAGTTATAAACTATAGTTCATTTCAATGAGCTTAACTAACTCATATCATTAGCCCTTTTTTACAATATTTTATGCCAGATGGAGGATGTATTGTAAAAGAGTCTGATGATATGAGCTAGTTAACCTCGTTGAAATGAACTATAGTTTATAACTAATAAGACGTGTTGAGTTTTCCTTTATAAACTTCATATCGCTCTGGGTAACACACATCGAACTCTCTAATAAGACGTGTTGAGTTTTCCTTTATAAACTCTAATAAGGGATAGACAAAATATAGGAGCGCGTTTGGCAGAAATTACAGCTTGAATTCTGCGTAAGATCGACTTGTACAAACTTTAAATTGTTTCCAGACGCCTTCGATCCATTCTTCAACTGAAACTGTCTCCAATTCTTTCACTGATGATTGTGCAGGTTATCGACTCCTCACTTTTCCAAAATAAACCATAAATTTCAATTATGTTCAGATTTGGAGACTGTGGTCGTCAGATAAGATATGCTACTTCAGTAGAATATTCCTCTTGACATTCAGCTACAAATTTAGCAGTATGAATCGGGGTATTATCATCCTGAAAGGTGTCATTTCCCTCGGGGAAACAATAACTAAAGCATAGAATGAAGTTGATCACTTAAAATTCTTAAATAGTCCAGACTGTTGATTTTGATAAACTTATCTAAATAATATCTGTAATAAAACAATAATTTTAGCAAAAAAAATGAAGTACTAATAATATTACGCCAACAAATATAAAAAATAAACTAACCTTTGACAGTTTAATCAAATTTTCCAAATTATGCTGTTATGTTACAGGGGATTTCAATTATTTTATCCGCCCCCTATATATATATATATATATATATATATATATATCGATCCCGGCCAGAAGCAAGTGGATATGTCTAGCCACACTTGTCTGTGGATGACTAATAAATATATATATACATATATATATATATATATATATTAATCGAAACGGACTTGTATGTGGATGACTAATATATATATATATATATATATATATATATATATATATATATATATATGTTAATCGTTTCACCCCATGCAAGGCGGTAACGCCACTGATGCGCAGAGGGCTACATATGAGTAAAAGATTACATAGGAGGTGAGTAAAGAGAAAGACGAACCAGTTACAGGGGGTGTCATAGAAAGGAGCAAAAGAAAGTTGGGAATGCAGGTGTGATGACAGCTGCAAAGTTAGAGAGAAAGAAAAAGATATACAGGGTGATGTAGAAAGAACTAGAGTCAAGTGGTTAAGTGATGAGTATTGATATTGCATTTAAATTCCAGGAGTTTGTAGCGGTCTGGAAAGCAAGAATATGGAAGAGAGTTTCACAACCGGAAAATGCGAGAAAAGAAGCTGTTTGAGTAGAATTGTCGTCTGCATTTGGTTAATCAAACTGCGAATGGGTGGGACACAGTTACCATCTGGTTGCACGAGTAAATTCCTGTGGTAGGAGCACCAGTGACTTAAGTGCGTCGGTGCAGAAGCCATGAAAATATCTATAAAATAGACAGAGGGAAGCCACTTCCCGTCGGTGAGAAAGCGGCTGGAGTCGAGCCGCCAACTCGGTACCTATCATATTACTGATTCTCCTTTTGAGCCTGTCAAGAACACTGAGATGAACAGCGGGGGCACCTGACCATATATGACAGCAGGATTCCATGCACGGAAGGATGGTTGATTTGTATATGTACAGAATGGATTCAAGCGGAAAAAACATCCTAGCCCGACAGTGACCCAACCTTCTTAGCAGTTAATTTAACCATTGATTCAATGTAATGGTTTCATTTGAGAACAGAAGAGAGGGTAAGGCCGAGGAGACAAAGTATATTGCACTCAGGGTGACTCGCTTGGTCCATGCTTATGGGAGGCAGGAGAGGTTGCCTGTGATGATAGACAGACAGCAGCTTTGTCTTAGACACATTGATATTTACAAGTCACTTCTTTCCCCCATTCCACTACTGATTGAAGATCCCTCTCAAGATCAGCAGCGAGGTTATGATTGTCCGCCTTGCCGGATTTCTTACTGATGCGGGTGTAAATTGTGGTGCCATTTGCGTAGATGCCTACTTGGAACTTGATCACGTCTGGGAGATTATTTATGAAAATAAGGAAGAGCGTCGGGTCTAGAATAGAGCCCTGTGGGACACCAGCGTTTGTACAGTAGAATGTGGATGCATGTCCATTCAGACGGACTTTCATTATGCAGTTTTTGGTAGGAAAGATACCATATCCCCGTAGCTTGCATAGAAGGCCAGCGTGTCAAACCCTATCAAAAGCCTTAGAGATGTCCCGGGCAACAGCACGAGCCTCGCCGGTATATGTACTCCGTGATGGTCGCTAACATATCGGCCGTGGACCTGGCGAAGCGGAAGCCGTACTGCCAGTCTGAGCATAGTTTATGGGCAGTAAGATATTTGACTATTTCAGCATTAATAATGGCCACGAACACTTTCCCGAAATTCGGTAGGAGGCTGATAGGGTGATAGTTGGATGGGTCCGAGGGTTCCCCCGAGTTCTTTAATACAGGAACCACAAAAGAGGACTTCCAGCATGCAGGAAATCAGGAAGCAGAAAGGCAGTAAGTATAGAGTTTAGAGAGAACAGGTGAGTTCAGAGGTACATTTCTTAAGGACAATAACTGGGATTCCACCACCTTCGCTCGCTTTATTGGGATCAAGTTTTGATATTACTTTAGATAACTGTGACAACGTAATGTAAACATCATTCACTAAAACTTTAGTTCTAATAAGGAAGTCGGGTGCGGGTTCTCCAGACGAGTTATATGTAGAGTTGGATGAGAATCTGCAAGCAAAGCACTCGGCCTTGTCCGCTGATGCTGTGAGGACCTCAAATTCATTAATTAAGAGAGAGATGGGTGAGTTGCTGTTATATATAAATATATATATATATATACTGACCAGGCTTAGGTGGGTGACCACTTGGGAATACCAGGTGCTGTTAGCATTCACGGATGTGCGTTGGGGTGCGGTGGATGTCGGCTTGGAGGGGGAAATCGGTGAGCCGAGTTCCAATTTCAGTCGAGCACGCTGCATTTACTTGCGCACTGGTACCCTTGGGAAAGGTATTAATCCGTTCGTTCCCTCCAATTATGGGTTAAATAATTGAGGTCTGCTGTTCGTGCGATCTGTGGCAGTCATCTGCACCAATTGTTTGTTATCAGCAGTTCCAAGAAGTGTGGATGGTACTACACAATGCCTTCACCACTATAAACAAATCTCTGTGTGGTTGTCTTGCTGGAAAAAGGTTGGACCCTCATACGTTGAACGCGACGGGAGAATCCATTTTTTTTTTTTATATATATATATATATATATATAGGAAAATGCAAAACTAAAGTAGTTATACAGTAATGAAAAACAAAATGTATTCTATTGATTATAGAAAAATATCAATAATGAACGTATCAATTCCTCAAATGCTTGAACTGTTTACCCCTGTCATTCACACATTCCTCTAGTCGAGAAGCGACTCTTGGGCACAAAATTCATTATCAGCGTCAATATATTGGTGAACCACCCCTGTGGTGACTTTTAAAGCGTAGGGTAGATGTGGCATAAGCAACGTTTGAACTCACTACTTAGTCATAATTGTTCTAGCGAAGCAAACTTACTAACCATCACACCACGACAAGTTATCTGAATCACCTCGTGCGTACAAAATCATGAGATCAAAAGAACGTGACTTGCGTGTGAAAATCCTTTCCTTTCTATATCCCCATAAAAACAAACGTCCACAGTGGTGATACCTGGCAGAAGTGATACCCAGTCAGCGGAGCCTCGAAGCTCTAATAATTATAATAATTGTATTATAATAAAGAATTATGAAAACGGAAATATTATCAATTATTTTAATGAATTAAATGAATTCTCGTATTAAATGAATCAGTGTTGTAACACTGGTATGTCTACTTCTGTAAACCTCTGTATCATGTTTATAGATATGTAAACATTGGTAACCATGACTAAAACAGCATGTTTACTGTTAGCGTCGTGACAATATATTTTGTTTCTTTTTCCATTTGTAACAGATCATATCAGATACTAAGGAAAAGTAATGTCACTACTTTACTGGAATGAACCGCTCATCAAAAAAAAATGGAAGGAGGGAACTACAGGTCCTAGAGATGTTGACCTTTTTCCAAATTCGTGATAAAGTACAGTTATAAATGACGTAAGTACAATTTCAAACTGCACATTTTAAAATAACAAACTACAAATAACTCCTTAAAAAAACAATGATAGACTTCATACAGAATCTAAAAGTTTGAAATGTTTTTTTTTCATTCTGGCAGATGTCTTGATATGGGCAATGACTAATGAATAAAAATCTACAAAAACTTTCAAAGAAACTTCTTCCCCATTAATCATGTGAATACCAACAAATTTAAGTAGATCCCAAAGGATAATAATAAAGAATGAAAAGCGTCAGCTCTACTTATGCCAATACCATGAATATATATATATATATATATATAAAGAAATCTCAACACACAATTAAAAAGTTATAAATCCAGAATTTTTTTCAACAGTTGTGTAAAACACAGTCTCGTCAGGCCCGAAACGAGACAGGGTACTTTATACAACCGCCGAAATATATTCTAGATTTATAACCTTTTAATGATGTGTTGTGTTTTCTTTTCTATATATCATATTGCTCAGGATAATATCTGTTAAGCACTCTATTTTTAGCTATTTAATATTTTATTTTAATTAGATTTTTTTAATTATCCTCTCCGTTTTTACGATTTTGTTTTCATTTTATATATATATATATATATATATATATATATATATATATACATAAAACCGTACTGATGAGCTGTGATACGACGAAACAGATCTGTCTGCGGATGACAATATTTACGCTCTCACACCCTGATTGAGCACTCTGGAAAAATAGTAGAGTTTGATAAACAGTAGTTACTCTGGCGTGTACGCATCGCTCATTCAGTGAAATGAATTAGAGCACACTAGCTATTGGGAGTGTATAATGATATGCGCTAAAAAGTCTGCCTACTTCCACCGAACGCCCATAGCCCAGGGGCAGAGTCGCCGACTGACACCATTTCGGTCGGTTTTCACTCCTGGGTACAAAAGCAATCGGAGTCTAACCGTACTGATGAGCTATAATACGGCGAAACAGATCTGTCTGAGGATGGCAATATATATTTGTTTTTGTTTGTTTTTTTTTATAATCGTTTCACTCCGAGCAAGGCATTCCACTGCCATTATTGCGCAGGGAGTTACATAGCGGGGAAAGTGGTGAGAAAGGATGGTTAGATATAGGAAAAGTCAGAAGGAGGGTGATAGATGGGTAAGGATACCGAGAATGAGGGTTGGGTAGATGGTGAGAGTGTTAGGAGAATAGATGCAAGTTAGTGTGATAGGAGGTGTCTATTGACCTTATATTTAAACTCCTGGAGATTGTAGCTGTCGGGAAAGCAGACATGTGGAAGGGAATTCTACAGGCGGGAAGCGCGAGAAAAGAAGCTGTTGGAGTAGAAATTACGGTTACATCTTATCTGTTTCACTGTAAAAGGGTGGGACCTAGTTGCTAATCTAGTATCTCGTGTAAATTCGTACCTAAGCGGCACCAATGATCTAAGTTCATCGGAGCAGAAACCGTGAAAGTATTTATAGAAGATGCACAGGGGAGCCACCTCACGCCGGTGAGAGAGTGGTGGCAGCCGGTCTGCCAAGTCAGTATCGATCACGTTACAGATTCTCCGTTTATTTTGTCAAGAAGCCCGAGGAGAGTAGCAGGGGCACCCGACCAGATGTGGCAGCAGTATTCAATACACGGGCGGATGGTAGATTTATATATATGCAGGATAGATTCAGACGGGAAAAACTTCCGGGCCCTGCACAGAGAACCGACTTTCATAGCGGCTGATTTAGCAATGGATTCGATATAGTCATTCCATTTGAGGTCCGCCGAGAGTGTAAGGCCAAAGAGGCGTAGTGTTTCACTCTCTGGGAGGCAAGCCTGTTCCATGCTAATGGGAGGTAATTAAAAATAAACAGATAGTTTGTTGATGCTTTCTGTCTCTCGTTAGGTCGTTTTTGTTGGTAGCTTTTCTGTACCAACAAAAACGACCTAATAAATTTCTACTCCAGCCACTCTTCCAAAATCAAATCTGGTATTATTATAGGTTTCTTTTTAAGAGCAATAAGAATATGCAGCCCCCAATATTTAACAAAAGAAGAAAAATACATAGAAAGCACATTTAGAAATTTACATTACCCATATCATTTCATTCAAAATGCAAAAAGAAAGGCACATAATATATACAACCACAACAAAAGAAACACTGTTAACAATAATAATCTAAACAATAACAAATACATCATACTACCAACCAATTCCATTACATCCAATATCCAAAACAATCTATCACATATAAAAAACACACACAGAGTAACAACTACTTCAAAAACTATTATGGACATTGTGAGATCTAAAAATAACAGAAATCAAAATGACGAACAAGCAGGTGTATACCGAATAAATTGCCGGGACTGTTCCTCCATCTACATAGGAGAAACAAGTAGAAATCTAAAAAAAACGTATATATGAACACAAAAGAGACATCACTAATAATAATCTAACCAATGCATTAGTGATTCATAGAAATAAATTCAACCACAATTTCGATTTCAAAAATGCCACACTAATAAAAAGAGTGGACAATTTATTCAGAAGGAAGATTCTCGAGAGCGCCGCTATCCAATACTACCAAAACATCAATTTGCGCCCCGTATTTTTCCCAATCTCACCATTGCTTGTGGAAACTATATTGAAACAAACTAAAATGCATGGTGAGAATTTCAAAGAAAACGGTTGATTTCCTTTTTTCATTCTAAAATCTCGTGCTTTTGCACTGCACGTGGGGGAGTTCTGGAACATACTAAACACACAGAATGGACAATTTTCGAAGAAAACTAATAAATTCCCTTCATCTTAACGTCGCGTGACTTTGCAATTACACATGATAAAATTCTAAAAACTGAAATATTCCGTTAATTTTTTGAAATGATTTGAGAGCGTCTTTGTGGTTGCCAACACTAATTTTGTTTATAGATACGTAATTTAGAATAAAACTCATTTCGTCTTTCTGCCTTGAAAAAGTCCATCACGGACGAAACGCGTAGGCGATTTAAAATACTGTTTTCCTCTTGTCTTTATTTTATTTAACCATATATACATATATATATATATATTCGTCATCCACATACAAGACTATTTCGCTGAATCACGGATCATCAGTGCGGCTAGATATCCACTTGCTTCTGGCCAGGATCGAAACTCGATTTGATGTTAGTCGGAATCGCTAACCACTAAGCCATAGGTGCTTGGTATCAGAGAAGGAAAATTTTAGCGTGTTATATATAAGCGGTGTATACACACGCCAGTCACTGAAAGAACTCAATTCATTGCTGAAGAGTAATGCATAAATCGTAGAAGTAGTAACTGTTTGCTTTTAAAACTTCCCTCTCCAGAGAGCTCAATCGTAATGAGAGCATATATATATATATATATATATATATATATATATATATATATATATATATATATATATTAAAAATTGAAGTCAGCGCCCAACAGCGACAGTCTGTTTCCTGTTTAAACGCAGTCAAGCAGGAAACAGTCTGTCGCCGCTCGATATTGACTTCAATATCAACTTATATATTTACATACGCTCTATCCCCAATATTGAGCGATTTAACTCATAAATGTAACACGCCTCCTCGGACTTACCCTGTCCTCAGACCTCAAATGGAAGCACTATATTGAATCCATAGCAAAATCTACTACTAAGAAGATTGGGTCACTATGTCGATCCAGGATGTTTTTTCCACCTGAATCCATCCTGCATATATACAAGTCAACCATCCGTCCGTGCATGGAGTACTGCTGCCATTTATGGTCAGGTGCCCCTGCCGTTCTCCTCAGTGTTCTTGACAAGCTCCAAAGGAGAGTCTGTAATGTGATAGGTACTGATCTGGCGACTCGTCTGCAGCCACTTTCCCATCGTCGAAATGTGGCCTCCCTCTGTCTCTTCTATAAATACTTTCATGGCTTCTGCTCGGATGAGCTTAAGTCACTGATGCCTCCTCTACAGGTGTTTACCCGTGCAACCAGACTGGCAACTGGGTCCCACCCATTCACAGTCAGGTTAGCCAAACGCAGACGACAATTCTACTCCTGCAGCTTCCTCTCTCGCACTTCCCGCCTGTGGAACTCACTCCCGTATTCTTGCTTTCCTGACGGCTACGACCTCCAGAAATTTAAAAGCAAAGTTAATACTCACCTACTAACCATTGGACTCTATCTAGCTCTCTCCCCTCCCCTGTATAATCTTCACGTTCTCTCCGCCCATGTATCTGTCATTGCACCTGCTTTCTCAGCTTTCTATTGTTCCTTTCTAACTAGCTTGTACTCCTCACTCTTTTCTAATTAATCTTTCTACATTTATGTAACCCCCTGCACATCAGTGGCGTTTCTGCCTTGCTCGGGGTGAAATGATTAAAAAAAAAAAGACATATTTAACGTACATAAGAAAAAGTTGTTTTCGCGTCTGCATTTATAAATGAGTTTTCATTGTTTATTCAATAGTTATCTTTTGTCTGGGTAGATAAATATATATATATATGTTTTTCCTCAAAGCAGTTTCTAGTTTTCGGATTGATGTAGGCTGATATTGTTTTCATCATTTTCCATGATATTGTTATGTGTGATTTGTTTTATATTTGTAAGCTCCCACATATATTTAGAAAGCATTGTGCTGCTTACGGATATACTGCTTGTAAAACGTGCTTTGTGTGCGTAGTTTCTCTGTTTGCACGGTCTTTCATTTACTTCTATGTATGTTTCTTCTTCATTATCTGCTGATTTATCAGTGTCTTGTATATTACAATGTTCTGTATATATATATGCCGTTTAAAGAACATTCGTTTTTTTGTTCTGCAGTTATACGTGGGTTTAATTTGTCCAGGTGGTTTGTTGATTGTTTTTCTTTTGAGTTTCTTATTACTCTTGCAATGTTATCGGGGCAACCATAGCTGATTTTTACTGTTATTCATGAATAGGATGTGCGTTTTGGTGCATTGAATATCGGCTCGAAACGAGAAATCGGGGAGCCGAGTTCGAATCCCAGCTGAATTCATTGCATTCACTTACGCGCAGATACCCTTGGGAAAGGTATTAATCCCTCTATTCCTTCCACTTATAGGTTAAATAACAGGACAGATTAGGTTCTATAGCCTTGGTCGGCAACCAGTCTACCGCAGAAAGCAATAGCAACCTACTGCGGGATAATCTTCTGCCCAGTCAGTCATGTCTCTTTCGAGACATGATCGCCGATGCGTGTATCACGTATGGCACTTAACTGACTGATTCATGAATATCTTGTAGGGATGCTTGAGGCAGTAAAATATTATTTCATGAGTTTAATCAATATATTCCTTCGCTTGTTTCTTTTTGTTGTACGATGGGTTGAATCAAATGTTGTTTAACTTCCTGTCGTTTTTTTTTTTGTGCTTATGTGATGTGTATGTAAGTGTTGCTGGTAATTCACTATCCAGTAGTATACAGAGCCAATAATCTGTATTCGGATCCACAATTATTCCTACTTAATAACCGCTAATGGAATTCAAAACACAACCGTTATTGCCCACCAAAATAACCGTTAGAATAATACAATAGACTATCCTTCACTCATCACTGACTTGTATATATAAATATTCAAGCAAAAACATAACCGACATGGTCTGTCGATTACGTTTAGCATGAAACAGACTGTCACCCCTTGGTTCTTGATTTAATTATCTACTTTGATACTTATATACTCTTTATCTCTGATATTGTGCACTTTAGACCATATTTATAGCATACCTTAAAAACTATGTTATCTCATATATATATATATATATATATATATATATATATATGCGTGTGTATACACCGTTTATATATAACACGCTAAAATTTCCCTTCTCGGATTCCATGTGCATATGGCTTAGGGGCTAGCGACTCCGACTGACACCAAATCGGACGAATATATTATGCCCTCGATTGAGCTCCCTAAAGAGGAAAATTTAAAAAAAACACTTCTGCGATTTATGCATTACTCTTTAGCGATGAATTGAGTTCTTTCGGTGACTAGCATGTGTATACAGGCTAAACTTCCCTTTCTCTGCTGAGCTGTGATGCAGTGAAACAGGCTTGTATGCGGATGGCAAATATATATATAGGTATAGAGGTAGATAAATAAATATGTATATATGTATTGTTTGTGTGTGTGTGTGTGTGTGGTGTGTACGCGCAGATCCACATCAATATATTCTTCAAGTATGAATAGCGCAGTGCTCTATACGGTATAACAGACCAAAAGTACATCATGCAAGGAACGCTAATACCTAATTCAAATCGAGAAACATGTAGTTGATAATATGCACCTAATGATTGCATAACGCATGAAACTCCGCGTCGTTCCTAAAATGTAGGAAAATATATATATATATATATATATATATATATATATATATATATATATATATATACACTACCGGTCATAATTATTAGGCCACCCCAGTGTTAAAAAATCATGTATTTCATAGTATTGCCCAGTGAATAACTGTAAATGAAAATAGAATGGTTCTTTTGTTAATACTGTACAATAACATGTGCATCAAATGAATTTATAAATATTTAATAATTACCTATATTGAAGTATAATCAAAGAAAGAATGAAGAAAATTTAGGTGGATTCGGACGAGTTCATCTTTACTTCCTTGCCTTGTAAAATTTTGCGAAGTAATAATAACAAAATAACCATTCCATATTCATTTAGAATTATCCACTTGGCAATAAATACTAAAAAATAGTATGAAATACATCATTTCTTTTAAAAAACTGGGGTGGCCTAATAATTATGGCCGGTAGTGTATATCTACAGAGAGAGAGAGAGTCATATATTATTATTATAAACATTATTTTTAGTCACGAGATTATTTGTGTTGCTATACCGATTTTTTTACATATATATATATGTATGTATGTGTGTGTGCGGGTGTTTGCGGATGTATAGTGTGTGTGTATGTGTGTGTGTGTATGTGTGTACATTTGTGTGTCTTTTGTAGCAGTAAAAATCTTTTTCAAGCAAGTTTTATAGAACAATACTGTGAAGTGATATCTGTTCAATTTTATTTAGTTTTTACAACTTTCGATTGAGGTTTTTTTTTTTTTCAGAATTAAAAATTTTAAAATTTCCAGATTTCTTTCTTTTTTGACATTCAAGTCGTAAATCTCATGAATTCTTCACTAAGCGCCAGCGTTGGTGCACATGCATCCCGATATGCTTTGATATTGCGTTGTCTCTCTCTCTATATATATATGTGTGTGTGTGTGTGTGTGTGTGTGTATGTATGTATATATATATATATATATAAATATATATAGTCATCCGCAGACAGATCTGTTTCGCTGTATCACAGCTCATCAGTATCGTTAGACATTCGATTGCTTTTAACCCAGGATTGAAACCCGACTGAATTGGCGTCAGTCGGCGATTCTACCTCTGAGCTATATACGACGCAATATCATAGCATGTATACAGTGCTTATACACAACACGTTAAAATTTCCCTTCTCTGATTCCATGCGCCTATGGCTTAGGGAGTAACGACTCCAACCGACACTAAATCAGTCGATTTTCGATCCCGACCAGAAGCAACTGGATGTGTCTAGCCACACGGATGAGCTGTGATACAGCGAAGAAGGCTTGTACATGGATAACTATTATGTTCTCATTACGATTGATCTCTCTGGAGAAAAAAAATTAAAAACAGTTTCTACTTCTGCGATATATGCGTTACTTTTTAGGTATGAATTGAGTTATTTCGGTGACTGATTAGCTTGATAGTGTTGTCATGGAAAGACGACAAGAAATCGCAATAATTGTTGATTTTTTATCAGGTCTGAGCTTTCGGCTTACATAAGCCATTATCAAAGGATGAACATTTAATGTTCAGTGAACATAGAACATTTAAATTATTATTAACAGAGTGGAGTTATACAGAGAAAATTAGACAGGTCCATTTTTTGTGTCGCACATTCCTTCTCGGCTGTGACCTCTCCCGTCGATTATAGGCATTGAAGTATGTTAGTGGAGGTGTCGAAATTTATTTTATTTAGGCTACGTTTAAACTGTTTGATGTAGATAGCTTCTAGAATTTTAAGTTTTCGTTTATTATTTTCTTGTCTAAGTATCTGCGTATTTTCAACAAGTGTTTTCCTAAGAAGTGTGTGTTGATAGCCGTGGTGTTTTAAATGTCGGAATATGTTAGAATTTTCATTTAAGTGCAATGTAAGTCCCTGCGAAAACGACTTAGTAGTATGTCCAATGTAGGTATTATTTAGTTTGTTAGAGATACATTCTCGAAAGGGGCATGTGAATTTATACACTACATTGTTTTTTTGCAAATCGCTAACGGCGGTGGAGGAGTCGTTGCGAACCTTTGAGTTGGATGTTGTGGATTTAGCGTAATATATGATAAATTTAATTCTTTTGTTGGGGTCTGTCTGAGAGATATTAGTATAACTCCACTCTGTTAATAATAATTGAAATGTTCTATGTTCACTCAACATTCAATGTTCATCCTTTGATAATGGCTTATGTAAGCCGAAAGCTCAGACCTGATAAAAAAAATCAACAATTATTGCGATTTCTTGTCGCCTTTTCATGACAACACTATCAAACTAGTCAGATCATACGAACGGATCTTACACAAACTAAATAGACAGAACCTGTCTATATTATTCAATGAAACCTATATATATATATATATATATATATATATATATATATATATATATATTTGTGCATAACTTGTACACGCGCAAACTCACAAACATATGTTTGACTTTCACACACACACACACACACACACACACACATATATATATATATATATATATATATATATATATATAACTTTTGTTTACGAGAAAAATGATGAAATTTGTTTACCGTTTGGCCACTGACATAGCAAAATTTTTGGAACAAATGGCAGAAATTTTAAGACGTTTCTGCAACATTAACTTCTTTTTTACTAAATTTCATCCAATAAAAGGCCTGAGAACCACTCAAGGTAAATGTGTTATTATTAAAATGCTTATCATTAAATGTGTGATATAAGCGAAAGCAGATGTGGTAGGCAGAGAATATTATGAATATGGTAAGATTGTAGTATTCAGTAAAGCATCCACACAAAGATGTGCATCATCAAGCAGCCGTCCTTACGAAAATAAGGATGAATGAAGCATTCTCCTTACATTTAGAATATGGGGGATATTAGGCAAATTTAACTATGTGGAAGTAGTGTGGTGTATTCACGTAGTATATGTCTACCTCGTGGCAGTACAAAAAAATTGAATTCTTCCGAATGTGACACTTTTGCATTTTTATGCTTAAGAAATGATAAAGGTATAAACATTTATCATTATTTAAGTTTTACATAACAGTTTTTTCATTTACTTTACTGCAATGGTTTTGACAGTCTCGTCAAACAAAATAATTTATCTTCTTTTAAAAGTAATTCGTGTTTCACGAGGGAAAATGGATAAACGAATTTGTAAAGCAAAAGTTAATGAAGTAACTTCACTGCAACTGAATTTCAAATCTAAATAGAGCTACAGATGCAATTTACGATAATTATCCTCAGACAAGGACCCAGGCTCTGAGTCACAATAAGCTCAAACAGTGACCAAATTCCTGTCATGTCGGCTTCGTCGTTGGCTGCTTTTTTTTCCCTTGACGTTTCATTGAAGCAGACTTCAATTAAAATCAGCTCATCATTAAGTCACGCGTCCCACACACGAAGTCTCCAGAGAACAACTCCTGTAAATATAAACATTCTTCGACTGTTGTGGTCAGTTGTTTTGCCTTGAGCAAGAACTTTGGGCATGCAGCTATAATTGAAAAAAGCGAAAAAAGAATGTCTGTTACGCCCCAAAAAAGTTACCTAGAAAAGTGAAGCTGAATAAATCCCTTGATTTCAATGCTAAAATCATCATTGCACAGGATTTTCTTTTTCCTTTATTCATTCATTTCATTCATTTTTTCATTCATTTGTTTCTAATCAAATGATATTTAATACTCTTCGTAATATTCTACCCAACATTATTATTGACTAACGGAAGGATAATTATCACTTCCTGGAAACAAATTTTACCTTGTCATACTACAAATGACAGTAACGTCTTCAAACATAAAGGTATTGGATAATAAAATAACAATAACACAGAGTTTAATTTTATTAAAATATCTATAAAAGTAATGTCCATAGAAGCTACTTTACTGTAATCTTATATTATATTAAGCGGCGTATGCACAGACAATAAACAAAATACTGTCCGCTATGTTGTGAGAGATTTTGGCAGAGATTTTTTTATTACTTTTTTTTTTTTAATCATCTCACCCCAAGCAAGGCATTCCACTGCCACTATTGCGCATGGGGCTACATAGGCGAAGGTAAAGAGAAGGAGTGGTTAGACATAGGGAATGTCAGGAGGAAGGTGACAGATGAGTAAGGATACCGAGGATGAGGGTTGGGCAGATGGGAAGAGTGTTTGATAGAATGGGAGCAGGTTAGTGTGTTAGGAGGTGTCTATTGACCTTACATTTAAACTCCTGGAGATTGTAGCCGTCGGGGAAGCAATCGTTTGGAAGAGAATTCCACAGTCGGGAAGTGCGAGGAAAGAAACTGTTGGAGTAGAAGTTACGGCTGCATTTTATCGGTTTCACTGTAAAAAGGTGGGATCTAGTTGCTAATCTAGTATCTCGTTCAAATACGTATTTAGGGGGCACTAGTGATCTAAGTTCATCGGAGCTGAAAAATCATGTCCATTGTAAACAGAAAAGACCAATTGAGTAATAGCCAAGGGTGTAGAAGCCAGAAATTTTGTTTTTAGGTCGCGGGTACAACAGCAAACCTACCTATTTTTACTATATTATACAGTACACACACATATACACACACAATTACTGCTACTGATATGGTAATGCTATAGGCTCTCTCCTCCTACTTTCTCACTCTTTACTATCCTTCCGTTTGGTAAAGGTGAGAGAAAGGCTGAGGAGAGTAGCGTTTATAAAAAGATAGAGGGGAAGAAAAAGCTCGTGTAGAGAGTAAATTTGTTATCTTTTTCAGTGGCTTAACGGACGGAGGAACTAAGTAACTAAGGAAGGAACAAGCAGAATTATAATATGATTTCTTTGAACTAACATCTCTATCAAATTTGTCTTGACTGATATTTGCATCATGCTCTCTCAATTGTTTCGCGTATTCACTTATTATAAAAGAATATCGAACGAAACTATCTATTTCGTCTAGGTTAAATCATAGGACAAATCCATATTTTTTAAAGAGGAAATTACTTGGCGGACCTGAAACAGACTACCACCACGTTTAATTTTGTTGTTTTTTGTTTTTGTTTTTGTTTTTTGTTTTTTGTTTGTTTGTTTTTTTTACTTTTTTCAGCGCAGTCCTATTGATTGTTACGTAAACTTTCCGATTATCAAAAAAATTTTGAAAAATTACAATATTTAAAAAAAATTGGGGGGCATTAATTTCCCATACAGCGTTAAAGAAAATCGATCCTCCATTTTCAATCCACTCGCGTTGGGGTCGCCTTGTTTATGTTAATTTTGTTGTTTTTCCTTTTTTTTTTTTTACTTTTTTCAGCACAGTTCTATCGATTTTTATTTAAACTTTCCGATTATCAAAAAAAAAAAACTGAAAAATTCAAATATTTAAACAAATTTGTTGGAGCGTCAGTTTCTCATACAACGTTAAAGTAAATCTATCCTCCATTTTAATCCACTATAACGTTGTATGAGAAACTGATTCCCCCCCACCAGAAAATGTTTAAATATTGAAATTTTTCAAAGATTTTTTGTCAGTCGTAAAGCTAAGGGGGTAATCGATAGGACTGCGCTGAAAAAAGTAAAAAAAAAAATGAAAAACAACGAAATTAAACGTCATGGTGGTCTGCTTCAGATCCACCAATTACTTTTTCTTCACAAACTTTTTTGTCGCTTTTTTGTTTGCTTGTTTGTTTGTTTTTTTTTCTAGACATGTTTAATTTGAAAGTGACTATTTTTTCCTGGTTTTTATTTTTTGAGGTGTAAAAATTTACAAGCAATTTCTTGCCACAGTTAATGCATTAAAGATCACCGAATATAACAGACAGCAACGAAAGATCTGAAAATAGAGAAGTACTGACAAATCCTAGAATTGATTAGTATTCCATAGTGAAAGAACTCTCAGTAATACAAAGTTATTATGCATGACACTCTTTTTCCAGTATTGTTATATCAGCAGCTTTTATTTTCTGAAAAATCTATTTTTATTTTTCAGACATCTTTGACAAAAGGAAAAATGTGACAAACTATAGGAAGATTCCATATAGATATAATTTTCCGGTCCGGCTTTATTTAGAGCAAATTTCCCTCGAGCAGAACAATTCAGCTTGCGAAACTTTGTCATTTTAAGAAAACAAAAATATTCAGCGCTTTGAACTCTAAAAACGTAAATACTGATATTATGGAAAGCGAAGTTGCAAAATGCAGAAAAATCTGTTTCTGCCTACAATTCAATTATGACTAAACGCATTTCTGTTCAAAGGTTTGGACATTTTTCTTTAGCAGTCATTGGCTCTCCACAATTTCCTGTTCTTTGTAGATTTTAGTTAAGTTCGTCTTTTTGTTATCTCTCCTAAATCCTGTTCTGCCATCCATTTACTCAGCAATGTTAGGTAGGTTAGGTGCTGTTCTTCTATGTTTCTCTTGCTTTTACTATGTCCTGTGTGTATCAAATTTTCCAAGCCGCCATCCTCATTATGTGACCTAGAAATCTCAACTGTCTCCTTCTAAAGTTAAGTATAAGTATTATTTTTAGTTTAATTTTCTCGAAATCTTCGTCGCTTTTGTGTATATCAAATTTTCCAAGCCCGCTCTCCTCATTATGTGCCCTAGAAATTTGAACTGTCTTCTTCTAATGTTTAGTAAAAGTATTGTTTTTAATTAAATTTTCTCGAAATCTTCGTTGCTCACCTGTTCTGTCCATGGTATTTTCAGCTTCGTGTGGTTTATATTAGTGCCTCTTAAAGAATTGTTGGATTAAAATAAATAAAAGTGGAGCTTATTTAGCTGTTAATACATTGAAGGGCGGTCTCGTCTGGGGAAAATTAGACTTCGTACCTAAGCCTGCCTTGTGCAAGATCTATGGAAAAATTTTGCCCGGGCTTTAAGACAGATTATCCACTAAAAAGGCTATGTGCCACATTACGCCTCGTTGGGGAGGCAGATAAATACCGTTCGGTGTTGTGAATCAACCCAAACTAACCTTCATCAAACTCTCAGCTTCCGGACGGAGAGAAACACAGACGAGGTTTGGCTCAATGGCAGTATTTCGTCATGGGAAAATTATACTAGGTACCCGACCCTGCCATGTACAGAGTCTGAGAAATTTTTGCCCGGGCTTTAAGGCTCGCATTCCTCATTATGAAAGGCATTATGCCATATTCCGCCTTTGTTGGGAGGCAAATAAATACCGTTCAGTGTTGTGCATCAACCCGAACTCTAATTTCACCAAACTCTCTTTTTGAGCGGAGAGGAAGCCAGATGAGGCTCAGCCAAAGAGCAGAGTCTCTTTTGGGGAAAGGTAGACTTAGCACCCGACCTTGCGATGTGCAGGATCTATGTGAAAGTTTTGCACGGGATTTAGAGCTCGGATTACCGACTATAAAAAAAGCCATGTGCCAACTTCCGCCTCAGTAGGGAGGCAAATAAATATCATTCAGAGAGAGTAACCCAGACAGAGTTCGGCCGAAGGGCGGTGTCTCGTCTGGAGAATATTAAACTAAATACCCGACCCTGCTATATGCAAAGTCTACGGGAAAGTTTTAACCGGGCTTTAGGGCTCGAATTCCGCACTATAAAAAGGCCTGTACCATAGTCTGCCTCACTGACGAGCCAGATACTGTTCTGTGTTGTCCATCATTCCGGTGTTGCGCGTCATTGAAGAGATTATTTCTGAGTGAATTACTCGAGCGCATTATACCGAGAACATTATTGCGTATTATTCAAAGTTTTTGTTTAGTAAGTTGAGTTTACACAAAGATACCGAAATATTATCATTTGCAAATAGCAATTTAACAAAAGTTTCCTTCAAAATAACGTTACGAAAAAATAACACAAATTAAAAAAAAAAAACCACAGCTAACCTTGCTTGCCGGTAGTTCCTTACCGAAGCGATAAAGAGAGCCACAATTTTTCCAGCATCTTATAAACGAGTTCTACTTGATTTCTGGGATGACCTTTAGTCTTAATAGACGTTCAAGTCAATCTGCATTCTTGAGAGAACACAATTTCACTGCGATTGATGAATTCAGGGACTGATCGTTGGCGTGATCGGACGCGAGTCAGAAGCCTATCCGACCACCACTCACTTGCCGTGGTCGGACAATCAGCAGCCGGCTACGTGGCACCCGGGCAATATCGTTTGTTGTAAGCTGTGTCGATAAGATCTGAGTACCACACGTTGGCGTGCCCAGACGCGAGTCAGACGGCTAGCCGACAACCACTCGCTTGCCATGGTCGGACGCTCAGCAGCTGGCTACGTGGTACGCGGGCAATGTCGTTTGCTGTAGGCTAAGTGTCGACGAGATCGGGGTACGACACGTTGGCGTGATCGGACGGAGAGTCAGACGCCTATTCCGACCACCACTCGCTTGCCGTGGTCGGACAAGCTGCATTTCACATTGTCGATCAGAAGAGAAATCAACTGTTTGCCAGGATTTGGTCATCTAGATTTTTGAAAGAGCACACATACACCAGTCAGGATGTTAGTTGTGGTGGAGTGGATATCGGCTCGGAACGAGAAATCAGGTAGCTGATTTCGAATTCCAGTTGAATTCATTACATTCGCTTACGCCCAAATACTTTTGAGAAAGGTCTCTTCTCTCCCCAACTATGGATTAAATAGAAGAACAGATTGGGTTCTATAGTCTTGGTTGGTAACAAGTCTACCGCAGAAAGTAATGGCAACCTACTGCGGGAAATCTTCTGCCTAGTCAGTAATGTATCTCTCGAGACATGATCCCCCAAGCATGTATCATGTCACTTAACTGAGTGACTGAAACATATACCGTTGTATCATCTGCATAGTGGTCATCGGAACTGTATTCAAATTTACAGTAAAACACATAATTTCTAAATATTAGAATTAGTTATTAAATAACATTAATTTAATAAGGGAATCAAAGTTAAGTCATTGTTTCTTTAAACGTACTTATTTTGCAGTCGACGTCCAATCCCACTGTCAAGACTTCTCACTTTTTATGAGAATCCAGTCAAAGCCCTTGACAGTCTTTACGACCTCAAGCAAAACCCATCAAATCGCTTGACACGAGAATGGATCAAAGCGACTGTTCATTTTTTTTCTGGGACAATCGAAGAAAAAAGAAGTCGCAAGAAAATTTAAAAAATCAAATGGATTCTTGTTTTCTTATTATTGTTGTCATTTTTCCTTATTCGCTTTTTTTATTATTATAATAAATCTTTGTTTGATAACTGAGAAAAGGCAAAAGGGATTTTTTCAGCTTATTGTATGCCCTGAGATCAAGAAGAAATCAAAAATGAATTTTAAAAATATAGAGACCGAAGCAAATCTTTCACAAAAATTAATCTATTTATAATCTTCTGTCGGAAAAAGAACGACAAAAGCCGAAGTAAAGCAAGACATTAAACAAAAAACAAAAACCTGGAGAATCTACCGTCACTTTGTTGTTAGCAACCCAAAAGACAGCGCTGGCAGAGAAAATAACAAAACGTATTTTAAGGAAAACAAAAATCGATAATGCTTTGTCTTTGGTCGACAGCTTTGTGGTAAAAGAATCGACTCGGAAATAGAAGTATTGAGGATAAAATCACTCTTGGCTTTTACTACAACTGTAGTCAGTCAGTTAAATGCCATACGTGATACATGCTTTGGCCGATCATGTCTCGAAAGAGACATGACTGACTGGGTAGAAGATTATCCCGCAGTAGGTTGCCAATGCTTTCTGTGGTAGACTGGTTACAAGCCAAGGCGATAGAACCCAATCTGTCCTATTATTTAACCCATAACTGGAGGAAAGAGACGGATTAATACCTTTCCCAAAAGTATTTGTGCGTAAGTGAATGCAAGGAATTCAACTGGAATACGAACTCGGCTCCACAATTTGTCGTTTCAAGTCGATATCCACTTCACCACAACATGCATCCAATCCTACAAAACAATATTTTTTCTTTTTCTTTTTGTGCCAATCTAAACTTATTTATAAATGGAACTTTGTCTGTGTGTGTATGTCTGTGTGTGTGTGTCCCCGTTACTTATAGACTCCGAAACGGCTGAACCGAATTTCTTGAAAATTTACACAGTTGTACTATAAGCGTCTGCGAGTGTTCTTAGCCAGGTTTGTGTCGAGGGACCCCCGATAAATATCAAACATCAATAATCGAAAAAATGGTTTATAGAAGGAGAATTTGATACACTCATAGACAAAGACATAAGAAACGATGTTTAGAAGTTTCCAGGTTGCAGTTCTTACAATTGTGCAGAAAATCGATAATATATATATATATATATATATATATATATATATAAAAGGCAAGATGTTTGTGTGTGTGTGTGTGTGTGTGTGTGTGTGTGTGTGTGTTTTATCTGTCTGTATGTCCTTTTTACAAATCCACAATTATTATCCGATTCTCACCAAACTTCACACAAATATTCTTTATGCTGAGTCTGAGCTCGAGGACCATGGATTAAGCAAGGCAGTAATTTCACTAAGACTCAGGGGATTCGGTTAAGTGTCATACGTAATACACACTTGGACAATCATATCTCAAAAGAGATATGACTGACTGGGTTGCTATTGCTTTCGGCAGTAAACGGGTTGCAACCCAAGGCTATAGAACCCAATCTGTTATGTTTTTTAATCCATAACTCGAGGGAAGAGACGGATTAATACCTTTCCCAAAAGTATTTGCGCGTAAGTGAATGCAAGGAATTTAACTGGAATTCTAACTTGGCTCCTCGATTTCTCGTTCTGGGCCGATATCTACTGCACGACCCACGCACATCCACTAAGAGGATTAGAAGGAGTGAAAGCGCAAGAAAATGGTGAGAATAGAGAGGCTTGTGAAAAGGAGAAAAGATGAACAGAATCAAGACGGTATAAAATGCAGATTTATGCTGCTTTTACATTTTCTAATATAGCAGTTATGTATTCAAGAATTCAGAAAGAAGTACTGCAGGTGAGAAGTACTAGAAATGAAACTGTTGGAGTAGAAGTGGCGGTTGTATTTCGCTATTTCAAAAGTAAAACGGTAAGACCTAATTGCCAATCTAGTCAATCAGTTAAATGTCATACGTGACACACGCTTTGGGCGATCATGTCTCTTCGAGACATGACTGACTGAGCAGAAGATTATACCGCAGTAGGTTGCCATTGCTTTCTGCGGTAGACTGGTTGCCACCCAAGGCTAAAGGACCCAATCTGTCCTATTATTTAACCCATAACTGGAGGGAAGAGACGGATTAATACCTTTCCCAAGGGTATTTGTGCGTAAGTGAATGCAAGGAATTCAACTGGAATTCGAACTCGGCTCTCTGATTTACCGATATCCACTGCACCACAGCGCACATCTGCCAATCTAGTAGCATGCTTAAATTCATGTATTCGGGGCACAAGTGAAAAAATCTCGTCAGAGCCGTCGTCAGAGGGCAGCCACGTCACGTCGGGGAGATAGAGATTGAAGTTAGAGCGCTCCGCTAGGATTGATTACATTAGCAGTTCTTCCTTGGATTTTGTCAAGACTCTCGAGATGTACAGTGGGAGCCTCAGATACTTAGTCTTCTTCCATGTTTATGTTATGTCATCTGTTTAATATATCCTGTGAGTGTCAAGTCAGCCTGTCAGTTAAGTTCCATAAGTGAAACATCTCGAAAGAGACACGACTAACTAGGCAGATTATCCTTCAGTAGGTTGCCATTAATTTCGGCGCTAGACTGGTTGCCAACCAAGGCTATAGAACCTAATTTGTCCTGTTATTTAACTCATAGCTGGAGAGAAGAGATATATTAATACCTTTCCCAAGAATATTTGCACTTAAGTGACTTCAACAAAGGTCCGAAGCTCTTTCTGATCTTCATAGATGATCTCCCAGACGTGATCAAATTCCAAGTAGGCATCTACTCAGATCACACCATCGTTTATTCTCGCATCATTAAGAAATCTAGCGAGGCGGAAAAACATGACCTTGTGATCTTGAGAATGACCTCTACTCACTGGTGGACTGGGGTATGATGTGGCTCGTAAATTTCAATGCTTCTAAAACGAATCTGCTGTCAACCATCATTGCTCTCCTGCCCACTATAGGCATAGACCAAGTAAGTTTCCCTGAAAGCAATATACTGCGCCTCCTCGGCCTTCCCTTACGTGGAATCATTACATTGTCTCAATAGCTAAATCCACTGCTAGAAAGGTTGGTTCACTATATCGGGCCAGTAAATTTTTTTCCGCCTGAATTCATCCTGCACATATACAAATCAACCATCCGACCGTGCATGGAATACTGGTGTCATATCTGATCAAACGCACCTGTTGTTCATTTCAGTGTTTTCGACAGGCTCCAAAAGAAAATATGTAATGTATTTTGTCCAGAACTGGCAGCTCGACTCCAGCCACTTTCTCACCGACTGGATGTAGCTTCCCTCTTTCTTCTACAAACATGTTCATGGTTTTTGCTCCGACAAACTTAGGTCACTGGTGCTCCCTCCACAAAAATTTAGTAGGGCAAGCAAACTGGCAACAAGGTCCCACCCTTTTACAGTTAAAACAACCAAATTAAGGTGACAATTCTACTCCAGAAACTTCTTATCTCGCACTTCCTGCCTGTGGAACTCCCTTCTATATACTTTTGCTTTTCTGATGGCTACAACCTCCAGGAATTTAAATGCAATGTCAATTCCCATCTCTTATCTACTTGACTCCAGTCCTTTCTACATCACCCCGTATTCTTTTCTTTTCTCTCTACCTTCGCAACTGTCTTCATTACTGTGTTCAGATCATTTTATTGTTTTTTTTTCTCTGACACCCCCTATAACCAGTTCGTCTTTCTTTTCACTCTCCTCCTTTCTAAAACTTTAACTCTCTTATGTAGACCCCTGCGCATCAGTGACGGTACCGCCTTGCTTGGGATGAAATGATTTTAAAAAAATCGAACTCGTCTATGTGATTTCTCGTTACGAGGCGATATCCACTGTACCACAGCGCACATTTGAGCGTCAAGTAATCTTTCTTTATTATTCGCCTAACAATTTTTCCCTGTGTTCTTCTGATTCTACATATAAGTAGATTTTTTTTCTATTTTCCTTAAAACTTACTTATAGTCCGCATGTTCTGTCCCTGGTATTCTCAGGATTTTTCTGTAAAAACTTCATTTCTATAGTCCAAAGTCTCCGCTTCATCTGTGAAATGTAACGCATTGACTACCATAGAGAACTAACATTACATATAATTTCATTATTTTTTTTTTATATTCGAACGTAATTTTCCTGTTTCTTAATTTTGTTTCAGACGTTGAGGGGCATCGTACACTATCCCAAGACATCCAGACGATTTTGAAATCGTCTGGATGTCTTGGTCGAATATACTCTTTAGTATTTCAAGATATTTTTGTGTGATTTTGGTAAATTTGTTAAAATGCGATGTCAGTGTTATTTTTATTTTTGCGTAATTTAGATGACAATTTATCCATCACACCTTGTATATTTTCTTAGACAATATGCTTTATACATCCATTTTTACTTTAATTCTTCCTAAAATAGAAAATTCTTTACATTTGTTTATTAAGGACTCGGTGAGGAATAAATTTTCATAATACCTATTTCTCTCTCTCTCTCTCTCTCTCTCTCTCTATATATATATATATATATATATATATATATTATCTTGCTCTAGCTCTGTCTCTCACTCACACTTTGGCTCTCACAAATCTCTTATTAAATTTCTACCATTCTCGCTCTCTCTGACGCACTCTCATACCTCCCTTTCATTCTCTTTATTTTGATCAAGATCTCATCTTCATATTTCTCTTTCTCTTTCTCTATTTCTCTATCTCACTCTTTCTCACTCTCTCTCTCTCTATATATCTATCTATCTATCTATCTCTATCTCTGTCTCTCTCCCTCGCTATCGTTCTGTTTCTTAATTTTGTTTCAGACGTTGAGAGGCATCTTACACTATCTCAATGTGCCTTCGGATTTCAGTGTCACATTTTTCATCATCAGATAAAAGATTCACCATATAATTTGTATATTTGCTTGATTCTTTGATTCTGACGCCCCCAATTCGTAGTAGCTTACATCTTGCGATTTTCCTTTCAGTAACAACTATGTATTATCTTCTTACAAATTTGTTGTTTTGTTTTTTTGTTGGTTGTTTTTTTTTTCCAGCTTTCCTTTTCTATCTTATGTAGGTGTTCCTGCAGATTTGTCACTGGGTCTTCCATCAACAAAGAATATGTCTCAGTGGGTGTATTCGTCGATGTCGATTGAACAAGCTGAGATTTACCCTCGAAGCCGTCGATAAATAAAAGTTATTTTGAAACTACAAGCGCAAAAAATTATGCAAGACAGTATTTAATTAATTTTTCATCACTTAAAATGTAAAAACAACAGATAAAAATCGTTCTCATCCAAGATGAAAATCACAATGTCACGAATTTAGAAAACAACATTTTTACTTTTTCAACGACAAATATTATATACGACATATCGTAATATAGAAGATTGAATTTCGTTTTTTCTATGTGTCCTGTCCTTTCAGGACGTAGGCGATCATCGCCTTCCACGTCTCCTTATTCCTGGTGGCTCTTAGCACGCTTTTCCGGTAACACCACGCAACCCTCGTTCTGTCATCCACCTGATCAGGTCCTTCAAATATGTTATCCGCTGCTTTCCTCTGTCTCTGTTTTCCTTCTATCTGGCCTGTTAGCATCAGGTTCTCCAAGCCATCCTTCATTGCATGTCCCAGGAACTTGAGCTGTCTCTTTCTGATGCTCAGTATGAATTTCCTTTTCGTTTCCACTCTTTCCAGAACTTCCTCATTGCTTACATGCTCGATCCATGATATTCTCAGTATCCTTCTGTAGAACCACATTTCAGCTGCTTCGAGTTTTTCCTTCATCTTTGATGATATTGTCCAACATTTACTGCCATATTGAAGAACTGTCATCACATAGCAATTCAGTACTCTCTTCATTGTTTCTAGCGAAACTCTTTCGTTAAAGTAGTCTTGCTATCCCAATGACGGTAGTAGTCGTTTCTTGAAAATGTTATTTATCAAATCGATTTCGGATCAAAGAATCATTGAGAATTTTACGATCCTATTATAAGTTGCATTTTTATGCCTCGCCAGGGTTACATACAGTTTTGAATTCAAAGTACACAACCAGGACTGAAGAATCCACTCTTTCTTACTATTTAACCCATATATGGGGGAGAAGATATAGAATCTTATGTCTTTGAGAGGATTTGAGATCATTTCTGATGCCAAATGCTTATTTTCGAGGAATGTTCATAGTGCGATGGGTAAATTGTCACAATTTGATATTGTTTAATTTAGCGCATACACGTTGTTGGATATTATTTTGTCGACTGCACAGTATAATAGAGTGAGACGGGCACAACCTGTGAGCAAAAAAAGGCAATTCACTACGGAAGAAATTTAGAAACGTTAGAAACTGCATAATGTATTGCTAAGGATTCACATCCAAAGTTCCAATACAAATACATCAAAGCGTTTCCGTGTTAATCTAATGGTGATTATGAAGGATTTTGGAGTGACATAATGCCTCTATTCATCTCCCCCTCCATGATCTCAGATTCCACACAGAGGCCTACATCAAGTACCTTGAGGAAGAAATGCTGCCCTGGGTCAAACGGGTGGCTACTGAAAAACCTTATATCTGTCAAAAGAACTCTGCACCATGCCACAGAGACAAGAAAACCCAGTCATGGCCGTCAGACAATTTCTACGACCACATCACCCCTTAGATCTGGCCCCCTAACTCCCCAGAGGGCAACTCCCTTGATTATTGTGTGTAGGGCGCCGTTGAGCGAGAGACGAACAAAAATCCTTGCAAAACAACTATTGCATAATTAAACCAAATTAAACAAGGAGACCGTACAGAAAGACGCAGAAGATTTTGAAATCGTCTGGATGTCTTAGTCGAAGCCAATGGCGATTTTCTTAAAGAAATATACCTCGCTTTCATTGTTGTTATTTTGATCAAGATCTCATCTTTATATCTCTCTTTCTCTTTCTCTTTCTCTCTTTCTCTCTTTCTCTCTCTCTCTCACTCTGTCTCTCTCTCTCTCTCTCTCTCTCTTGATTTATTTATCTCTATCTGTCTCCCTCGCTATCGTTCTGTCTCTCACTCACTCTTGGGCTCACACACCTCTCCCATTAAATTTCTACCATTCTCACTCTGTCACTCATTTTCTTTATTTTGATCAAAATCTCCGTCTCTCTTTCTCTATATCTCTATCGCTATCAGTCTGTCTCTCACTTTGAATTTCGCACCTCTCTCATTAAATTTCTTCCTCTCTCTCTCTCTCTCTCTCACGCACACACACTTTCTCTTCACTCACTCTTACTTTCTCATACCTCTCTCATTCTCCTGATTTTGATCAATGTCTCCGGCTCACCATCTCTCTCTCTCTCTCTCTCTCTCTCTCTCTCTCTCTCTCTCACGCACACACACTTTCTCTTCACTCACTCTTACTTTCTCATACCTCTCTCATTCTCCTGATTTTGATCAATATCTCCGGCTCACCCTCTCTCTCACGCACACACACTTTCTCTTCACTCACTCTTACTTTCTCATACCTCTCTCATTCTCCTGATTTTGATCAATATCTCCGGCTCACCATCTCTCTCTCTCTCTCTCTCTCTCTCTCTCTCTCTCTCTCACTCACACACTTTCTCTTCACTCACTCTTACTTTCTCATACCTCTCTCATTCTCCTGATTTTGATCAATATCTCCGGCTCACCATCTCTCTCTCTCTCTCTCTCTCTCTCACTCTCTTGTGGGCAATTACACCTTTTATATCCCATACCAAATCTCAGTCTTTTCATTGTTATTCCTCATCGGTCCTTCTATATAGCAGTGAACACTAGAAAATCACCTCAGTACTTGAAAAGAATTATGATAATAGAAACAAATTAACGATTTTTGCAAAAAGCAAACTGTTGTGAGAGAAATCGTTTATAAATTTCAACAAAAAATAACACTACATATTCATTTAATGAACGCCGAATGTTTCCTTATAAGGAAACTAGTAATCTCATCATTATCATGATTAATACAAACACATGCCTGTTCAAAACCATAAAAACAGATAGATAGATAGATAGATAGATAGATAGATAGATAGATTTTTCTAAACATATACTGTTAAATATAAGAGACAATGAATGTCTATTATGTTTAATCATGAGCCGTTCTAAACGTCATAAAAAGAACCTTCAGATATTGGAGGCCAAGTTCATTAAATCTAAACAATCCACACTTAATAAAATCACGTTTACATTTGGTCATAACACATTACATTGCATTTGAATACATGGTTCTGTTGTCATTTCGCGATATCACGAGGTGTAACGTCATAGAACCGCATTGCAAATTTACGAACTGCGTTTGTTATTTTTGGTAACTATTGCCGTTGCCTAGCGGAGTTTTATGTCAACACAAAATAAAATCGTCGGTGATGGTGGATGTTATGGTATTACCGTCTTAAAAACCTCTCTGGAGATGGCTCATGTGAGCCGAAAGCTTAGAACCAAATTAATAAAAATTATCCAAATGTTGGAGAATTTTTGTCTTTATTTTCAACTGAAATTAAAGCCAAAATACGACGTTTAGAACGGCTCGTGATTAAACATAATAGACATTCATTGTCTCTTATATTTAACAGAATATGTTTAGAAAATTATTTGCTGCCTCGATACACTAAATATAGATAGATAGATAGATAGATAGATAGATAGATAGATAGATAGATATTCAACGATAGTCAAATGTTTTTTGTTATTCTTTCTGTCTCAAGTTACACAGTGAACACGTCTGTGCCTTGAGGGAAAGCTGAGTCACAACAAATCGTAGAATTATTTCATATTTTCCAGCTGCGATTATTATCGCCTTTAGCCAATTCGGATGTTGACAAGAGCGGAAGGTTTAACCAGTGGGTCTGTACACCAACGCGAGCAAGCCGCCAACCACTGCGGATATATTCAAACTTGCTTTTGCCTGCCAAGATGTGTAACGGATCTTCTTTTTCTTCTTTTTTTCATTCGGGGCAGCTGTTTTGGTCCGGAATTGTCTTCCTTACCGTCGGATCGTTTCTCGACTTTGGCGTCAGGGAAAAACCGAAGGTCACAAAGTGCTCGTTTGCAAAGACGACTAACAAACAAAAACAAGACAGTTATAATAATCGTAAAGAATTGGTGGAGATTCCATCAGATTTTAGGATATATATATATATATATATATATATATATATATATATATATATATATATATGGTAGACTTTGAAAAAACAGTAGCTACTCTAGCGTCTACGCAGCGTTAATTCAGTAGTGAATTAGAACACTCTAAAAGTTTCCCCCCTTCTACCGAGCGCTCATAGCTCAGAGGTAAATTCTCTGACAGATGTCAATTCAGTCGGGTTTCATTCCTGTGTAAAAGCAATCAGATGTCTAAACGTACTGATGAGCTGTGATATAGCGAAACAGATCTGTCTATGGACGACTATATATATATATATATATATATATATATATATCATTTAAGACGACTGGCAAAGTACTGCAATTAAACATTTTATTTAATTTTACTTGTGTTCGTACAAGTGTTTTCTTTTCTGGACAAAAGTGTATAAAAACTGTTCCCTAAGGGACTCAGTTCCTGATCAAACCAAACTCAGAAGTAATTAAATTGCTCATACTACTACGGGTCCTTGTCATAACGGTAAACTGCATCCGACAGCAATGCCTCTGATTGAGAGGTTGTGAGGAGCATGGAACCGCCTCTTAACTGCTGTTGTTCTCAGGTCCACCCTGACCTGCAGTGGTAGCACCTGTTAGGGTCCGAGCTATGAGTAAATAATTAACCCCCAAACTGGGGTCAAACACTATGACACTATAAAAAAATACTTTTATAGAAATATATACATAAAAATATTTTTTGTAGAAAAATATGCACTTTTGAAGGAAAAATATTATCAACAATACATATTTTAAGAAAAGAAACTATTACCATAACACATTTTTGAAGGAAAAAATTATTCTCAGCAAAACATTTTTTAATAGAAAACTATAAAACATTTTCAGGTTTCTAAAATAAAAAGGAATAAAAACAAAAAATTTTCATTAAAATTTGACTAAATCAAACTTCTCACTATTCAGTCAGTTAAGTGCCATACGTGATACACGCTTGGGCGATCATGTCTCGCAAGAAACATGACTGACTGGGCAGAAGATTATCCCGCAGTAGGTTGCCATTGCTTTCTGCGGTAGACTGGTTGCCGACCAAGGCTATAGAACCCAATCTGTCCTGCTATTTAACCCATAACTGGAAGGAAGAGTCGGATTAATACCTTTCCCAAGGGTATTTGCGCGTAAGTGAATACAATGGATTCAATTACGCGCAAATACCCTTCTTACTATTAACGAACATTAAAAAATATCTTAAAACCCCAGCTTTTTTCTTAAATAACCCACAGAGGTTGATATGCTGTTAAACAGAAGTCAAACTCAAGACTCATACTACTACATACCTGTCTAGATGATTCACGTTACACCTACATGATCATAACTCAGGTAGGACTCATTTAAACATACAGGAAAACCTACCAAACTCTATGCGAAACATACTAGCACAAAATAAAAGTATAATAGTCTCATCCACATGTACAAAGTGTGTTAAAGATGTGTTGAAGATTTAATAATAACAAATAAACAGCCAACATTCAATGACATTAACTACGAATACCGCCACATTGTCCTGACAGTGTTTGAAAAAAATTATTCCCATATCTTTAGACACATACAGAAAAAAAATCTATCGATCTATCTATCTCAGTCTTTTCATTATCTATCTATCTATCTATCTATCTATCTATCTATCTATCTATCTATCTATCTATCTATCTATCTAGTCTTTTCATTATCTATCTATCTATCTATCTATCTATCTATCTATCTTTTCAGTCTTTTCATTATCTATCTATCTATCTATCTATCTATCTATCTATCTATCTATCTCAGTCTTTTCATTATCTATCTATCTATCTATCTATCTATCTATCTCAGTCTTTTCATTATCTATCTATCTATCTATCTATCTATCTCAGTCTTTTCATTATCTATCTATCTATCTATCTATCTATCTCAGTCTTTTCATTATCTATCTATCTATCTATCTATCTATCTCATTCTGTTCATATCTATCTCTCTCTCTCTCTCTCTCTCTCTCTCTATCTATCTATCTCAGTCTTTTCATTATCTATCTATCTATCTATCTATCTATCTCAGTCTTTTCATTATCTATCTATCTATCTATCTATCTATCTCAGTCTTTTCATTATCTATCTATCTATCTATCTATCTCAGTCTTTTCATTATCTATCTATCTATCTATCTATCTATCTATCTATCTATCTATCTATCTATCTTTTCAGTTCTTTTCATTATCTATCTATCTATCTATCTATCTATCTATCTCATTCTGTTCATATCTCTCTCTCTCTCTATCTCTCTCTCTCTCTCTCTCTATCTATCTATCTACCTATCTATCTATCTCAGTCTTTTCATTATCTATCTATCTATCTATCTATCTCAGTCTTTTCATTATCTATCTATCTATCTATCTATCTATCTATCTATCTATCTCATCTTTTCATTATTTTCTATCTATCTATCTATCTATCTATCTATCTATCTCAGTCTTTTCATTATCTATCTATCTATCTATCTATCTATCTATCTCAGTCTGTTCATATCTATCTCTCTCTCTCTCTCTCTATCTATCTATCTATCTATCTATCTATCTCAGTCTTTTCATTATCTATCTGTCTATCTATCTATCTATCTATCTATCTATCTATCTATCTATCTCAGTCTTTTCATTATCTATCTATCTATCTATCTATCTATCTATCTATCTATCTATTCATTCCTTCTTTCTCGTCTATCTATCTATCTATCTATCTATCTATCTATCTATCTCAGTCTTTTCATTATCTGTCTGTCTATCTCAGTGTTCATATCTATCTATCTATCTATCTATCTATCTATCTATCTATCTATCTATCTATCTATGTTTGTTCGGATATCACTATATATCTATCACGTATTTTAATCTTTCTCTTTCTATCCTAGCCTCTCTCTCTCTCTCTCTCTCTCTCTCTCTCTCTCTCACCTTTTATGTCTATCACGTTTTCTTTCTCTTTCTACGTCCATATATTCCGCTTTATTCTTCTCTTTGTTATTGTCAGTTAATTTCATATTTAGCACACACACACACACACACACACTCATACATACATACATATATTTTATTTTATGAAATGTTGCGAAATGGATTAACTTTGACATAATTTTTATTTGTTTCAACGTTATTTCTAATGAATACACTTATTTCAGTAATTTTTTATTTTTTTAATTAAGTAATATATTTATATATACGAGTTTCCATTAAAAATAATATTTAAACAAATAAATTAAAATAATCGAGAAATCTTAGACCGCACGACTACGAAGGAATTTGCTGTTAGACGAAGGTCGAATTAAGCCTTATAAACACATAATTTCCCGATTTTTCGTAATATCCATATCCGCTCTGTTTTCGTATCCCTATTTAAACAAATGTAAACAAAGACGATTTTATTTTACGAAATGCATTGGATATCGGCTCGGAACGAGAAATCGGGGAGCCGAGTTCGAATTACAGCTGAATTCATTGCATTCACTTACGCGCAAATACCCTTGGGAAAGGTATTAATCCGTCTATTCCTTCCAGTTATGGGTAACATAATAGGACATATTGGGTTCTATAGCCTTGGTCAGCAACCAGTCTACCGCAGAAAGTAATGGCAACCTACTACGGGATAATCTTCTGCCCAGTCAGTCATGTCTCTTTCGAGACATAATCGCCCAAGCGTGTATCACGTATGGCACTTAACTGACTGACATTAAGAGTTCTAGTAAGTTATGGGTTAATAAAATGATTTTTATTGCACTATTTTTACTAGAGAGGTGACATGTAAGGTATGGTAGTATGCTCAATACAAAAGGTAGTTATGACAAGAAACACAATCTTGTTCACGAGCATTAAATCTTATAAAGTTATGTTACTGCTTTTTTAATAACAATATTAAAAATTTAAATATTCTACGGTTATATGTCGATAAAAATTTAAAATTCAAATTTAAAATTTGAAATTAAAATTGAAATTGAAATTGAAATTAAAATTAAATAATAAATAATAAAATTCAGGGAGAAGAAATCATAATTTTATAAGATTTAATTCCCATGAACATCGAGTGAACTTAAATTCACATCTATTAAACGGTCAGTTTGTAATATGCACCTGATGATCGCAAAACGCATGAGATTCCGAATCGTGCCATAGACGTATGTTAATATGTATATTTATTAATATATATAATACAGCTATTTTCATACATTGAGAACTGTTTTCTTAACACCTGAATAATATTACTATACATATGTACACCTTCATCATATGTATATTTATTAATGTACGTCACTATATATATATATGTGTGTGTGTGTGTGTGTGTGTGTGTGTGTGTGCGTGTGTGTATTTGCAAAAAATAAAATAATAACTCACTGCCTCGCTATTATCTGCTTCAGTCTCCATGAGCATGGCAGGAGGAATATATATATATATATATATATATATATATATATATATATATATATATATATATATATATATATATATATATACAGTTAAATATAAGAAACAATGAAAGTCTATTATGTTTAATAGTGAGCCGTTCTAAACACCGCATTTTGGCTTTAATTTCAGGTGAAAATAAAGACAAAAATTGTCTGACATTCGGATTTTTTTTTTATTATGTTGGTTCTAAGCTTTCGGTTCATATGAGCCATCTTCCGAGAGGTTACAGGGATGTTAAAATAAAAAAATCCACCATCAAAAATGATTTTATTTGGTGTTGACAGAAAACATTGTTCTGCAACGGTAACAGTTACCAAATAGCAGACGCAATTCGTAAATTTGTAATGCTGTTTTATGACGTCACTTCTCGTGAGAGCTCGAAATATTAACAGAACCATAAATTTAAATGCAATGTAATGTGTTATGACCAGTCTACCGCAGAAAGCAATGGCAACCTACTGCGGGACAATCTTCTGCCCAGTCAGTCATGTCTCTTTCGAGACATGATCGCCCAAAGCGTGTATCACGTATGGCACTTAACTGACTGAACATAATAGTTGGAAACAATTAAAGCTTCTACTGGGTATAAAGTGGGGGATCGATTTTCTAATGTTATGAAGTAATAAACTAATCCCCACTTCTCCCGCCAGCTATGTGTTAAATGGCAGGATATATTGGGTTCTCTAGCCTTGGTCGGCAACCAGTCTACAACAGGAAGTAATGACAACCTACTGCGGGATAATCTTCTGCCCAAACAGTCATGTCTCTTTCGAGACATGATCGCCCGAAGCGTCTGTCACGTATAGCACTAAACCTAAAATATTATTTCTTTTACATTTCATCGTTTATTTTGAATTTCATTTGAACAGGCAAGTAATTACCATTTATGGGTTGTGCGTTGTACTGCAATGGGTGTCGTTTTGGAACGAGAAATCAAAATGCCGAGTTCGAATTCCAGCTGAATTCACGCAAATACCTTCGGAAAAGTTATTCATCCATCTCTTCTGATTCTACCTGTAGGTTGAATAGCAGGAAAAATTTGGTTCTTTTACCTTGGTTGGAAACTACTGTACCACAGAAAGAAAAAGCAACCTGAAAAAAATCTTCCGCCTCGTCAGTCATGTCTCGAAAGAGATATGATCATCCATGTGTGTATTATGTAGGGCACTTGACCGATTGAATTAATGGGTCAAGTTTTTGTACTGATGTAAATGACCACTAACAAGCTTATCTTTAAATTAATTAATATTTTATACAATAAATTAGTTTATGGATAGATTTTATAAATTTTATGAAATAAAATTACATATATATGTATATATAAAATAAAATAAATTTCATAAATTTTATAAAATTATATATTATATATATATATAAAATAATTTTTTTAAATTTTATAATATAAATATATATATATATATATATATATATATATAAAATAAATTTTCTAAATTTTATAATATAAAATTATATATATATAAAATAAAATAAATTTTATAGATTTTATAAAATAAAATTATATATATATATAAAATAAAATAAATTTTATAAATTTTATAAAATAAAATTATATATATATATATATATTTATAAAATAAAATAAATTTTATAATTTTTATAAAATAAAATTATATATACATATATACATATATAAAATAAAGTAAATTTTATAAAATAAAATTATATATATACATATATAAATATATATATATATATATATATATATATATTTAAAATAAAATAAAATAAATTTTATTTTTAATTTTTAAAATAAAATAAAATATATATATACATATATAAAATAAAGTAAATTTTATAAAATAAAATTATATATATATATATATATATATATAAATTAAAGTAAATTTTCAAACTGTTGAATGATCATTTCAACATGAAATCCCTAAGAGAGATTTCACATCTCATCAGCAACTAGAACACATTTCAAAATGGAAAAGAAATAAAAAATGACGGTTAAGAATTAAGAAATTAACGTCACAAAAAATTCGGTTAGCAAATTACGTGTATTTTTAGATTTTACTTTTTGATAGAGTTGTAAGTGAAAAAATTGGAAAATTTGGCTTCGTCTAGCTTTACAAGGGGAAGGGGTTAAAGGAAGGAATAGGAAGTGGTGTTCAATTGAGAATTGGGTTAAACAAAACAGAAGGGAATGTAGGGGAGGAGTAAGAAGGATAAAGAAAAAGAAAAAGAAAAAAGAAAAAATTCATATTTTAGAGACGCTCAATACATGTCAAACGAAACTAGCGTTTATAAAAGGGTTAAAGTATTAGAAAAAAGACTTTTTTGAAAAACATATTTAGGGAAAAAAAGCAGATATAAGATTTAAATAAATTTAATAAATGAATTTAATTAAAGATTAATCTAGATATAGATAAAACTAAAATAAAAAAATAAAAATAGAAAATAAATTAAAAAATTAAAAACTGAAAATTAAAATCAAAAATCAAAATTAAATAAAATTGTAATTAAAAAATAATTTTAAAAAATGTTTATAAAAATTTACAAAAATTATGTTGTGAAAAAGATATATATATTAGCAGAGGAAATCGGGGGTTAAATTAGTAAAAGAATACATATTTTATAAAAGTAGACAATCAAAGGAGACATTGCGCTCTCCACCTGTCACATTTTTTAACGTTAAAATTTTCATATTAATTAGGATCAGGTTTTGGTATTTGCCTTCCTACTTTTCCGTTTGGATTAAAGTTTGTT
Source organism: Ascarosepion bandense (assembly GCA_037127315.1). Lineage (NCBI taxonomy): Eukaryota > Metazoa > Mollusca > Cephalopoda > Sepiida > Sepiidae > Ascarosepion > Ascarosepion bandense. Next base: position 509,847 of record JBBBDQ010000300.1, on the reverse strand, counting down.
TTTTTTTAAATTATATATATATATATATATATATATATTTACCGGTTTAAAGTTTTCTTGGTGAATTGTTACAAGCAAAAAAAAACATTCTAATTTGATATCCTAATCAGAACTTTTGAAAATTCTAATTGCCAAACTTCCTCCTTAACGCCAGGGTAGAATCATTCAAATGTAGACAATCTTCAAGTATTCTGATCAGGCGTAAGTGAACACAGTTGATTAGTCATCAAAGGTGCGAATGTTCCACGCGTCTTACAAGTAAATAATAGGCCAAAGCGACTTGCTGAAACATTACGGGGTTATTTCTAAGCAAATGAAATTCCCTATTACACTAAGTAGCGAACAAATGAACTTCTGGTCCCCGTTCTGATTAGCATAGACCATCGTCATTCACCTTATCTAAGAATGAAAGTGGATGTCAAACGATTCAGGCATATTCCTGGAAGACATTGTAATAGATTCTAGAGAAAAGTTTCCAATAATATGAGAGTGAGACACGGGGGAGAGGGATTTCAGAATTTAATTAGTTAGAGTTGTGCTTTCAGTTTCCTGACTAATCCAAACCTTTTCGCCGACCTCGTCGATGAAGACGAGCGTCAAGAATTATAATAAATGTTCGCCAGCAGTCGAGATCACCAAATGTTAGACGAAAAGAATAACAGTGCATTAAAAAAAATGCATTATTGTTAGAACACATTATCGATTACTTCGTAAAAGAAATGGCGTTTGATTGCTATGTTGGATATGCTCTACTATTTAACCCATAGCTATCTGTACTGTTTTGGCATTCACCCTGGTTGAGTTGGGCCGGCTTCCTCCCAAGCGATGGAAAAAGATTCGTTGGAATTTGTTTTAAAGGCAGGGTCCCAAGTCCTGCCCTGTATCAGCAATTATCCTGAAACAGGTTGCCAATACCTGCTGCGGTAGACTGGTTGCCAGCCAAGACTATAAAACCCAATCTGTCCTGTGATTTAAACCATGAGTGGAAAGGACGGATTAATACCTTTCTCAAGTTGTATTAACGCGTGAGTGAATGCAAGGCATTCAACTAGAATTCGAACTCGGCTCCCCGATTTATATCTCCGAGCCGATATCCACTGCACCATAACGCACATCTGTCAAGAAACGCTTACAGCACTTGGTATTCCCAAACGGTCACCCATCTAAGTACTGACCAACGTTGCTTAACTTCGGTGATCTGACGAGAACTGATGTATTCAACGTGATATGACCATAAACAACCCATAGCTGGAACGGAATATTGATTCATATCTTTATAACAGAATAGATTTGCGAATTCAGTGTAAGTACGCTCCGGTCTTCTGCAGGTGCTAGGAATTTCGAACCGAACGATTTATTACGATCACTAGAGTATATTATTCTCATTCCATATGCCATGCTACTTCTAGTAGCCATGTAGTTATCTCCCTTTAACTTAAATCTCTGTTGCGCATTCCGGGTGAGGAACCGCACAAAACAATGAACAACGAACCAGAGATTTAAGATAGAAAAATATGTTATATTATGCGTAAAGATACAAACTTGAACGCAGATTAGTAATCCAGGAATGCGATTAGTAAGGAATATATATATATTAGTCATCCACATACAAGCCTGCTTCGTTGTATCACACCTCATCAGTGTGGTTAGACGCATCCACTTGCTTCTGGCCGGGATTGAAACTCGATTGATTTGGTGTCAGCCATCGACGCATGGAATCAGAGAAGGGAAATTTTAACGTGTTGTATATAAGCAGTGTATACACACGCCAGTCACCGAAAGAACTCAATTAATTTCTGAAGAGTCACGCATATAGCAGAAGTGGAAACTGTTTTAATTTTTTTTTCTCCAGAGAGCTAGTGTTTGAAGTGAAGCCGTGCTATAATTAGTATGTCCACGTCGAAACTGACGGGTGCTGTATAATACTATTCTGGCTAAGTGGAGCTCAGAGCTACTATGACTACTGATGCTGTATTCTCCGTGGAACTTCGTTATCTGTCGGTATCTTACGGATCTGATCTGTTCTCGCAATGACAGGAGTATATATATATACTCAAGTCGAGTTCATTATCATAGAAAAAGGGGATATCTCACAACACTCTCTAAGTTATTTGTTCACCACTTCTGTAGACTGGTACTGAACACACAAATCTTTGGGTTCAAGTCACTGGAAATAAACAGCGTATATATCCACTTGGCCATGTGTTAAATGAAGAAATTAAAGACAAAGAAAGTATGTTCAATCTGCAAATTACGTAATCTTTATTTTTTAATCATTTCACCCCAAGCAAGGCATTCCACTACCGGAGAGCGATTGGATATAGGAAAGGTCAGAAGGAGGGTGATAGATGAATAAAGAGGTACATAGGAAGAGTGTTTGAGAGAATGGGTGCGAGTTAGTGTGTTAGAAGGTGTCTATTGACCTTACATTTAAACTCCTGGAGATTGTAGCTGTCGGGATGTGATAGAGAAGTAAAGACAGGTCATTTTGGTTGGTGTATGTTTGTGCATTTTTATATTTTACATATTCTTCTTCTTCTATGTGCCCTGTCCCTTCAGGACGTAGGCGATCATGGATCTCCACGTCTCCCTACCCCTTGTGGCTCTTAGTATGTTTGCTCCTGTTGCTCCTGGCAACCCCCGTTCCGTCATCCACCTGATCAGACTCTGCAGATATGTTATCCGCTGCCTTCCTCTGTCTCTCCTTCCTTCTATCTGACCAGTCAGTATCAGGTTCTCCAGGCTCTCCTTCCTCATTGCATGTCCCAGGAACTTCAGTTGTCTCTTCCTGATGCTCAGCATCAATTTTCTTTTTGTTACCATTCTTTCTAACACTTCGTCGTTGCTTGTATGCTCAGTCCACGATATCCGTAGCATCCTTCTGTAGAACCACATTTCGGCCGCTTCCAGTTTTTTCCTCATTTTCGATGATATTGTCCAGCATTCACAGCCGTACTGAAGAACTGACATCACGTAGCAGTCTAGCACTCTTTTCTTCGTTTCTATTGAGATCTTCCTGTGTGTTAGTATTTTGCTCATCTTCTGGAACGCGTCCTTTGCCATGCCAATTCGCCTTCGGATCTCCGTGTCGCACTTTCCATCTCCTGTTAGAACACTTCCTAGGTACTTAAATTCTTGGACTTGTTTGATTCTGTTATCCCCCACCTGTATTTGGCATTTTGGGTTGTATCTTTTGCTGATGACCATGCACTCAGTTTTCTTAAAGTTTATTTGTAGTCCCTTCTTGTCACTCTCCACTGCTACTTTCTGTATGAGATCTTGCAGTTTCCTTTCCGTGTCCGCAATCAGTACTGTATCGTCCGCGTATCTTATGTTGTTCAGGTTGTGGCCTCCAATAATAAATCCTGGTGTGTCAATTGGGAGAGTCAATACCGAAGCCTGTTTTTTTATAACGCTTAATTCAGTATTTAATTATTGAGCCTCTAAGTAAACATTAGACTGGTTCATAATTGAGCCTGTATGTAAGGATATTTGCGTATAAGTGAATGCAAGGAATTCAACTGGAAATTCGACTTCGGCTCTTTGATTTCTCGCTCCGAGCCGATATCCACTGCACCACAACGTACATCCATGTCGGATAAATGCTTGACTGTATCCAGATGGATGTGTTTGATTGTGTTTCTTAATTCTCATATGAAACAAATTACATTACTTTTTTATTCACGCCTGACTACCGGAGTTAAGCAACACCAAGCTAGATAGGTGATAGCTTAGGAATATCAGGTGCTGTCGGGTTTGATGTGGGGGGTTGTGTAATGGATAACGTTTCAAAATTGTCAATCAGAGATACGTGTTAAAATTCCAGTCGGTTTCGTTCTATTAACTTCCGCACAAATACCCTTGGGAAAGGTATGAATCTAACTTCAAATAATTTACAAAAGGTTGATAATGTGTGTGTGGTGGGGGGGTATATATAGTGTTTGTTATGGTAATGTTTTGCACCAAAATTGTTGTTTTTGCAATAGTTTTGTTGAAAAAAATATTTTGGCAGACAGGTTTTAATTATCGTAAAGTGCTCAATATCAAAGTAGAGATAGAGCATTGATAATTTTAGTTCAAAGAATTAGACACTTTAACTGAGCAGGATCATGCCGACTTCGAAAATTCGTGAGAACACCTTTACGATGCTCTCACTCATCGGGGCTGGATTGATGAGCCCGTTCATATATATATCCAGATAAAGAGGGCCCAAGGTTTTAATGATTTTGATTTCCCTGGCATTTACTTTATGATTATATATATATATATATATATATATATATATATATATATAGTCATCCGCAGACAGATCTGGTTCGTTGTATTACAGCTCATCAGTACTGTTAGACAGCCGATTGCTTTTTACGCAGGATTGAAACCCGACCGAATTGGAGTCAATCGGTGATATATATATGTATATATATATATATATATATATATATATATATATATATATATAGTTTATGGTCATAATTAAACCAATACTAAGTTGTATTTAAAAGTGCTCATTGCATTTATATTGTAGACCTTTTGAATATTTTTTATTTGAAAATGAGTTATTTCAACAACCTAGGTTTCAACCTTTCGGTACCTTCAGGTGATTCATAATAACTGGTTTTCTAACGATTTTCAAACGTGCAACATGGATTATTACGAACGCGCAACTGGAATTTTTAAACAACCGAAAATTTTATGAAAAGATTACGTTTAAAAATCGTTGCTAAACCTGTCATTATAAATCATTGGATGATACCGAAAGCTTGAAACCTATGTTACGGAAATAACTAATTTTCAAATGAAAAAAACATATATATATATATATATATATATATATATATATATATATAAGGAGAGAGAGAGAGAAATAAAAATAGTTCTTTTTAATACTTAGGCTGTTTTATTGTGTTTTCGGGTTTAACCATAGTGTTTAGTTATTTGGGATGATATCATATTAGTTGTAACTGTTTTGTTTTCATATCTTTTTGTTTTTGATTGTTTGGTGGGATTATTTATTTCTGTATTGATTTTGGTTGCTTCAATTTTTTTTCATAGACACTTGTGTCGTTTAACAGACATTTTATTTTTGTTGTAAGCCCTCGCCTCTATAATCACCACACCACAACCCCTATCAGATAAGTGGACAGACAGCTTCTCGGTCATAGATAGCATTTTTAGTGCATTCACGTGTCTTCTTGGCAATATTGTTTCATTTTCGGTTGTTTTTAAAGTGGAGGTCACAATCCCTTGTATGAAGCTCTTGTCGAAGTCAGTTTCAGATTGTCTGTTATTTTTTATGATGGCGTCTATGACATCGCCATTTTTTATTCGGTCACAAATTTCAGCTCGAAATGGATATTTTCAGTTCAGTAGTGAAAAGTTTTATCAAAGAAAATATAACCAATGACCTCATACATCATCTTCTTCTATGAGTTGTGTCCTTTCAGAACATGAGGTATTATGGTTCTCCACAAGTTCCTATCCATAAGTATATTTTTTTCTTTTTGTTATTTCCCCTAATCCTTCTTTTACAACTATTTACACAAGCTCTTAGGTATTGATTTCATTACTCTGTCTCTTTTGACTTCAATATGTTGTGTGTCGAATTTCCCAAGTCTGCTTTCCTCATTATGTACCATAAAAATTTCAGTTGTCTCTTTCAGATTCTAAGCAGAAGCGTCTTTTTTTTCCATTTTCCTTCACGCTTTCTTGTTAATCACATGTTTTGTGTTCTTAGAATTATTTTGTAAAACTACATTTCTGGAGCATCAAGTCATTTTTATACAGAAATTGTCCAGCATTTACTGCCACATGCAGAACCAATGTTACATAGTAGTTTTGCAATCCTTTCGTCGTTCATAACGAATTTTTTTCACTTTCTCAATAATTTGCTTGGCTTTTGAAAGACATCTTTTGCTATTCCAAAGCGTCCTAATTATTCTGATGGCACATTTCCGGCACTCTTTTAAAAGACATCAAAGGAATTAGAAAGTTAAGTGCCATACGTGATACACGCTTGGGCGATCATGTCTCTTTCGAGACATGACTGACTGGGCACATTATCCCGTAGAAGGTTGCCATTGCTTTCCGCAGTAGACTGGTTGCCGACTAAGGCTATAGAACCCAATCTATTCTGTTATTTAACCCATAACTGGAAGGGATAGACGGATTAATACCTTTCCCAAGGGTATTTGCGCGTAAGTGAATGCAATAAATTCAGCTGGAATTCGAACTCTGCTCCCCGATTTCTCGTTTCGAGCCGATATCCAATGCATAACAGCAAACAAAAAAGACTTAAAAATTAAAGAAAAACACGCAATCAGCGTATCCGTATATGCCACTTGTACCTTGTTGGGAGCACGGTGGAATAATGGATAGCGGCACAGATAGAAAAATTGGAGAAACGAGTTCGAATTCCAGTCGAATTCATTTCATTCACTTACGTGCTAATACCCTTGGGAAAGGTATGAATCCATCTCTTCTCCCCTAAGTTTTAGTAAATAACTGGACAGACTGGGTTCTATAGCCTTGATTAATAACTAGTCTACCGCAGTAAGAATTCTGGTTGGGAGCCGATTGTGCAGTCAAAAAGTCCCATGAAAATTCTTTTAGGGAAAGAGCTAGCTTAATCCGCCTAAGATGAATACTGCCACAAGTATTAGTATCTTCATAATCACAATTTCTACCTGGAAAATACCTCTTTAATAAATATTAATAAAATTTACTCAGATAAAGATGCATAAAAATCATCTTCGAATAGTCGACGATTGCCGGGATAATTCAGTGTGTTCTTAACCACAGTGGCATAGGAAAAATTTAAAATAAATAAATGATAGTTAAGAAATAGTAGAATCTTGACCGAATAATTTTCTCCTAAACTATAATCCCTATTTCTTTATCACATCATTTAAACCTAATTGATAATAAATGACATCCGTTTTGTTTAATTTCTTTCCAAAAGAGAAACTGAACTTTATCTTCATGACATCTCGTATATACGGCAAAAATCCTGATTGAGAAAAAATACTGTTTCGATTGCTGTCGAGAGGAACATTTTTATTTTCACTATTTCTAGGTCAGTTGATATTTCTTTGTTAAAAAAACAGGGGTGTCTGATCAGATATGTATACTCCCAAAATAGTGACGTTTTCTGTAAAGATAGCGTGTAACCGGCGGATTCAAATACTTACAGGTGAGGTACAATGAAGCGACTATTTCCCAGTATCTTTAGCAATAGACTCTATTTATATATCTGTGGGGAAAATTGTGAAAACGGCTTACCTCGGAAACGCCAAGAGTCTGTGCGTCGTGTAGAATCCAGCTACTCAGTGATAAAAAGAACCAAAATCGCGGCGCACATGTCTCAGAGAGTAAACGGGAAATCTCGTTGTCTCGTCAATCGCATGCAAATTATGGTCGGTCCTCGGCTGTATAAAGCAAGCCGGGTTTCTTTTTTTTTTTTTTTTTTTTTTGGCAGCGGGAGAGTTTTTTGGCTTCTTACTGACCATGCTTTGGTTGTTAGATGAAGAAGAAGAAGAAGAAGAAGAAGAAGAAGAAGAAGAAGAAAAACAGGAACTACTCTAGCATATACGCATCGTTCATTCAACAATGAATTAGAACACTCTCAGCTATTGAGCGTGTAAAACGATGACTCCTGACGGCCTCTTAGTTTGCGTGATCTCTCTCCAGCAGCCGTTCTATTTTACACAATCGTCACCGTCGAAAAGCAAAATATAAGACTACATGGCTCTATGGGCATATTGAAGTTTTCAAATCTTTAACCTCATTTTATTTTTTTACTATTGCTGCGATACCCTCGTGTTTCATAGATATTCGTTGGAAGTATCACAGCTGGGGATATCACGACACGTTGAGTTACTGAAGACAATAAATACGTGGCATTGTTTTAATATATAGATACAAAGAGGAAACAAAGTTAATTATTAGCATGTGTTATCTATTTCTATAGAATAATACAAATTCAATTCAAATTGTTTGACAACATAAGTATTTTAACAACCTTCATTTTACATTTGTTTATTGTACAATTGTATAGAGATACGCTCTGTTAAACTTGTTTGTAAATTCGGTGGATGCATATTTCAAAACAGATTGAAAATAATAAAAACTACAAGTTCATTGCGTCATGTTTCCATATTATTGATAATGACTCATCAGTTTTCCTTCGTATTTCCACTGGAAGGATATTGCGAACGGACGGCATGCTGATTCGATGTATGGAGATGAAGCAAGAATTTAAAAACAAACTCTGTTTAAGTCATTCATTCAATTCACGATTGGTTTATTGGTTCGTCTCAGAGAACAGTGAATCTCAAAGAGTGAACTGTAACTCCCCGAAGCGTAGCAGTCAGCTTTTAGAGCCTGCGCCGGATGTACGAAAATTCTAATAATTCCAAAGTGTATTAATTGAATGCACTGATGCAGGGTCACGGTGACAGGAATCAATATATGATCACAGTTGTAACAATAGATGGCATTGGTTTAATAGACTTGGTTTGCATTCTGATTTTTTCTAGAATCCTCTCAGACTTTCTGGATACCAAGTAACTGCATTTAAATAATCGAAGATTCCCCACAGTTTTCCTTGAAGATCAAGTCTATTGACTGGTATGGTAAAATTATTATGTTAAATTAGAGGCTAAAATGAAAGTAGTTTTATTTAGTACACGTAATTTAATAATCTAATCTAAACTTATTTATAAATGGAACTTTTTCTCTCTCTGTGTATGTGTGTGTGTGTGTGTGTGTCCGTTACCTATAGACTCCGAAACGGCTGAACCGATTTTCTTGAAAATTAACACAGTTGTACCATAAGCGTCTGCAGGTGTTCATACCTAGAATTTGTGTCGAGCTACTCCCGATAAATATCGAAAATCGATAATCGAAAAAATCGGGTTATAGAAGGAGTGGTCCGATTTTAATCAAATTTGATACACTCATAGACAAAGACATAAGAAACGATATTCAGAAGTTTCAAAGTTGCAGTTCTTAAAATAGTACAGAAAATTGACAATATATATATATATAAGGCAAGATGTTTGTGTGTGTGTCTGTTTATCTGCTTGTACGTCTGTACTTTTTCCAGCCCTTTTATTTTTTTGCGTAAGTGAATGCAAGGAATTCAACTGGAATTTGAACTCGGTTCCACTGCACCACAACGACTATAGGCGATATGGAAATTGAATACAGAATAGACCGTGTTAGGGGTAATTTTGTCCAACACCTCAATATGTTTAAAGCTTAAACGTTAGCTTAAAATTCAATTCATGTTTTTAAATAGCTTCGTCGGGTTTAGACTCAAATATGAATATTGGGTATGATGCTAAACTCTTTGAAAATATCTAAGCTATCAGCTGAATACAACTACTTTTTCCAGTCAATGTTTCAAATATTTTGGAGCAAATGAAATCTATAGGTCCTTGTACTGACGCTACAGAATCACAAAGACCTTTGCCAAATAACGTAGATTACATCAATCGAGGTTTTTCAAAGGTAGCAAAAGCTAAAACGAATAGTACATGTAGTTCGAAGAGAAAATCATGACATAATGAAAATACTGACCTTCCACGCAAATCTGAACAAAAGGTTAGGAAGGAAACCCTACCAATGCTTAAAAAAGCAATTCAGTAAGTGACTCCCTGAATAATTGTTTTAAGAGAAAGATTTTATAAACGTCTATTGACAGTTGTTCGCACAATTAAAAGTTGCATAAGGAAACAATTAATATTATCATTACCTTATTAATTACTATTGCCTTATTTTAAGGCGGGTGTGCGTTGTGGTTCAGTGGATATCGGCTCGGAACGAGAAATCGGGGAGCCGAGTTCAAATCCTAGTTGAATTTCTTGCATTCACTTACGTGCAAAAGGGAAGGGTATAAATCCATCTTTTCCATCAAGTTATGGGTTGAAAAACAGGACAGATTGGGTTCTATAGCCTTGGTTAGCAACCAGTCTACGGCAACCTACTACGGGAAAATCTTCTACCCAGTCAGTCATGTTTCTTTCGAGACATGATCGTCCAAGCGTGTATCATGTATGGCACTTAACTGAGTGATTGACTTATTTTAAGTATAAATGTGTCTGTGTAGGCTCAAAGACATCGGTGTAAAAAGTGAGAAAAACGAATCAAGTTCAAATTCCCGCCTAGACTTTTATATTTAGAAAGAACTAATCCTGAATTTATGTTGGGAACAAACTGCTGACATATGAATAGAAAATTTATTGACACAGCACACAAAAATAGGATGCATATTGTGGTGCAATAGATATATGGTCGGAATTAAAAATCGGAGAGCTGAGTTCGAATTCCAGTTGAGTTTGTTGTATTCGCTTACATGCAAATACTGTTGGGAAAGGTATTAATCAATGTCTTCTCCCTCCAGTTATGGGTTAATACCCGGACAGATTGGTTTCTAAAGCCTTGGCTGGCAACCAGTCTACTACAGAAAAAATAGCAACATACTGCTAGAAAATCTTATACCTAGTCAGTCATGGATCTAAGAGGCATGCTCTCTCAAGCGTGTATCCCGCATGGCTCTAATTGACTGACTGACACAAAAATAAAAAGAGATAAAAGACAAGGGTGTGCCCTCTTACCATATTTAGTCAACTTTTACAGTGATGCAATTCGTAGAAAACTAGAAGATTTTGCACGATTATTATTGATCAGCAGGATCTTGACTATATAAGATACGCATATGATTCCGTGTTAATAGCAAAGGTAGACAGAAAACTGCATAAATTCTTAGCTAAGTTTGTAAATGAAAGGAAGAAGAAAAATAACTATTAATTGTAATAATACAGAATTTCTGGCTGCAAGCAAAGGAAACAGCACAAGACGCGAACTACAAATTAAAAATGTAAAAATCAAACAAGTACAGAAATCTAAATATCTGAGAAGTGTTTAATCTGACACCGAAATCCGAAGGCGCATTGGAATAACAGATCTTTCTTGTTTTTTTTCTTTTTGTTTCTCTTTCTTCACAATCTCGAATGTTTCATTTTTCTCTCATTCGTTTATTCTATTCGTTATTACCCTCTCAATCTAACTTACCCCTACCACTATCTTTCTCACCATCTCTACATCTCTCTCGGACATTCTCTCTTCACCTCTCATCTCATTTCTCTCTCTCTTTCTACCTCTCATTTAGTTTCTCTCCCTCTTTCTCTCTCTTTCTCTCTCTCTCTCGCTCTCTCTGTCTATCTTACGCTCACTGTTCTCTTACTCTCTTTCCACCGCTGACTCTATTACTGTCTGTGCCTATCTTCCACTCTCCATTCTCTCGCTCTCTCTCTCTCTCTCTCTTTCCACTTCTCATTCAATTTCTCTCTCTCTCTCTCTTTCTCTTTCTCTCTCTCTCTCTCTCTCTGCCTATATTACACTCACCGTTCTCTCACTCTCTTTCCACCTCTCATTTTATTTCTTGCTTTATGTCTATATTCCACTCACCATTCTTTCTCTTTCTCTCTCTTTCCGCCTCTCATTCAATGTCTCTCTTTCTCTCTGTCTCTCTCTGTCTCTCTCTCTCTCTCTCTCTTGACACCTCTCATTCAATTTCTCTCTCTCTAGCCTTCTCTGCCTATCTTGCGCTCACCGGTCTCTTTCTTTCCTTCCACCTCTCATTCTATTTCCCTCATTGTGCTTATCTTTCACTCTCCATTCTCTCTTTCTCTCTCTCTCTCTCTTTCTCTCTCTCTCTCTCTCTCTCTCTCTTTCTCAGTCTATCTTTCTCCATGATACTTTGTATACCGCACTCTATAAATCTCTCAGTCTATCTATTTTTCTCTTTCTCTATTTCTAACTATTTTTCCATTATATTTGCCTCTGTGTCTGTTTTTTCTTTCTCACTCTCTGTCTCGCATCACTTTATCTTTCTCTGTTAATAGATCCCGTTTTTTCTGACAGTTTCTCTTTCTCTCACTTTCCCCTTTTTTCGGTGTCCACTTCTCTGTGACTATCTCCCTCTCCATCTTACTTTCTACCTATCTACATATCTCTCTTTTTGTTCGTCACTCTCTCCCTATCTCCTGTTCAATTTCTCTGCCTCTCTTTTTTCCTCCATAGTCTCTTTCTGTCTCTGTATATCTCACTCTGTGTCTATTTCTGTGTCTATATATTTTACTATTTTACTCATTCTCTCTCACTCTCTCTCTCTCTCTTTCTCTCTCTTTCTCTCTTTATCCCGTATTATATTTTTTGATTTGCCGATCAGCAGTAAAATTAATACCACCACATAAAAACTAACAAGCATTAAAAATTAGAATTTCTACCATTTAAATATGTGCAACCACCAAAAACAAGCTAATAACCGACTTTAAAATAACAATACCTCCTTCAAAAATTAAAAATAATAGCAATTTTTACCTATCGTAGTTTCACACAGTCCACATCACACGTATATATGTGCTTACGAGAAAATATTGTTCAGCGAACAGAAATAGACAACCCGTCTGCGCGTTGACATAGCTACAATCAAAGTCGGTAGATACAATATTTGAATACACCAATCAAATGCGTATGTATGTATACAACGGCACACACATATATATATATATATATGCCAAGCCCCATACTGTTCATATATAGTTATGTTTGTGTAAGCACCGGTAGGCGAGCGCGCGTGTGTGTGTCTGCGTACGTCAATAGGTGTACAAGTGTGTATCTATGTCTGCGTTTGTATGAGAGACGTCAGGACGACAAATGGTTCTCCCAATTTTCCTCCCCATTTCACAAAAACACCAATATACGCAACCCTACATATATCCAATTTTTTAAAAAATTAATCAGTTTGTCTGACGATCGCAAAAGCGTGAAACCAAGGTTCACAAACTCACACTAACTCAACTGAATATATATATATATATATTAGGTCGGTGAAAAAGTTTTTGCCGGTTTGTAAAAGGGGCATTTTAAATCATTGTAATTTATTTTATGCATATTTTTATAACTTTTATTTTTGTTACCATGATTAATTTATAACTTTTTCTTTCAGATTATTAAAGCATCATTCATATTTTTCTGCAATATTCTCACCCATGTTCTTTCCATCTAAAGAACACATTAGGCATGCTCTACTCTATGAGTTTCACAGAGGTTCCAATGCAAATGCAACGTGTTTCTTCAGACACCATTTTTGGTAGGCTTGTCTCAACTGATGAAAAGTGGATTCTCTACCATAACGTTAAACGTCGGCGATCGTGGATAATTCGAGGAGAAAGACCAGTTCAGCAGCCGAGAGCAGGACTCCATCCCAAAAAGATCATGTTGCGCCGATGGAATCAAGTTATAGAGAGCAAAGATTGTTATTTTTATGAATAAAGATTTTCAAAAACACAGTTTTTCATTTTCAAGATGAAATTTTAAATCGGCCCTCGTAATAAGTGTAAAAAGATACTTAAAGAAGCTAAGATGCTGTTTGCTGCCAGAATGAAGCAACGCATAGCATCCTCTAAATTCGGAGCCAAAAACTACTGGCGACTCTGTAAAAGAGTACTTAACAAGAGCAAGTCCACAATACCCCCACTAATCAACAAATTTGAGGTCCTCACCTCCCCAACGGATAAGGCTGAATGCTTTGCCCGCAGATTCTCGAACAATTCGAGTCTGGACTCATCTGGAGTTTTTACACCCGACTTCACACCTAGAACCGAGGCACAACTGAATGATGTTCACATTACACCCTTACTTGTCTCTAAGATAATCTTAAAACTTGACCCTCACAAAGCGAGCGGTGGTGACGGAATCCCAACCATAGTCTTAAAGAAATGTGCCCCTGAACTCTCCTCTATCCTTTCTAAGCTCTACAACCTCTGCCTATCTGCTTCCTGCTTTCCTGCCTGTTGGAAATCTTCCTCTATAGTTCCTATATTTAAAAACACTGGAGAACCCTCTGACCCTGCAAATTACCGCCCTATCAGCCTTCTTCCGATCTTTGGCAAAGTGTTCGAAGCCATTATCAACGCCGAGGTGGTTCAGCATCTCACAGCACACAGGCTCCTCTCGGACAAGCAATATAGTTTCCGCTTCACCAGGTCTACTGCTGATATGCTAACGACCATCATCGAGTACATATACCAGGCACTCGACAGGAATGGCGAAGCCCTAACCGTTGCATTGGATATATCTAAGGCGTTCGACAGAGTTTGGAATGATGGCCTTCTATGCAAACTGCGGAGCTATGGTATAACTGGACATTTGTTTCAACTAATCCAGTCATTCCTCTCTAACCACACAATGAAGGTGGTATTAAACGGACATGCCTCCCAGAACTACCATACAAACGCAGGCGTCCCCCAAGGCTCCACCTTAGATCCTACACTCTTCCTGATATACATTAATGATCTCCCTGATTCCATAAGATCCCAAATAAGTTTGTACGCCGATGACACCACAGTTTACTCTCGCCTCCTACAAAAATCTGGTGTAGGCGACAAAGCTAACCTCGCAGCCGAGATTGAAAAAGACCTCCAATCCATAGTGGACTGGGGTAAGAAATGGCTAGTAAATTTTAATGCTTCTAAAACGAAACTACTCTCAATTAACCATCATCGACAATCGCACCTACCTCCCATTAGCATGGACCAGGCTTGCCTCCCAGAGAGTAAAACACTGCGCCTCCTTGGTCTCACACTTTCAGCGGACCTCAAATGGAATGACTATATCGAATCCATTGCTAAATCCGCTGCTATGAAATTCCGTTCTCTCTGTAGGGCCCGGAAGTTTTTTCCGTTTAAATCTATCCTGCACATATATAAATCTACCATCCATTGAATATTGCTGCCATATCTGGTCGGGAGCCCCTGGTATTCTCCTCGGGCTTCTCGATAAAGTACAGAGGAGGGTCTGTAATGTGATAGATACCGACTTGGCAGACCGCTTGCAGTCTCTCTCTCGCAGGCGCGACGTGACTTCCCTGTGTCTCTTCTATAAATACTTTCACGGCTTCTGCTCCGATGAACTTAGATCACTGGTGCCCCCTAGGTACGAATTTGCACGAGATACTAGATTAGCAACTAGATCCCACCCTTTTACAGTGAAACCGATAAAATGCAACCGTAACTTCTACTCCAACAATTTCTTTTCTCGCACTTCCCGACTGTGGAATTCCCTTCCACACGATTGCTTCCCCAACGGCTACAATCTCCAGGAGTTTAAATGTAAGGTCAATAGACACCTCCTAACACACTAACTTGCTCCCATTCTATCAAACACTCTTCCCATCTGCCCAGCCCTCATCCTCGGTATCTTTACCCATCTATCACCTTCCTCCTGACATTCCCTATGTCTAACCACTCCTCTTTACCTTCCCCTATGTAGCCCCATGCGCAATAGTGGCAGTGGAATGCCTTGCTTGGGGTGAAATGGTTAAAAAAAAATCTTTTGCACCGACCTGATATATATATATATATATATATTTTTTTTTTTTAATCATTTCACCCCAGGCAAGGCATTCCACTGCCACTATTGCGCATGGGGCTACATAGAGAAAGGTAAAGAGGAGGAGTGGTTAGATTTAGGAAGTGTCAGAAGGAAGGTGATAGATGGGTAAGGATACCGAGGATGAGGGTTGGGCAGATGGGAAGAGCGTACATACATCCTTGGGATCTTATATATATATATATATATATATATATATATATTCCATAAGTAAATGAGTTATTACACGACCTAGGTTTCTACAATGAGTGGTGTCTTCAGGCGATTTTCAATAACTGATTTTACAGGGGGGTTTTTTTTTTGGGGGGGGGGGGGTAATAAGAACGCTCACGTAACGATCTGTTTTTTTAACGCTCACGTGGCAGGGAATTTTTGAACGCGCAATTTTTAAAATTACAAGAAATTATAACGTTTTTATCCATGGTTGTATGAACCTAAGAGGTATTTTTGTATGTTTACATGAAGTCATAAATTTCCGTTTCCGTGGTGCAGTATTTAGATATGGAATTTAATTTACAAACTGGAAATGTGTTGCCATACATAAAAAGATGAGCCCTGAGAGACACCAGCTCATCTTTCTTGGTGTATAGGCGGCGGGTGTTAAAATCAAGCAGGTACGAAAATTTAAATATCTGGGAAGTGTTCTAACTGAAGACGGAAAGTGCAATACAGAGACCCAAAGGCGAATTGGCATGGCGAAAGACGTGTTCCAGGAGCTGAGTAAAGTATTAAGACACAGATAACTTTCACTAGAAACAAAGAAGAAAGTCCTAGATTGCTGTGTGATGTCAGTTCTTCAATATGACAGTGAATGTTGGACAATATCAACAAAGATGAAGGGAAAACTTGAAGCAGCTGAAATGTGGTTCTACAGAAGGATGCTGCGGATATCGTGGATCGAGGATGTGAGCAATGACGAGGTTTTGGAAATTATAGAAACGAAAAGAAAATTAATATTGAGCATCAGGAAGAGACAAATGAAGTTCCTAGGACATGCAATGAGGAAGGAGGTCTTCAAGAACCTGATACTAACAGGCCAGATAGAGGGGGAAAAGAGACTGAGGAAAGCAACGGGTAACATATTTAAAGGGCCTGAGCAGGTGGATGACAGAACGAGGGAGAAAGCGTGCTAAGAGCCACCAGGGATAGGGAAACGTGGAAGGCTATGATCGCGTATGTCCTGAAGGGACAAGGTACATAAAAGAAAAAGATCTCTCTACTTTTTTCCCCTGTATTCCATTTCTGTCACTATTCTGTGTCTATTTCTCTCTCACTTTTTCTCTCGTTTTATATTCTCCATCTTCTCCATCTCCATCTCTCTCGATTTTTCTCCTCTGTCCATCTTTATTTGATATTCTACCTTACCGTCCAAATAAGAAAACTGGTATGTATGTATGTATGTAAACTATCTGTTAATCTTCATGCAGACAGCCTTTTTCCGCCATGCAGCAGTTGCCTGTCTATGCCAGTCATCGTATGTTTCGTTGACCTAACAAGATTAAGTACACAGAATCTGATGCAAAATTCTAAAATCGATCAAGGAATCTTGTCATTATTAACAGAAAGGAAGAATTCAGATTAAAAGCGTGATTAGCGCCGACAAAATTAAATTTAAATTATTTATTCTTAAAATGTGCCTAGGAAATTAACTACGTCGCAATTTCTTGGTAGGAATTTCATGTTGTTTTTGATGTTTGCGTTTCTCTTTCTCGTCCTTTTTTCCTTCTTTTTCACTTTGAAATCGTCGACTTATTTCAAGGAAACTGAAATGCACGCGTGTGATTCCATCTCTGATTCATATCTCGTCAAATCTATCAATTCCGAAACAAGCCAGGGGCAATATCCTTGCAAGAACTTAATGAAATCGTTCATTTTCATATCAATCAAATACAAAATATGTATAAATATAATATTTTGCACAATATATATATATATATATATATATATATATATATATATATATATATTGTTGGATATGAGAGACGAGGAAAAATTTATAATTTTTTAATTTAGTTTTTCTCATATTCTTTAATTTTTCCGTTTGGGAATATAAGAAAAAATGAATAAAAATTTAATAAATTTTCTCTTGTCTATCATATTAAACGAAACATATTTACACTATTCAGACTACTGTTTTTTTTTCTTTAGTGTTATATTCACGACGTTTCTGTCGTTTTACGCTCCGGTATTCTTCAAATGATATACGTTAAAATTTCAAACCATACTATTTGTTTGGTCCGCGGTAGGAAATTGTTCTAGTTCCACGTACTATGCCTTTTCTGGTAATCTCATTTTCAGTTATTTCCCTTTTGTAACTCAACTCTCCAAGTTCTTGTTCTCCTCTGCTGTGACCAGGTATTGAACTCTTTGATTCAAGTGATTGGATTATTTCAACGAATACATTTATCCACCAATCTATGGCATGTAGAACTAAAACAATGAACCCCCGAACTAACAAAGGATTCAGAAACGGCATGAATACAATAATAAAGATGAGGGCCAACAATCCGAACAATGTAAATAGTGTAACTAGTTACAATACCGCATCTCAGACCTCAATGAAACATGTTTAAAAAAAAGGTTGCAGTTCATTTATATATATTTACGCGTTATTCTACAGAAATGAATTGAGTTCTCAGGTGACTAGCAACTGTATACAACGCATATATATATACAGTGGGGAAAATAAGTGTTGGACACATCTCATTATTCTTTATTTAACACATTTTTTATGCAGCGAATAACGCGAAAATTTAACAAGAAATAGTTACTCATTTAACAATAACAAATAACTTTAGAAATTGGAACATTTTAATGCATAACAAAAATTATATAATAAAAACGAGAATAGCCTGGAAAAAAAGTGTTGGACACATTGTTTTAAATTATATTTTATTATTATTTTTTATAAATAATGCTGGAAATTGTTATTTGCATTTTAATTTGCCGACACTATTATACGTTTTAGAAGTGTCTCGATTGTTGTAGACCATTGTAATAAAAAGACAGATACGGAGGTAGCTTAAGATAAGCTTTATTTAACTAAGAATTAAGCAAGGTATAAGACGCCGCGAATCTGCAGCTTAGTTAGAAGGAATAAAGAAAGAAGGAAAGAAAAAGTCAAGGGAAGTAATTCACTTCTGGAAGGTACAAGCGGAAGTTAAAGAGTTCTCTTTTCTTTCAGCACAACCATACTCTACGTCGTTGGAAAGTATTGGAACACGTTAGTCACCAGTAAGCCATCACGCGTGAAGGTTCTCAGGATGAGTAAACGTAAAGAACTCTCTCAAGTCGTCCGTGATAAGATTATTGCCGAGCACAAGAATGGAATTGGTTATCGGCGTATATCTGCTCAATTCAAAATCCCTGTAAGCACCATAGGAAACCTTATTAGGAAATGGAAGGTGCATGACTCAACCGTGAACTGTCCGCGCACCGGAGCTCCTCGCAAGATGTCGGATCGAGCAGTAAGGAAGATTGTACGAAAAGTTCAGCAGCAACCGAGAACAACACGAGGCGAACTTCAGAAAGATTTGGAAAAAGCAGGGATAGTAGTAACGAAACCAACGATTAGTAATGTACTCCGACGCAACGGTCTTAAATCGCGTACACCTCGAAAGACACCATTACTAAAAAAAATGTCATGTTAATGCTCGTCTGGAGTTTGCAAGAAGCCACTTATTGAAAACAGATGATTACTGGAATAATGTGATCTGGTCCGATGAGACGAAAATTGAACTTTTCGACATTAACTCTATACGTCGAGTATGGAGAAGAGATGGCACAGCGCACGATCCCAAGAACACCCTCCCCACTGTAAAGTTTCGTTGTGGAAATGTCATGCTCTGGGGATGCTTCTCTTCAAATGGTACTGGGTCACTTCATATTATAGATGGAAAGATGAATGCAGCCAAATATCGGGAAATTCTTGAAAATAATCTCTTGCCTGCTTCCAATGCGTTAGGTATGCGACAGGGATGGATCTTTCAACAAGATAATGATCCCAAACATACTGCTAAAATAACCCCCGATTGGTTTGTACAGAACAAAATAGATGTTCTTAAGTGGCCCAGTCAGTCCCCAGACTTAAATCCTATAGAAAATCTATGGAGAGAGCTCAAAATCATGGTCCACCAGCGAGATCCACGTAATATTCAGGATTTGAAGAAAGTATGTGTTGAAGAGTGGGCCAAAATCTCGCCTAATCGTTGTCACAAATTAGTTTCGTCGTATAGAAAACGCCTCGAAGCTGTAATAGCCAATAAGGGGTTTTCAACTAAATATTAGATGAAATTGTGTTAGTGTGTCCAACACTTTTTTTCCAGGCTATTCTCGTTTTTATTATATAATTTTTGTTAAAGCATTAAAATGTTCCAATTTCTAAAGTTATTTGTTATTGTTAAATGAGTAACTATTTCTTGTTAAATTTTCGCGTTATTCGCTGCATAAAAAATGTGTTAAATAAAGAATAATGGGATGTGTCCAACACTTATTTTCCCCACTGTATATATATAACGCTAAAATTCCCCTTCTCTCATTCCAGGCGTCTATGGCTTAGGGAGTAAGGACTCTGACTGACACCAAATTTCGATCCCGTTATGTTTGTCCGCTACACCTGATTTTTTTACTGATGCGGGAGTAAATTGTGCTGTCATCTGCGTAGATGCCTACTTGGCGTTTGATTTCGTCTGGGAGATCATTTATGAAAATAAGGAAGAGTGTCGGGTCTAGAATAGAGCCCTGTGGGACACCAGCGTTTGTACAGTAGGACGTGGAGGCATGCCAATTCAAGACGACCTTCATCATGCGGTAATTTAGAAAAGATTGGATCAGATCAATCAAGCGTCCGGTAATATCGTAACCCCGTAGCTTGCATAGGAGGCCAGCGTGCCAAACCCTGTCAAAAGCCTTGGTGATGTCCCGGGCAAGAGCACGAGCCTCGCCGGACTCCTCAAGGGCCTAGAACATGTACTCCGTGATGGTCGTTAGCACGTCGGTCGCGGACCTGGCGAAGCGGAAGCCATACTCTCTGTCAGAGAATAGTTTATGGGCAGTAAGTTAGTGAATTATTTCCACATTAGTAATGGTCTCGAACATTTTCCTGAAAATTGGTAGGTAAGGCGATAGTTTGATGGGTCCGAGGGTTCACCAGAATTCTTAAATGCAGGAACGACAGAAGAGGACTTCCAGTATGCAGGAAAACAGGAAGCAGGCAGTAATTATAGTGTTTTGAGAGAACAGAGGAAAGTTCAGGGGCACATTTCTTAAGGACAATCACCGGGATTCCATCACCAACGCTCGCCTTATGGGGGTCAAGTTTTGATATTACTCGAGATACTACTGTCGGGGTAATGTATACATCGTTCAGTTTAGCCTCAGTTCTAATAGGGAAGTCGAGTGCGGGTTTTCCAGGTGAGTCAAATATGGATTTGGAGGTCTTGTCCGCTGATGCTGTGACGATTTCAAATTCATTGATTAAGGGAGGGATATAGGATTTGCTGTTGTTCAGCACCCGTTTGCATAGCTGCCAATAGTCCTTGGAGCCAAACTATGCGCTGTCTTATTCTCTCAGCAAACAACCACTTGGCGTCATTCAAGATTTTCTGGCACTCATTACGAGCAGACGTGAATAGGTGCCTATTGTGGTCAGATGCATGTCGGAAGTAGTGGTTCCTCAGGGCAATGGAAGCCGAACAGGCAGGATAGAACCAAAGGGAGGAATGAGGTTTGAGACGAAACTTCCTGGTAGGTATGAAGGCATCAATCCCAGCTTTCATCCAGGAAGAAATATCAGAGGCACAGTCAGTAACTGGGTGATTGAATGCTTTTTCCCCAAGGGATGTCTCACAGGAAATCGCGAAAAGTGTCCCAGTCAGCTATTTGGTAGCAGTAGAAGGTCCTATGGGTAGGAGCCTCCTGAGGGGAGTGAGAGTGGTGAGAACTATTAAGAGAGACAACAGCATGATCGGAGTTGCCAAGAGGGCAAAGCTTCGAGACTTGGCAGGATTACTATAATTATTGTAAAGACTTGAAAAAACTGGGTAAACCTAGTTTATTGATTTTGAGTAAAGTTGCTCGTGGTGTCTCAGGAAATAAATTAAATATCTTAGGTAAGTTCAGCTGTAATATTTCTTTCGGTGGAAGAAATAAAAAAGAAATGGTATTCGTGTTAAAAAATACAACAAATTTGTTGAGAATATATGTCAATGATTTATCTAATATTTGGGACCTGCCAATCAATCCGTTCTGCAGACAAATAAATGTTGTCTCGACAAGTACTATTACGGCAACGGAAAAATTAAAAAGTGAAATTAAAAAACAGTTCCAGAAATATTTTTCAGAAGGCTTAGCACGTGCACGAAAGCAAAGGTGAATTTTGAAGTGAAAAAGAAAATGCTTTTTGCGACGTTAGATTCAATCAATAAGGAACTGGAAAAGTTAGAGGAATTAGGGTTCGTTTCCAAAGTAGACTACTCTGAATGGCCATCGCCGACTGTTTACGTGAAGAAAAAGAATAATAAAATCAGCATATTTGCTAATTTCTCAACAGGGTTTAATGAAAGCTTATAAAATTGTAATTACCCGTTACCAAGTCCGAAAATAATCTTTGCCACACTAAATGGTGGCAAATTTTTTCGAGGTTGGACTTTTCGAACGCCAACCTACAGATACTGATAAATGAAGAGTTTCCGAAATTACTATCAACACTCATCAAAGGCCTATATGAATTCAACTTATTTCCTTTCGGAATAAAGGTGGTTCCATGCATTTTTCAACAAATTATTGATACAATGCTCGCTGGATTAGATCTGGATGATGTACTGATTAAAAGCGAAACCAGACACCAGTGAAAAGATCAAAGAATACGGGTTCAAAATTAGTGAAACAAAATGTGAGCGATTTATATCCAGAATAAATTATCTGGGACAAATTATTAACGCTTGATGAGCAAATCCTGCCCGATCAAACACAATTAAATACACACCCACCCCGACCAATTTAGCAAAATTGCAAGCATTTTTAGGCTTTACAAACTACTACTATGTGTATATATCAAATATGCATGAGTTAACAGCAACTTTTAAATGCCTTGATAAAGAAAGACACTAAATGTATTTGGACAGAGAAACGCCAAAGTGAGTTTGAAAATATCAAAAATATCCTAATATCTGACTTATCGCTAATGCATTTTGATCTTAAATTAAACATTGTCGTTGCATCAGATGCAAGTGATTCAGGAATTGGAACAATAATATTACATAAATATAACGATGGAAAAACTAAGCGCATCCTTCAGTGTCGTTAATACTTGCTGAGAAAAATATAGCCAAATTAGGAAGGAAGCATTGGCTATAGTTTTGCCATGAAAAAACTCCATAATTTTCTAGAAGAACAAGAATTTCTCTTACAAACCGACCATCGTGCGTTAGTGTCTATATATGTTTCAAAAATAGAATGTTCTTACACATATAGACTGCAACTATGGGGAACTATACTACTGAATTAAATCTATAAAATGGAATTTTTACCATTGAAGAAATTAAGTTATGCTGATGGATTGTCTCGCTTAATTTCGAAATTCGGCGAAGGTACAGTGATTGCATCAGTGAGAGCTGAGAACGAAATTTTAAATATTTGTGAACATAAAACCTTAAGAGAGTTGCTTATCATTCTGGAAGAAATAGAACTTAAGTCACAGAATGATGATTCCATATTAAAAATAAAGGATGAAATTTCATGTAAAAAAAAACACGTATATGCAAGTGTTACGTTGGGTAACAGAATTATGTGAAATAATGCAGAACAACGTAATAGTATAAAAGTAGGTGTATTGACAGGAAAAGAGAAGTATTTACAAGAGGTGAGGATTAGTAGAATACAGAACAAGGCAATTAGTATACAGTATCGTCGTAGAGACGTGATAGATGGACTAGTAGAACACTTCCGGTGCAATACCGGAAATATCCGACTGACTCGCTCACTCGACTTCCTTACTTTACTTCCTTCCTCGAAGTATAATCACTACTATTTTATATAGTGATTTGAATAGTCCATTTCCGTGAACAACAGGAAGTAACTCATTTTCAATAAGTGATGACGTGCGCTGATAGAGTTGTAATTCCAACATCATTGAGAAAACGAATGAATTCTTTTGAATTCAACGTTGGCCAACCGGGAATTTCTAGATTGAAATCTCTAATGAGATGCTACACCTAGTGGCCGAAAACAGATGAAGACATACAAAAGTTGGTTAAATCATGCAGTTTCTTTTTAATAGTAGATTTTCATTTCTTTCTGTGGTAGACTGGTTGCTAACCAAGTTTATAGAACCAAATTTATCCTGTTATTTAACCCATATGTATCAGAAGAAGAGACATACTAATACTTTTTCTCATAGTATTTGTGCATAAGTGAATATAACGAACTCAACTGGAATTCGAATTGGGTTCTCCGATTTCTCGTTCCGAGCCGATACCCATTGAACATTAAAACACATTCCACATCCAACGAATACTGTCTCCAAATATTAGTACTTATACTTTTGATCAGTTTACAGATCTAGAATTATGCAAATAAGTTGTCTTTTGTATGCAAATATATGCACAATGGATTTCAGAAAGGTTCGCGGTCTAAGAATTTCTCACCCTTTTTAGCTTTCAACAGGATGTATAAAATCCAAAGATGGAACAATCATATTGGTGAAATAGGACATACTCCAGCGATGGAAATAATATATAAAAGATCTCTTCCATGATAAGAAACAGCAACAGATAATACCCAAAGATGAGGACGGAAATATTAAAATCCGAAGTGGAAGCTGCAATGGTCAAACTGAAAAAAAAAAAGCAGCTGGATCAGACGGTATTGCTGGTAGCCCTTGAAGAATTCGGTCTAGAGAAAATTCCAGAAATAATAAATTAAATTTATAACAGTGGTATAATACGAGCCGACCTAAGCAATTCGATTTTCATAGCTCTGCGTAAGAAGCCAGGTGTAAACAAGTGAGAACTCCACCAGACAATCAGTCTAATGAGCCACATTACAAAACTGATCGTCCGAATCCTGATGAACAGAGCGAGAAGCAGAATCAGGCGAGAGGTAGGACGGGAACAATGCGGGTTCGTCAAAGACACCGGAACAAGGAACGCCATATTTATGATTAGGATACTCTCTGAAAGGGCAATACAAATAAAGAAGGACTTATACATATGTTTTACCGATTATGCAAAGGCGTTCGACAAAATACGCCACAAAGAATTGCTGGAAATGCTCAGCAACCTCGACATATTTGGGAAAAACATAAGAGTAACCAAGAATCTCTACTGGCAGCAAACCACCTGCATACGGACAGGAAATGAATTCATCAGATATAAAAAGATAGAAAGGGGCGTAAGACAAGGATGTGTCTTTTCGCCGGATCTCTTCAACTTGTACAGCGAGACTATTCTGAGAAGCCTAGATGTTATGCCAGGATTCGTCATCGGAGGCCACAATTTCAACAACATAAGGCACGCGGATAATACGGTGCTGTTAGCAGACACGGAAAGAAAACTACTTGTAGATGGTAACTGAAGAGAGTGACTAAAAAGGACTACAAATAAACTACAAAAAACTGATTTCATGGTCATCAACAAAAAGAGCAGCTCAAAATACCAAATACAGGTGAGAAATGCTAAAATCAAGCAGGTAGAAAAATTTTAATACCTGGGAAGTGTTCTAACAGAAGACGGAAGATGTGACGCAAAAATCTGTTGGCGAATTGGCATAGCGAAGATCGCGTTCTAGAAGCTGGGTAGAGTATTAAGGGACGAGAAACAAAGAAGATAGTACTGGATTGCTATGTGATGTCAGTTCTTCAATATGGTAGTGAATGCTGGACAATATCATCGAAAATGAAGGAAAAACTTGAGGCAACTGAAATGTGGTTCTACAGAAGGATGCTGTGGATATCATGGATGGAGCATGATAAGGTTTTGGAAAGAATGGAAACAAAAACAATTCATATTGAGCATCAGAAAGAGACAGTTAAAGTTCCTGGGATATGCAATGAGGAAGAAGGGCTTGGAGAACATGATACTAACAGGCCAGATAGATGGAAGGAGAGACACAGGAAAACAGCGTGTAAAGTACTGTGCGGGTGGATAGTAGAACGAGGGTTACGCGGTGTAACAGGGGAAAGCCACCAGGGATAGGGCGACGTGGAAGGCCATGATAGCCCTCGTTCTAAAGAGATAAGGTACATTGAAGAAGACCATCTTTGAAATAGCTTTCATATTTCAGAAATAAACCTCCATAAAATTCATTACATACCATTATTAATATCTATCTCTTTTAAATTTTTATCGTAGTGCACATGATAAAAATAATATGTGGATATCGTGCATACGAACTTAACTTTAGTAAACTAATCAACTAATCACCTATCTGTCAAGTAAAGGTCCGGTCCACTAACCAATGAAGGGGGTTACACCCTGACGATATGCAGACATTGCTAAATATATTGATTCTGATTATTATAATTTTAAATGATATAAAAGAATGTAGCCTTTATTATAATAACCAAAGATTTTTCAGTAACATGCCGTACGGGTACAGTAAAATTTTAAAAAAAACTAGCCTACTTATCTCTGTTTCTCGCGAAACACATTGCGACCTCTATGAAACTAGGATTCCAGGAAACATTGTCTAGAAAATATTGCATTAAACCAACGATATTGGTTTTGGAATGCAATTAATTTGGAAATACCGACGTAAAAATCTTTTCTTTTTTTTTTAATCGGAATTACCCCAAGCAACGCATTAAAGCTAATAAAACGTAAGGGGTTATAGGGTGTGAAAAAATTAGGAACAGAAACATTAATAGCGAGCAGAAAGAGAAAAAAGTAATCAGGATGACGGAAGATAGTGATTGACATTGCATTCAAATTTTTGTAAATTAAAGTTGGCGGGAAAGCTTGTAGTTGGAAGGGAGTTCCACGAATGATAAAAGTGGTAAAGAAACTGTTATCATAGAACTTACGGCTACTTTTAACCAGCTCAATTGTAAATTGATGAAAGCACCAACCACGTCAGTTTATTATTGCGCTTAAATTCAAAAAGTCTAGGAAACAGACCGAAGTGCTCATCTGAAAAAGTACCATGAAATTATTTATAAAAATAGCACAAAGAGGTAACCTCACAATGGGTAATTAAACTCTTCTGTTTACATACTTCCCTAAAGGCTACAATGACCAAAAATATAAATGCAGCGTCAATTGCCATCTTGGAGAATCCCATCCATCTTTTATCCTTTTTTCGTAACCCCTGCTCCCTTTCTTTTTGTTCATTGTAATCCACTGTACCCTAGTGGCAATCCTGCTTTATTCGAAGGTAAAATTAATTAAAAAAAATGATATAACTTGTCATATTTTTTTGTTTTTTAGTCATTTTTGTTTGTTTTTCGGTAGATTTTGATAGGTTAATCTCAAGAAAATACCACAAAATTTCATATATTTCTGTTTTATTTTGCTTTACAACAGATGCGCCCCTTTAATGTTTAAAATATATCACCGCTTTGATTATTTTTCACCAAATACTGAAATTTAATGGAATTTTAATTACTTAGAATAAAAATGAACTAAAATTAAATTTTTATGTTCAAAGATATTTTGATAAAGCGAATTTCCTTCTACGACATTTAAGATTCCATGAATCTTATACATTTATGCGTGAGAAAAGTTAAATTGACGCCGATTGCGCAGCCTTTGACACATCATAGCGTCTATGACTTCAAAACACCTACAGATCGACCGAAAATACATGAGAACAGAGCAAAGTGTGATTTAATAAATAAAAATAGGGGATCTATTTGAAATACGAAGTATCCAATATAATAACATTTAAACTGAATTGAAAACATTTCTATCTCCTCCGAAATCATTTTCACGGGTGAATTGTGAAGACAAACTTAATGTAATAGTGACCTTTGTGATTGTTATTTTCATATACATATGTGCAGAAAATAAATAATTGTTGTTGGATCGCCCCGTTGGACATAATAATGAACTCGCCTGAATATACATATAATCCTTCTTATAGAGAGAACAGCTGGAAGGAGTAAGTTGTTTAGTTGGAGTTGGATCTGGAATCACAGATGCAGTTGACAGTTGCCTCTGCTACTATTAACACTGTCAGCTCTCTATCTTCGGGCGGAGAGTACTCTCTGCTTTCGGGTAGAGAACACTAACCCAGTCGTGGTTCCGCCGAAGGGTAGAATCACGACTGGGGAAAGATAGACAGATATTTTTGGCCGGACTATATGGCCCGGAAGACCCACATTAAAAAGACCTTGTGTCAAATTTCGCGTTAAGTAGGAAAGTGACTAAATACCGTTGCGGTTGGCAGTTGCCTCTGCTACTATTGTCACTGTCAGCTCTCTGCCTTCGGACGGAGAGTACTCTCTGCTTTCGGGTAGAGAACACTAACCCAGTCGTGGTTCCGCCGAAGGGTAGAATCACGACTGGGGAAAGATAGACAAAGATATTTTTGGCCGGACTATATGGCCCGGAAGACCCACATTAAAAAGACCTTGTGTCAAATTTCGCGTTAAGTAGGAAAGTGACTAAATACCGTTGCGGTTGGCAGTTGCCTCTGCTACTATTGTCACTGTCAGCTCTCTGCCTTCGGGCGGAGAGTACTCTCTGCTTTCGGGTAGAGAGCACTAACCCAGTCCTGGTTCCGCCGAAGGGTAGAATCACGACTGGGGAAAGATAGACAGATATTTTTGGCCGGACTATATGGCCCGGAAGACCCACATTAAAAAGACCTTGTGTCAAATTTCGCGTTAAGTAGGAAAGTGACTAAATACCGTTGCGGTTGGCAGTTGCCTCTGCTACTATTGTCACTGTCAGCTCTCTGCCTTCGGACGGAGAGTACTCTCTGCTTTCGGGTAGAGAGCACTAACCCAGTCGTGGTTCCGCCGAAGGGTAGAATCACGACTGGGGAAAGATAGACAGATATTTTTGGCCGGACTATATGGCCCGGAAGACCCACATTAAAAAGACCTTGTGTCAAATTTCGCGTTAAGTAGGAAAGTGACTAAATACCGTTGCGGTTGGCAGTTGCCTCTGCTAATATTGTCACTGTCAGCTCTCTGCCTTCGGACGGAGAGTACTCTCTGCTTTCGGGTAGAGAACACTAACCCAGTCGTGGTTCCGCCGAAGGGTAGAATCACGACTGAGAAAAATAGACAGATATGTTTGGTCTGGCTATATGGTCTGGAAGACCCACATTAAAAAGACCTTGTGTCACATCACGCCTTACGTGGGAAGTTGGGTAAATACCGTTGTATTTGCAGTTGATCTGAGCTCCACTCAGCTAGAATCAGTTGCCCGGACATACTTTTCACTTCAAGACTGTATATATTTATTTCTACAAATAGTATTCCTAAATTACAGTTTGTATATTACGTTTAATATAACTTACATTTTCTATCTCCATATCTGTTTTTGTTATTTATTGATTTGTGTGATTCCTCTCTCTAGGAATCCACAACAATAACTAAGAACGAACCGACGAGGAAATTGAGTGATCCTTTTTTATGGCTTATCAACCCTTTGCAAAATATATTAAAGCCAGAAATTATTTTTAGTATTCGTAGATTTTAAGAATTTGGGGTTTGGAAAGAGATGATAATGTTTTATTGATGCAAGTGTTACTAATTAACCCATAGGTGGAAGAAGAAGAGTTGAGTCTTTGCCTTTCACAAGACTGCGCGTAAATGAATACAACAAACCAGAACTTGGCTCTCCGTTTAACAATTCCGAAGTCTTTTCCATTTCACCAACCGAAGATCAAAGCTTGCAACACCTGGTATTCTCAAGCGGTTACCCATCCAAGTACTGAACAGTCTCAACCTTGTTTAACTTTGGTGACCGGACGAGAACTGCTGTTTCAATGTGAAGTCTACCATGAACAATTACATTTATGCGGGAGTAAGTAAAATTGACATCGGTTGTGTAATGATCAACCTAACATCTTTTAATTTATCGTGCCGAATATGTCTCCAATGTTAGAGAAAACCTACAGATCGACCTAAAATACATGGGAATGAAAGAAGAAAACACAGACAGGAAAGAACTAAGGGCTGACCTGAAGAAAACTACCACCACATTTAAATTCAGCGCAATCTTATCGATTATTACATAAAGTTTCCGATTATCAAATAAAATTTGGAACTAATTCAATATTTACCCAATTTGGGGGAGTGGGTCAATTTCTCATACAATCTTATAGTAAATCGATCCTCCATTTTTGGAACAACTCTAGTTGGGATCTCTTTGTTTTGTTTTGTTTTTGTTTTGTTTTTGTTTTTTTTTGTTTTGTTTTTTTTTGTTTTTTTGTTTTTTTTTTGTTTTTTCAGACGAGTTTTTACTCTTTTTGTCTTTTTTAATCTTCTTCAGTTCTTGCGATGGCATCTTCCTCGGAAACTCCAAGAATGGCTTTATTCAAATATTTCGCAAAGAATTCAGTTGTTGAATATGTAAATATTGATTTACTATATAAGGTTGTATGAAAAAAAACTGAACCCCCCTCCTCTTCTAAAATTGTTTAAATGTTGAATTTTTTACAATTTTTGGGTCAATTGGAAAGTTTAGGGTTTAATCGATAAGATTGCACGGAAAAATGTCAGAAAAAATTGATAATCAACAAATTTACAGGTAGTGGTAATGTCGTACCGGTGAGTGATTCCAAAGTGTAGGATCGATTTACTATAAGGTTGTATGAAAAACTGAGCCCCCCAAACCTAAATTGTTTAATTGTCGAGCTAGTAAGTCACGAACCTCTCACATTATAGATTCTCCTTTGGAGCCTGTCGAAAACACTGAAATGAACAGCAGGGGCGCCTGACCAGATATGACAACAGGATGGATAGTATGGTACTGTAATTCGAAAATGCATAGGAATGATATAAATCTTATAGGATCCTTAATTGAGCACAAGAAGATTTTTAAAAACACAGTATTGACCGTCAATGCAAAATCGACTCCCATTATATCCCAGCAAACACTGGGCAACTTGAAACAATTTGCAAAAACAGCTTTCCACGAATGCTGACAATGTAATGGAAAGAGCATACGACAAGTGATAAATTTCGGTGAGAGTTTGAACTAATAATAAACTAATAATTTGTTCAACAATTCAAGAAGCTGCTAAGACGACTGACTAGGTATTGTAGTAAATTTCCTTGTTGGCTGCCAAGTCGTGTAATTTAATAAATGTGTATTTGATAAGCAATCAGAAGAAAACAAGCGAAGAAATGAGAAAGATAGGCTTAGAAAATTTAACACTCACGAGGTACGTCGGAGGTCAGAAAAGTAAAGTAAAGTAAAGTAAAACAACGAATAATCTACTTAACAAGCTTAAGTGGATCCCCGTACTTTCTAGAGGTCAGTTAAGTACCGTACGTAATACACGCTCGAAAGAGACATGACTGACATGGCAGAAGATTATCCCGCAGTAGGTTGCCATTGCTTTCTGCGGTAGATTGGTTGCAAGTCAAGTCAATAAAACCCAATCTGCTCTATTATTTAACCCATAACTGGGAGAAAAACGTATTACTACCTTTCCCAAGGGTATTCGTGCGTAAGTGAATGTGAAGCATTCAACTGGAATTCGAACTCGGCTCCCCGATTTGTCGTTCTCAGGCGATATCAACTGAACCACAACGCACATCCTCTAAAGGCACTCCATATACAAAGCAAGAGAAATACTTATTGAATTTACATAGAGTGTTAAACAGTTCTCAACCCAACTACGATTTTAAAAAAACATCGATTTAAAATAAAAATAAAATAATCGTTTTGTCTTTTTGTTACATTTTGGGAAGTGACCCTTGGATAAGCACTTTGCAAAACTCACTTCGTCGAAAAAAAATAGAATTGATATGACATGAATCTTCTCATAAAAAAACAATACTTGCGTATATTGTTTTTTCACCTTGTTTTGACAGCAGTCATCACATTAAATTCAATTCTCATACAACGTTATTTTATATTCTGATATTGATCAAGCCATTTCATTCAGTGGATTAACAAAGCGATTTCTTTTGTAAATCTTTTAATCAACTTAAAGTTTAATCTCAAGAAATATCAAATTAACCTCTTTTAAGCGAATTCAATTGCTAGATTCTGTTCACAAATTAATACTCAGAATATTTTAAAATTTTCTTGAACATATGTCTGTATATCTAAATATGCATCTAAACTTGTTTATAAATGGAACTTTGTCTGTCTGTCTCTCTGTGTGTGTGTGTGTGTGTGTGTGTGTGTGTGTTTTACCTATAGACTCCAAAACAGCTGAACCGATTTTCTTGAAAATTTACACAGTTGTACTATAAGCGTCTGCGAGTGTTCTTAGCTTGGTTTTTTGTCGAGGTACCCCCAATAAATATCGAAAATCGATAATCGAAAAAATCGAGTTATAGAATGAGTGGTCCGATTTTAATCAAATTTAATACACTCATAGACAAAGACATAAGAAACGATATTCAGAAGTTTCAAAGTTGCAGTTCTTACAATAGCGCAGAAAATCGATAATATATATATATATATAAAGGCAAGAAGTTTGTGTGTGTGTGTCTGTTTATCTGCTTGTATGTCTGTATTTTTTTTCAGCACTTTTATTTTAGTTTTTGCTTCAGGTTTGGTTATAAGTAGGTATGATTGTAGTTCTTAGTCTCAGCTATGATGACATTTACTCAGAGAACTTATTTAGCCTTCAAAATTCAGTTTACGACGGAAAAAACTTATTTGATATCGATACCAGGAAATAAAAATTTGACTGACACCCATTCATTTTTCTTTCAGTCTACGGTTTCGCTTTAACTGGAAACTATTGCTTTTTAGTCTTTCGTGCCAACGTCCAAAGATTCTGAGCTCCAGGACCATGGATTAGTTTTAACGCTTTCATTACACCCGAGCAACGCCGGGCTATACTGCTAGTCTACCTATAAAAAACTATCTACTAGGATTTTAAAGTTCTAGTCATCATATTTTTCTGACACAAGATAATCCTTTCCAAAACAGAAAAATATTCCTACGCTTTTTTCTGATCTTCATCAATGATCTTCCTGATGTAACCAGTTCCAAAGTAGGCATCTATGCAGATGAAACCACTGTTTACTCTAAATAAGAAATCTTCCAAATTTGACAAAGTAAACCTGGCTGCTGACACATCCAATTTGTGATTGATTAAGGTAAGAAATAGCACGTAAATTTTCATGCCTCCAAAATAAAACTGCTGTCCTTTAACTGCCATAGAGACACTTTTCTGCCTACTTACTGATTTGATAAACTCTAGAGAGCAATTGCGCCTCCTTGGCTTCACTCTCTCAAACGACCTCAATTGAAATGACTACATCGTATCTATAGCTGCATCTACTACTAGAAATTTTGGGTCACTGTGTCAGGTTTTTTTTCTTTTAATTTGTTTGGAATCCATTTTGGACATTCATAAATCTACCCTTCGTCCGTTCATTGAGTACTGTTGCGATATTTCATCGAAAAAGTCCAAAGGTGAATGAACATAAACATATTTGTAGAAAAAACAAAGGAAAGCCACATAACTTCGGTTAAAAAGTGAGTCGGGATGACAAGTCAAGAACGATTACATTGCAAATCCTCTGATTTTTGTTAAGAACCCCGAGATGAATAGCAGAAGCAACTGACCAGTTATGGGTACAGTATTCAATAAACAGGTGAATGCTGGATTTACAAATGTGCAAGATGGATTCTTCGAGCTAAAACTTTCTGATCTGACAGTGACCAAAATTTTCTAGCAATAGATGCAGCTATAGATTCGATGTAGTCTTTCTAGATCAGGCCAATTGAAAAAGTTAGGCCAAGGAGGCGCAGTACTTTGCTCTCAATGAGACTAGCATCAGACATGCTGATGGGACATAGAAAAGTTTGTCTATGGTGGTTAAAAAAGATCAGTGTTGTTTTTTCCCAGTAGGTTGGAGAATTAAAATTTGCAAGCCATTTCCTGCCCCAGTTAATCACTAATTAGAAGTTCGTTTCAAAATGAATGTAAATAGTGATACCAACTACGCTGAATTCATCGTAATAATTCAGAATATGAAATCAATTAATACTAAATATTTCAGATACTTTGTTTTATGAATCAAATATAACAAATTAAGCAAAGAAGAAAAAGAAATTGAAGATAGAATAGGCTGCGTAAAATGTAGTTTCGCCCAATACCACAAATTGATACGAAACCAAAGCATCAGCCTGAAATCTCAAGCTATGTCCTTAAATAGCATCATTAGATACAAACTTTGATATTGCTGTCATGTATGACACCAGAAATCTGCTCAGAAGTAACTAAATTGCTTTTTAAAATCAAAGAGAAAAAAATCTTTGAACTAGTAAATTCTGATGGTCTTGACAAAGGTAATACTTCTTTAAAATTTTTGAACTGTTGCTAGAAATTCACAAACCAAGAACTGTACCAAATAACAGAATCCATATCACCTGAATAATTCCAACAAAATCAACAGCTGCAATGGATGCACATGCGACTTGAAAAACAAATAATGTTATTGTAATCAAGATGTTAGCCATGAACACCACTTCAAATAAAAGGCTAGAAAGGAGACCCCATTCAGTACTGGAAATAACGACAATGGCTACTGGACTTGAGAGTCCTGGTTTTCTAAGAAAATGTTTAAAGAGAGCGATTTTCTAAATTTCAAGGGAAAACAGTACTGACTGCTTGGGTAATAGATACGAAATGTTTTCTTGTAGGCAAACGGCTACTATTACCATTGGCATTATTATTACTAATACATTGTGAAATGTATCTTTCAAGGCTGATTTATAAATAAAATTTATTATATATTTACACCATTTTATTATTTTTTAAACATTTAAAATTACTCAAAGACATTTAAAGTAAAATTTGTACATCTTGTAAATAAGCAATAATAATCGGTTTCATTTTAATGATAATGCATACGCTAAAAAGTATGCCTTCTTCTACCAAGCGCCCATGACCCAGAGGTAGAATCACCGACTGACGCCAGTTCGGTCGGGTTTCAATCAAAGCAATCGGAGTCTACCGTACTGATGAGCTGTGATACAGCGAAACAGATCTGTCTGCAGATGACTATATATATATATGTGTGTGTGTGTGTGTGTGTGCATTGGGACACCAACCCCTCTTTTATACAAGTTTTATTAAAAACAACTGAGAAGATATTGCTATTACTTTCTTTGTTAGCTACCTAGTTATATGTACTTGAGTAGCAATCCCTCATTTATACAAGTTGGACGCCTCGACGTGGTGTAATGGTTATAAAGCTTGTCTTACTAGAATTGTCACAAGTGAGTTCGATCCTCACTGGTTACCCCATACTTTCGGCCTTGTACCACATCTAAGCTGCGCTTACAAAACCACCGCCTAGTTTATACAAGTTTCGTTAAAACAGTCGGTTTTAGCGGAACGTGTATCTGTGTGTGTGTGTGTGTGTGTGTGATTTTCCAGAGAAATAGTCGACATTCACCTTTTCGATTACACTTTCTTTTGTTCTATAAAACAACTTCATATATGATATACTTCCGTTTCTAGCACAGTATTAAGGAAGTTAGGCTATTTCATTAATGCATATGCAGATTCTTCAATAGAAATGACATTTCGGGAAAATTCTTTGGACATCATGCTATTATTTATGGAGGTTTACATTTCCTTATTCACTTTAATCTAGTTGGAATACCTTACTCGTGACCAACGACTCACGGGAAGAATCATGACTCAAATGCTTAAGTGGAACACACACAGTGTGTCTTTCAATACTGAAGTGGGCCGTCTACTACAGTAGCACCAGATATGTCCCCAACGCTTAGAATAGACTAACAACACTTAATGTGAATTCTCCGAATTGTCTGCGATATTTTGAGCCAACAGAATTATCCATGGTCTTTGCGTTTATCTGAATATAAAGGAAAATGAGATGTCGAGGCAGATTAATTGGATTATCTCACTGTAATATATAAATCGATTACAAAATCAATTTTCAAATAACTGATGATTTTAAACTTATTTTTATTTACTTTTTATGGAATGTTTATTTAATTAATTAATTTTATTAATTCAATTCCTTTTCAGGCTTGCGCAAAGTAAGCGATAAAATTCTGCAAATAATTTTTTATGCACTTTCGTCGGGAAATTTATGCTTTGTTCAACACAATCGTAGCTTATAATCTCACGGATTAGAATAAAATTTCCTTTAATTGCGAACGCTGCTGTAATAAAAGAAATTAGATAGTTTTCAAATCTCTGCAGAAAGACACATTTTGCGAAAACTACTGGTTGTTTTCGGAAAAGGCCATCAATCATATATCAGTCAGTTAAGTGCCATACGTGATACACGCTTGGGCGATCATGTCTCGAAAGAGACATGACTGACTGGGCAGGAGATTATCCCGTAGTAGGTTGCCATTGCTTTCTGCGGTAGAAGGACATATATAGCTCTTTCAAAAGCCGGAATTCAGTGACTGGCCAGAAACGAAGACGTTGCATCTGTTGAGGGTATGTGTCGTTGTTTCCGGGTAGAAAAAAGAAACTTCCTGTTCTTCTTAATCACAACACATTTTGTTTTGTGTGTGTGTGTGAGTTTTTTTGTTTTTGTTTTTTTATAGTCAAATATGATTTACAAATTTTGTTTTTTCGAATGCTTCTTTTATGCTAATCTGTATTTATCTCGAACTTAATCGGTCCTGTGTATGACGATAAACTGCATCCGGCATCATGAGGAGCATGGAACCACCTATTAATTGCTCTTGTTCCCAGGTTCACCCTGACCCGGTGTAGTAGTGTATAGTTAACCCCACCAAAATAAAACTGGAGTAAAAACACTATGAAACTATAAAAATAGTTTTATAAAAATATATACATAAAAGTAGGCTTTTATAGAACAATATAAATTTTTGGAAAAAAATTATTACTAACAATACATTTCTGAAGGAAAAAAGATATTACCAGCAACACATGTTTTAATAAAAAACAGTAGAAGACATTTTTTTCGTCAGAATCTGACTAAATCAACCTTCTCACTATAACTGAACATTAAAATATATCTTAAAACCCTACCTTTGTGGCATTAAATAACCCACAGAGGTTGATATACCGTTAAACAAAACTCAAACTCTCTCTCTCTCTCTCTCTCTCTCTCTCTCTCTCTCTCTCTCTCTCTGTGTGTGTGTGTGTGTGTGTGTGTGTGTGTGTGTGTGTGTGTGACAGGATTTTGGTGAGCGGAAACTCTTTTCAAATCATTTTCCCTTTCCCGTCAAAAAATGATAAATTAAATTAAGATTTAAACAAGACATTTTAAATTATGATTTAATATGTATACATTTTAATACGTTTTAATACATTAATGTTTTAATACATTTATATGAATAATATGTATAATAACATTTATATTAATAGTTTTTAAAATAGTATTAATGAAATAATATTTAGAATAATATTTAATGTATTTTAATACATTTCACTTTTAACACAATTTAATATACAAACATTATAATACGTTTTAATACATGTATATCAATAATGTTTATATTTATATTTATATTAAATTGTTTTTTAGAATAACATGAAAGTCACTTTCTCACCGACGTAATGTGGCTTTCCTCTGTCTTTTCTACAAATACTTTCATGACTTCTTAACTAACATCCATCCGTGACAACCCTTGTATAAGTATAACGTTCTTATTCTTTTACGTTCCACACTCATGCAGCGCTTATCACACCTGTATTCTCATCCTGTTCTTACTCATTCTATGACTCACCTGTAACTTGATCCACTTTCTCATCTCACCTCTTCTGTAACCGTCTGCGCACGAGTGGCAGTTCGACTTTGCTTGGGGTGAAATTATTAAAAATATAAATATTTGATACATTTAAATTTTTCAGTACATAGAAACGTCGATATTTTAGTACACACGTTTGAATATATTTAATACATTAATATTGATAAAAGCTATGATAATACTAGCAGTATAGACCGGCGTTGCTCGGGAGTAATGAAAGCTTTAAAACTAATTCATGGTCCTGTAGCTCAGACTCTTTGAACGTTGGCACGAAAGACTAAAAAAGCAATACACACACAAACATCTTGCCTTTTATATATATATATGTTATCAACTTTCTGCACTATTGTAAGAACTGCAACCTTGAAACTTCTGGATATCGTTTCTAATGTCTTTATCTATGAGCGTATCAAATTTGATTAAAATCGAACCACTCCTTCTATAACCCGATTTTTTCGATTATCGATTTTCGATAGTTATCGGGGGTAC
The DNA here is from genome assembly GCA_037127315.1 of Ascarosepion bandense. Lineage (NCBI taxonomy): Eukaryota > Metazoa > Mollusca > Cephalopoda > Sepiida > Sepiidae > Ascarosepion > Ascarosepion bandense. The sequence goes on along the minus strand of JBBBDQ010000300.1, from coordinate 472,048 downwards.
CTCGACACAAAACCTAGCTAAGAACACTCGCAGACGCTTATAGTTTAATTGGGTAAATTTTCAAGAAAATCGGTTCAGCCGTTTCGGAGTCTATAGGTAACGGACACACACACACACACATACACATACACACACAGACAAAGTTCCATTGATAAATAAGTTTAGATTTACATTACTAGTATTTAAAATAATATTAAAAATAATCTCAAATAATATAAAATGATATTTAAAATAATGCTTAATAGATTTAATACATTTAACTTTTTATGCATTTTGATATGCTGGCATTTTAATAGGTTTTAATATTTATATTAATATTTATTTTACTAGTATTTAAAATAATATTCAAAATAATATGAAATAATGCAAAATAGTTGATATGATGCCCTTTACAGTGGAATGGACTCTTCCTCCGTCAATATAATGCTGACCTGCGTGAAATCCGGAACGCAGCTGAGAGACAGTCGAATGACAGTCTAAAGACAGACGAGACGGAGCATCTTCTTCTTCTTCTATGTGCCCTGTCCCTTCAGGACGTAGGCGATCATGTATCTCCACGTCTCCCTATCCCTTGTGGCTCTTAGTATGTTTGCTCCTGTTGCTCCTGGCAACCCCCGTTCCGTCATCCACCTGATCAGACTCTGCAGATATGTTATCCGCTGCCTTCCTCTGTCTCTCCTTCCTTCTATCTGTCCAGTCAGTATCAGGTTCTCCAGGCTCTCCTTCCTCATTGCATGTCCCAGGAACTTCAGTTGTCTCTTCCTGATGCTCAGCATCAATTTCCTTTTTGTTACCAATCTTTCTAACACTTCGTCGTTGCTTGTATGCTCAGTCCACGATATCCGTAGCATCCTTCTGTAGAACCACATTTCGGCCGCTTCCAGTTTTTTCCTCATTTTCGATGATATTGTCAAGCATTCACAGCCGTACTGAAGAACTGATATCACGTAGCAGTCTAGCACTCTTTTCTTCGTTTCTATTGAGATCTTCCTGTGTGTTAGTATTTTGCTCATCTTCTGGAACGCGTCCTTTGCCATGCCAATTCGCCTTCGGATCTCCGTGTCGCACTTTCCATCTTCTGTTAGAACACTTCCTAGGTACTTAAATTCTTGGACTTGTTTGATTCTGTTATCCCCCACCTGTATTTGGCATTTTGGGTTGTATCTTTTGCTGATGACCATGCACTCAGTTTTCTTAAAGTTTATTTGTAGTCCCTTCTTGTCACTCCCCACTGCTACTTTCTGTATGAGATCTTGCAGTTTCCTTTCCGTGTCCGCAATCAGTACTGTATCGTCCGCGTATCTTATGTTGTTCAGGTTGTGGCCTCCAATAATAAATCCTGGTGTGTCATCTAGGGTCCTCAAAATATTCTCGCTGTATAGGTTGAACAAATCCGGTGAAAAGACACATCCTTGACGGAGCATAAGTATACTTAAATTTCTGTTTTGCTTATTACTAACACTTATGATTGTATAAACGTTGTTATTCTAATACACTGTTTGAACCTACCTTCTTGTTTCCGTGTCTTACTTCTGGCCCCAGACAGTCCACAACAACATGGCGACGAAGAATTCGCCACAACAATTATATTTAATATATTTAAAATATTTTCATGCATTTAATTTTAATACATTTTAATTAATTTTAATACATATGTAGACATTTTAAATTAAAATGTAAGCAATTTTGTAATTATATTAGTAATGTCGGATTTTTCTTTCACTCTCTGAAAGTTTCAAACAAACGAACCGGGACTATTATTCGTTTTTGTAGAAAAACCCAGCCGGGACATCCTTATTGCAACCACCTTTTTCATCAAATATACAAATAATTTTATCTCATCATCGAACAGTTGACACTCCTTCTCCGTCTTTGGAACAGAAGTAGAGGCGTATCTCTTGTTTCCTGTTTAGGATTGGGTTTCTGGTTCTTTCTAATATCTATTTTATAGATTTGGTCGTGATAATAAATCAGTAAAAGCCAGGTTGTGTTAATTATGTCACTATTTTATTTTTGTTGACTTTATAGGGTTAAATCTTTTATTATATGTGAATGATTTTTATTTTTGAATTTTGTATCTTTGGAATGGTCCTTATATATGTCATTGTTGTATTCATGTAAATGTTCATTATTATATATGCATTACTGTGTTCAGGTCATAAATAGCTTTTCTTCCGTGTATATGTCTGTCAGTTAGTTAAATGCCATACGCTTTTGGGCGATCATGTTTCGAAAGAGACATGACTGACTGGGCAGAAGATTATCCCGCAGTAGTTTACCATTGCTTTCTGCGCTAGACTGGTTGCCAGCCAATCTGTCCTGTTATTTAACCCATAACTGGAGGGAAGAAACGGATTAATACCTTCCCCAAGAGTAATTGTGCGTAAGTGAATGCAAGGAATTCTACTGGAATTTGAACTCGTGTATATGTATATTTATGTAAATATAGCATATTTGTTCTTGTATGTGAGATGTGCGTTGTGGTGCAGTGGTTATTGACTCAGAACGAGAAATCGAAGAGCCGAGTTCGAATTCTTTGCATTCACTTACGCGTAAATACCCTTGGGAAAGATATTAATCCGCCTCCAGTTATAGATTAAATAACAGGACAGATTGTGTTTTATAGCCTTGGCTAGCAACCAGTTTATCGCAGAAATTAATAGCAACCTACTGCGGAATAATCTTCTACTTAGTCATTCCCGTCTCTTTCGAGACGTGATCGCCCAAAGCGTGTATCACGTATGGTACTTAACTGACTGACTGTTCTTACATGTGTGTTTGCGGTAAAATGTATCATCAGGTTGTGGTTTGTGCTATGCTATATTATGTTCCGGGTATTTGGGTGTGTGGATCGTACGCTTTTATTCTTTGGAATATTTCATTTTATGGTGATTATTTAAGTACATCTCTAGGGTGCACGGATTTAATCTTCTTTTGGTTGAGTGGTGTGTTGATTTATCTCCAACGACTGCAGTGAACTACACACGCCTAACGGGCAAACTAGGACCAACTACTATGCACGTATTCACTGTTCTTTTTATATTTACTTAACGGCTACACGTTTCTGATTTGATTTTGGCGGGAGGGTTAATCATTGGTTGATTTTCGAATGACGTCAGTTAAACCACATAAGCTATGCCCGGGTTGTAATATAAATTACTAGAAATATGGAAGAATTGAAACGGGGAAATAATGTATGTGCTGAGAAAAAAGAGGGAGAGAGAGAGAGAGAGAGATGTTCTCTGTCATTTTATTTGTAAAGAGGAGAGGGTATATTTCAGTACCTATCTTCTTACCAAAATCTTTTCATTCTCTTTCACTGCCAGTATCCATCCCTCAACATGTTGTCTTAGTGGTCACATCGTCTTGTTTGGGGTGAAATGATTTTTAAAAAATTATGTGTTGTGGATTCTTGTTGAGAAACTGCACAAAATAATAAATAACAAAAACAGATATGGAGATAGAAAATGTAAGTTATATTGAACAAAAATATACGAACTGGAACACGGGTTAGTCAATTCAGGAATACTAGGAATACTGTTAGTAGAAATCAATATATGCAATCTTGTATTGAAGAAGTATGTCCGGGTAATGCGTCTATATCCTTACTGACCAACTAGCGGCGGTACAACTACTCAACTCTACAATATCTGTGAAAATCACTCAACCCCTTGACCATCACTATATTTAGTTGACCCTCTCACTAAGGGCTACATGTGACACATGGTCAGTTATGAGTGGGAATTTCCGGGCTATATGGCCTGGCCAAAAAATACCTGTCTATTTTTGCCCAGTCGTGCTTCTACCCTTCGGCGGAACCACGACTGGGTTATTGCTCTCTGCTCGGAAGCAGAGAGCGCCCTCTACCCGAAGGCAGAGTGCTGTCAGTGAGAAATGCCGTCGCAGCGAGAAAACTCTCTGTGACAATCACTCAACCCCTTGACCATCACTATATTTAGCTGTCCCTCCCACTAAGGGCAACATGTGACACATGGTCAGTTATGAGTGGAATTTCCGGGCTATATGGCCTGGCCAAAAAATACCTGTCTATTTTTGCCCAGTCGTGCTTCTACCCTTCGGCGGAACCACGACTGGGTTATTGCTCTCTGCTCGGAACCTTAATAAATTATACAAAAATGCAAATAATAATAATAATAATAATAATAATAATAATACATCTACGCTTTAAACAAATCGTTCACGGCTTCTCGCATTTTTTCTTCTATATATGCAGAGAGCTGCCAGTGAGAAATGCCGTCGCAGCGAGAAAACTCTCTGTGACAATCACTCAACCCATTGACCATCACTGTATTTACTAGCCTTCCCACGCAAGGCCGGATGTGACACATGGTCATTTTAAAGTGGGTATTCCCGGCCATATAGCCGGGCCAAAAAAATGTCTGTCTATTTTTACCGAGTCGTGGTTCTACCCTTCGGCGGAACCACGACTGGGTTTGTGCTCTCTGCTCGGAAGCAGAGAGCGCCCTCTGCCCGAGGGCAGAGGGCTGCCAGTGAGAAATGCCGTCGCAGCGAGAAAACTCTCTGTGACAATCACTCAACCCATTGACCATCACTGCCGTTCTCTGTATAAACAGGATTCTATGTACACATCGGCGAGTCCATTCTTGTATCCAAAAAGGGGTGATCCCCAACATTATGTTGTGACCATACTAAGACAAAGCATTTCATTTGAATATTTAATAATAGGAATCGCTGGAAGAAAGATGTAAAACAAAAGAGTACTATTCGCGACTCTCTCAACGATATCCAATAAACCCTATTGTCGCATATAAGAATGAATTCTGCTTTTCAAATAATATAAAAATTTAAAAAAATAAAATCAAGCCATCAGAAAAGCAAAAATAAAATTCAGTGATTTAGCGTCCGTTAATAATCAGTTATTCCATTATTTGATAGCGCCGAGTAGCAGTTCAAGTTACTGCTAATAGAATAAGAGAATATGTTAGCAATGAGAGGAAGTCGGACAGCGTAACCGGTAAATGTATTATTGTGTTTTGTATTATAGAATAAATTTTCTCAGAGCCGGGTTTTTATTAAACTCTTCACACGCGATGTTTAGTTTGAATGAAATACGCTAATAGCGATGATTATTAAATTAAAGGTTTAGAATTATAGATCTCTTTGATTCCTACAAGTGAATAAAGAAAGATGAAGAGGACATCAGTAAAAACTAATGTGCTTGTAATTTACAAGCGCTTGTTAAACTTTCTTTTTATCTTGCGTAAACTGATCGATGACACATCTTGATTTCGCTTCAACTAATCAACCGTAGAACGAATGAATAAAGAACAAATGCATTTCTAATCGATCGCTATCTCTCCCTTTTTTTTACTCTCTTTCTCTCTATCGCTCTATCTCACACTCTCTTTTTCTCTGTCTCTATATATATCTCTCTTTCTCTCTATCTGCATCTGTGTTTATCTCTGGCGCTATCTCTCTATATTCATCTCTCTCTCTCTCTCTCTCTCTCTCTCTCTCTCTCTTTATTTGTTTCTCTTGTTCTCAGTTTCTCTCTGTCTATCACTTTATTTCTGTCTCTGTCAATTTTTCTCTTTATATCCATCAGTATTTACTTCTCTCTTCCTTCTCTCTTTTTACCCTCCCACTCTTTCTCGTATTCTCTCTCTATGTACATAGAAGAAAAAATGCGAGAAGCCGTGAACGTCTTGTTTAAAGCATAGATGTATTATTATTATTATGTCATTCTTCATCATATTTCGATTTCTGCTTTGGTCTCACTACCAACCAAGTCTGCGGGGAGACCTAAGGCAGGTAGTGGCGTGTTGTTATGGCTCCATTTCATGTTTTTCTATCTTCCCTATTATCCTCAGCATTACATAGATAAAGTTTTCCTTAGTGTGTGGGCTGTACTTAATAAGACAATTTTTTGTATGTCTCTTAAGCTGGGGTTTCCAGGGATTCTTTCAATGTGTTGTTTTGTTCCATTTTTTATCATTCCAAGTGCACCTACTATCACTGGCACAACTCTTGTTTTCAATTTCCACATTTTTTCTATTTCAATTTCCAGGTCTTTATATTTTGACAGTTTTTCAAATTCCTTGATTGCTATGTTACAATCCGCTGGACAAGCCATATCAATTAATAGACAAGTTTTATTATTATTATTATTATTATTATTATTATTATTATTATTATTATTATTATTTGCATTTTTGTATAATTTATTAAGTTTCCATAATGGTATTTGTGTCGCTACACGTGTTTCGAGTCCAAAGTTGACTCTCAGTCGAATAAACTTGTGACTTTATATATCGATATCTGTTTGTCTTTGTGACAGCCTAAAATATCGTGTATATATAGATAAGTGGTTGGTCAGAAAGGTCATATGCATGCGTGTTTCTTAATTTTTTATTATTTATTTATTTTGTTTTTTGTTTGTTTGTTTTTTGTTTGTTTGTTTTTTGTTGTTTCACACTCACTCGTTAAATCTCTTCCGTTTTGGGAATCATTCCCCTTTCGTTGACCATTTTTTTTTACACTAACTTGCGAAATTTGATTTCGTCATTATACTTCAAAATTGTTTTCTAACGATTTTAATTCAATTCTACCGGTCATCTAGTTTGTTGTTTTTGAAATACTATTTTTTTTGCAACGGTTTGCGATTTTTTTAAGCCACATGCCCTAAAGAAACACAAGAATTCTTTTCAGAATTAACGGACTTTAAATGCAAGGAGGAAGAAGAGCAATACCGGAAAATTCAAGAAAGAAAATATCACATACCCAGGAAACCAATATAAACAACAAAATAGAGGTAAGCATTTCAGAGCATCACACACAAACACATCCACACATCAGATACACTCACCAAGTCATACCGAACTACTCCCTAACGAAACCCACACAACAAACATTTCATAATAATTATTTTAATTTACCTACACACTAACCCATCAAATACACTCACCATGACGTACCAGGCCATCCAACAACGAGCCCACGTAACGGGCCGCTATTTCATTACATAAACAGGCACAACAACAAAACATTCCCCTCAACACAAAATGGACGACACTACAAATCCCACAATCGACGTATACTCACCCAAGATCACCCAGATATGCCAACATCTCATTTTCCAACTCAAACCTCTACCACCCAAAAATTTCAAAACATATAGAGGTACCTCACCAACCAGAAAACATATTTTACAACACCCAATCCGAAGGAAAAGAGTAATTTAAAAAATACAAAACCTACTAAATTAATCTTTCCTCATATCCTCTACAAGGGGAAGAAACAAACATTTTAAAGTTAGGTCTAAATCTATGTTCACCCTAAAAAGTAACATTCAGTCAGTCAGTTAAGTGCCATACGTGATACACGCTTGGGCGATCATGACTGACTGAGCAGAAGATTATCCTTCAGTAGTTTGCCATTGACTTCTGCGGTAGACTGGTTGCCAGCCATCGCTATAGAACCCAATCTGTTCTGTTATTTAATCCATAACTGGAAGGAAGAGACGGATTAGAGATTATCCGGTTTTTCAGTACTATGGTTAGTTTCTGAAATGCGACTTTGGCCATGCCAATGCGTCTTTGGATCTCTTTGTCGCATTTTCCATCTTCTGTCAAAACACTTCCTAAGTATTTGAATTTTTTCACTTGTTTTATTTTAGATCCTCCAACTTGCAGTTGGCATATTGGTCTCCTCATTTTGCTGATGACCATGCATTCAGTTTTCGTGAGGTTTATGCTCAACCCTTTCTTTTCACTTTCTTTATGCTGACAGACGAAAATAACTGCAGATTAATCAATCGAAATATAGATAAAAACATCGCATTAAAAATTAAAAAAAAAAGTCCCTGCCTTACACACAGGAGAATACTAACGAAAAAAGAAAAAGGTTTTCTTACAGACTTTATTTTAAAAACCAGCAATTTTTTCGGGCTCCCAAAGGTACATAAATTCAACACAATTAAAGCATCTATCCGGGAACAAAAATCTTAATATACCCACACTCCAAACCCTAGTGATCTTAAATTCAGACCCACTGTCGCAGGGCCAGTCTCCCCAACAAGCAGACTGAGCAACTTAATAGATAAAATATGACAACCATGCACCACAAAAATAACAAGCTACATCAGAGACAACAGACATTTCTTCAGCTCCTTACCACAAAAAGGTAGACCCAGGTCTATTCATAGTAACATTTGACGTGAACTGCTTGTACAGCATTATAACCCATGAACTAAGTAAAACAGGCCATTACATTTTGGATTGAAAAACACCTAGAAATACTTCCCACACGCTTCACAAAAGAATTTATAGTACATAGTGTAAAACTATTTTAGACAACAATTCATTTCAATTTTACAACCAAAATTATATTCAAACAACAGGTACTGCGATGGCATCGACATATGCAAAACTCACACCGGCATATCTAGAAGAAGATCTATATAACCAAATAGAACACAAATATAGGGAAGACATAAAAACAGAATTATTAAATAATGGAAAAGATATCTCGATGATTGTTTCATCTTTTGGAAATCAACACGGGGAGAGATAAATAAACTACAGTCTACTCCAAAACTTGCACCCTAGAATTAAGTTCACACTAGAATTTAACTATAATGAATTGCCATTCCTAGACATAATCATAATAAGCAAAAACAATTACATCATCGAAGACTACCATAAACCAACAACCAACCAACAATGCATCCATTTCCAGAGACATCACCCTAAAAGTTGTTTAAAATCCATCCCCTACTCCTTAGCACGACAAATTTGCACAATAGTGGCTAACGAAATTCTTCGTGAAATACGCCTATAGGCACTACGAAAAACATTACAAATAAGAGGATACCCCACTCCACAAATAAACAAAGGTTTCCAACTGGCAAAAGAAATATCATTAGAATCTCTCCTTAATCCAAAAACACAACAAAAAATATGTGAAAAAAAAGAAAACTTTCTCGAATACGTCTCCACACACAACAAAAGCAACCCAGAATTATTTACAAAGATAAAAATTCACAAAGAATTGCTCAACAAAAATGATGAAATAAATCTTAAAGACAACTAAAATATTTAAAGCAAAGGTCAACCCAAACATTTAAAAAGCATACTAACCTCATAAGCAACACACAACACAGGGTGTCACAAACTGCAACAAAAAAGATGTGGGGTATACAACATAATATTAGAAAGAAAATCACTTCAAGTTTGAAAACGTATCTACATTCGAATTAAAAACAAGTCTGAGCCGCAACTCTAAAAACGTAATTTATGCTCTAAAATGCGATGAATGCGCAAAAATATACGTGGGGAAGACACAAGGCCTGAATAAAAGAGTAACCCTGCACAGAAATAACATTAAACTAGCCAATAACAGAAAATTGTATGTTTTCCAATACTTACGCGAATGCAGTGGAGGTAAATTCAGAGTAATGCCTATCTACCAAAATGTAGATTATGACACACTCCTGATACAGGAAGAAATATCTAATCTAAACTTATTTAAAAATTGAACTTTGTCTCTGTGTGTGTCTGTGTGTGTGTGTGTGTATCCGTTACCTATAGACACCGAAACGGCTGATCCGATTTTCTTGAAAATTTACACAGTTGTACTATAAGCGTCTGTAAATGTTCTTAGCTAAGTTTTGTGTCGAGGTACCCCCGATAACTATCGAAAATCGATAATCGAAAAAATCGGGTTATAGATTGAGTGATTCGATTTTAATCAAATTTGATACACTCATAGACAAAAACATAAAAAACGATATTCAGAAGTTTCAAGGTTGCAGTTCTTACAATAGTGCAGAAAATCGATAATATATATATATATATATATATATATAAAGCAAGGTGTTTGTGAGTGTGTCTGTTTTTCTGTCTGTATGTCCTTTATACAAATCCACAATTTTTATCCGATTCTCACCAAACTTCACACAAATATTCTTTAAGCTGAGTCTGAGCTCCAGGACCATGGATTAGTTTTAAAGCTTTTATTACACTCGAGCAACGCCGGGCTATACTGCTAGTTTATAAAAAATACAAGCCTTCTCTCAACAAAATAACATGATAAACCTAAGACACACACACAGACACACTAAATTCAAGCGCCAAAAAAAATTGCAAGCCTTTGAAAAAAAATAGTGTTTCAACAACAAGAACTAGATGACCCGTCGAATTGAATTTAAATGATTGAAAACAATTTTGAAGAATAAAGACGAAATCAAATTTTGCAAATCAGTCTAAAAAAAAAATATGGGCAATGAAAGGTGAATAATTCCCAAAACGGAAGAGATTTAACGATGTGTGTGAAAAGAACAAAAACAAACAAACATGCACGCATATAAACTTTCTGACCTGCTCACCAACCACTTATCTCTTTATACACGATATTTTAGGCTGTCAGAAAGACGAATAGATCTCGATATGTAAAGTCACAAGTTTATTCACCTGAAGAGAGTCAACTTTGGACTCGAAACACGTGTAGCGAAACAAATGCTATTATGGACATCTAATATATTATACAAAAAGAAAGTAATAATAATAATAATAAAAGTGGTTGACGATCCCACTAGGATTCCTGCATGGATGGCAGAAGGAGTGGTGACGCAAGCGGCCCGAGGAGCTACAGACCAATTACATGTCTTCCGACAACATATAAACTACTAACATCTATTTTAACAAAACAAACATATTTATTCTTAGAAAGAAATGACATGATACCGCTTGAACAAAAAGGGTGCAAACGTGGCTGTTATGGTTGTAAAGACCAATTGCTAATTAACAAAATGATCCTGGAAAACTGCTACAGTACAAAGAAAAATCTTAGTACTGCCTGGATAGACTACCGAAAAGCATTCGATAGTGTGCCACATTACTGGATTTTAAAGACTTTAAATATATACAAGATATCGCCCGTCATCATCAATTTCATCAAACAGTGCATGTCTATATGGAAAACAACCCTTTACCTCAATCATATAAATGGAACCTATAAGTCTGATGAAATAAACATCAAAAGAGGTATATTTCAAGGTGATTCTTTATCTCCCTTACTATTCTGCATATCATTAATAGCACTAACCAGTCAACTTAATAAGACAGAATGTGGTTATAAAATAGGCCAAAAGAAAATAAGCCATCTATTTTACATGGATGACTTAAAGTTATATGCTAAGAATGATAATGAGCTGGAAGGTCTTCTGCAAACTGTAAAATGCTTCAGCGAAGACATTGGAATGAAATTTAATTTGAATAAGTGTGCTAAAGTTACAGTTTTACGTGGATCAATACAAGAAACATCCTCAATTAGCCTAGACCCTGCTGTAACAATAAAAGAATTGAAACCAGAAGAAGCTTATAAATACCTAGGTGTAAATGAGAGCGAAAACATTCACCATAAAAAAATGAACGAAATAGTGCGTAAAGAGTACTATAGAAGGCTACGAATGATATTAAAAACTGAATTAGATTCACAGAACAGAGCTATGGCCATTAATAGCCTTGCAATCCCAGTTGTCCAATATAGCTTCAACATCTTAAACTGGACTCTAAACGACATCAGACGAATGGATGCTAAAACAAGAAAGCTTCTTTCTAAGCATAAGATGCATCATCCAAAGGCTGATGTAGACCGTCTATACATACCCCGTAAAGAAGGTGGAAGGGTCTTATTCAGCTGGAATTGTCATACAAGACAACAACTATTGGCTTACTAACATACATAGAAACAACAAAGGATTGGATGATACAATTAGTAAGGCAACATGAAGAAAGAAAGAAAAAATATTCAATAATAAAAGAAGGCAGTAAATACAAACAAGATTTACAGTTAGTAGATTCTGTAGAAAAGCAAAACAGAAGCCAAGAACCAACTATTGCGGCAAAAAATATGAAAATGAAAGCCAAAGATAAAGCTCTTGAAAAGATGAAACAGCGCTGGCAAGACAAACCTCTGCATGGCCAATATCCAGTACGTGCCAATAAATCCAATGTTGACAAAGTTAATACTCATCGATGGTTACGTGCATCTGGATTAAAGTCTGAAACTGAAGGATTTATACTTGCAGCACAAGACCAAAGTCTTTTCACGAGAAACTTTCAGGCAAATATTATGCATAATAATATGGATCCAAAATGCAGGTTTTGTGATAAACACCAAGAAACAATAGACCACCTAATCTCAGGCTGTTCTGTGCTTGCCCAAAACGAATATAAAAATCGCCACGATAGAGTTGGGCAATATTTACATTGGACAATGTGCAAACATTATGGAAAAGCTGTAAACAAACACTGGTATGAACATCATCCAGCACCGGTTACAGAAATAGAAGATGTAACCATTCTATGGGATTACACCATCTACACAGACAGAAAAATTGAAGCAAACAGGCCAGACATTATTGTTAAAAACCAGAAGGAGAAAATTTGTCTATTAATTGATATGGCTTGTCCAGCGGATTGTAACATAGCAATCAAGGAATTTGAAAAACTGTTAAAATATAAAGACCTGGAAATTGAAATAGAAAAAATGTGGAAATTGAAAACAAGAGTTGTGCCAGTGATAGTAGGTGCACTTGGAATGATAAAAAATGGAACAAAACAACACATTGAAAGAATCCCTGGAAACCCCAGCTTAAGAGACATACAAAAAATTGTCTTATTAAGTACAGCCCACACACTAAGGAAAACTTTATCTATGTAATGCTGAGGATGATAGGGAAGATAGAAAAACATGAAATGAAGCCATAACAACACGCCACTACCTGCCTTAGGTCTCCCCGCAGACTTGGTTGGTAGTGATACCAAAGCAGAAATCGAAATATGATGAAAAATGACATAATAATAAATCTACGCTTTAAACAAAACGTTCACGGCTTCTCGCACTATTTTCTTCTATGCCAATTTCTCTCGTTGACACAAGCCTTATTTCTGATTTTAATATATATATATATATATATAATGTTTAATTGTGATAATGTTTAGCGCCAAGGTTGCTGGCTTTTTTTTTTTTTTTTGGTGGGGAGATCAGTGGTTTTACTGATAAAATATATTTTGGCAAACAGGGTTTTTTATCGCAAAGTGCTCACCTTGACGAGTGAGAACATCATAACGGTGTCCTCACAAAACTTCGAATTCGCCATCAATCTGCTCAGTTAAAGCGACAAACTCTATATATATATAAATATACATATATATATATATATATATATATATATATATATATATATATATACATATATTCCATTTTTAAACGAGTTATTTCTCTACCCAGGTTTCTACCATGAGTTTGTGTCTTCAGGTGATTTTTATTAACATAATAATAGTTATTAAAAACCGCCTGAAGACACCACTCATGGTAGAAAACCGGGTAGCAAAATAACTCATTTAAAAATGGAAAATATTCCAAAGTTCTACAATATAATTGTATCGAACACTTTTTAATATAAATGTGTACAGATCTAACCCTATTATGACCAAAAACTAAGTATTAAACAATCCATCAATCAATATATATATCGTTCTCTAATTCATCTGCGCCTGTCTGTCTCAGTATCTCAGTATCCATCTCTTTCTCCCCAGCATTTTCTCATTTTCTCTCTGTATATTCATCCGTAGCTGTCTTCCTATTCTCTCTGTTTATCTCCCTCTACGTCTATTCCTCTCAATTTTCTCTCTCTCTCTCTCTCTCTCTCTCTCTTTATCTCCCTATCACTCTCTCTCTATTTATTTTTCTCCATTTCTCTGTTCATCTCTCTCTCTCTGTTTGTCTCTCTAAATCTCTCTCTGCCCACTCTCTCTCTCTCTCCCTCTCTCTCTCTCTCTCTCTCTCTCTCTCTCTCTGATCCTGTGTGTGTCCTGTCCTTTTATTGTATGCGTGGTCTGTTTCTCCACAGCTTACTCTTCTTTTTCTCTTTGTGATCAATTTTCTTCTATCTAAGTCTGATTCTAGCTTCTTTTCTTTGTTTCTCTTACATTCGCTACGTCTTGTGAGTATTAAATTTCACAGACCTTCTTTCCTCATTATGTGTACCAAAATTTCATCAGTTTCTGTTCTGCTTGTAACTACTCACAAAATTTTCTGTCCGTAATCTTTTCAAAGGTCACCGGTTAAGATTACTTCAAGCCGCTTAAAATATTTTCTCTGCAATGTTATTTTCCAAGATTAGCAACAATACAGCGGGTCAGACATAAAACATTAGACCATCACTCATTGCTTCGTTTCAAATATTATTTTTGATCTATTATTAACGTTTTTAAATCACTTCAATAAAGCTACTAAAAAGCAATGCGTTACTGAGTCTGATAAAAATTAAAAAAACATTATTAAGGCATAAGAACAATAAATGAACAGAAATTAAGAACAGAGTAGATAACGATTGACATAATTAAATTTTTGAAGTTGATCTTCAAAAATTTAATTTAATTAATTTAATTTAATTTAATTTAAAAGTTGACTGAAAAGCAAGAAGCAGAAAATAGTTCCACAAGCAAGAATTGTGAAAAAATAAAATATTAGCATACAACATACATCTAACAATTTAAGCTGTAAAATTATGAGAACTAACCGCCAATCTAGTACTGCGCTTAAACTCGCAAAAACGAGTTACCGAAGAAGAAAGCTCATCAGAACAATTACCATGAAAATATTTCAAGAAAGACGCAGAGAAGATGTGCCATGGCGGTGTGAAAGTAACTGAAGCCGAAATACCAGGTCAGGACCGATAGCATTGCAGATTCTTGTATTTTATCAATAATTTCTAAATATATATATATATATATATATATATATTAGAAGCGCCAGATCAGAAGAGAGAGAGAGAGACAGAGACAGAGAGAGTGACACTCCTTGGCTCGTAGGGTAGAATCAAAGTGTAGTATCTGTTCTCAGATACTCACTTCCTGCTCGCCGGCCGGGTTTGTAAGAAATATTATGCTTTAACAAGACATGACCAGCTAAGACTAGCTTCGTACCCAGTTACCGCTGGGTAATCTTTGACCGATGCTCAGGTTCCCCACGTTAGAAAATGACCTTGTATCACAACTCACTTCAATGGGGGAGTAGGGTAAATCCCGACTAAAAGAGAGAGAGCAATATTCAGTGAATGAACGACTGGTCAACTTATAAATACTTAAGACAAGAAAAATCATCTAGCATGACACATTGAACCTACTTTCCTAGAAGCCAACCGAGAAATTGATTACATATAACTAGCAGTATAGCCTGGCGTTGCTCGGATGTAATAAAAGCTTTAAAACTAATCCATGGTCCATGATCCTGGAGCTCAGACTCAGCGTAAAGAATATTTGTGTGAAGTTTGGTGAGAATCGGATAAAAATTGTGGATTTGTATTAAGGACATACAGACAGATAAACAGACACACACACACAAACATCTTGCCTTTTATATATATATATATAATCGATTTTCTGCACTATTGTAAGAACTGCAACCTTGAAACTTCTGAATATCGTTTCTTATGTCTTGTCTATGATTGTATCAAATTTGATTAAACTCGGACCGCTCCTTCTATAACACGATTTTTTCGATTATCGATTTTCGATAGTTATCGGGGGTACCTCGACACAAAACCTAGCTAAGAACACTCGCAGACGCTTGTAGTACAACTGTGTAAATTTTCAAGAAAATCTTTTCACCCGTTTTGAAGTCTATAGGCAACGGATACACACAGACACACAGACACACACACAAAGTTCCATTTATAAATAAGTTAAGATCTTTCCACTTCGTATCAGTGGACAATATTAGCCAGAGAAAGCACAATGTGTCACTCATCTGGAGGTTAGCATTAGCCTTTGAAGAAATAAAAGACGATTAAAAATATCAGTTCCGTTTTGAAGGCGTTAAAGTTTAACAAACCATTCCTTGCTCCAGTTAGCAACAGATTATAATTAATGTATTCGATTAGCTGCCAATTTGTTCTGAACAGCTTAACAAAAATATCCGCCTGAAATCAAAGATCAACTTGTTACGAGTATTCTCAGATATTTTTTGTACGCTTACAAATATTGAACATTAACAGTTAAATTATATCGAAGAATACAAACATTAATAGTTAGATGCTACAAAGGCAACATATGCGTCTTCTACAAAGACTGCATTACAAATGACGCAGCGCCAGAGACCATCAGACAAGAAATAGTCTCGTTAGGACGCTTCATATCAACTCAGTTAAATGTCATACGCGATACACGCTTGGACGATCATGTCTCGAAAGAGACATGAATGACTATGTAAAAAGTTTTTTTTTTCCTGCAGTAAGTTGCCCTTACTTTCTATAGTAGACTATTCCTCAACTTGGGCTATAGAACCCAATTTGTCCTTCTATTTAACCCATAGCTGGAGGGAGAAGAGACGGATTCAAACTTTTCACAACGATTAGTACTTTTATATTTACCGTCGACAATTAAAAATAAAAATTTTATGGGTACGTCATAAGAATCAATAAGCTTTCTTCGATTATCTCACAAGCTGATAAATTAGGCTGAATAACTAAAGGCAGTCAGAAAATATAGTTTAAAAACTTTACTGGGTGAACTGGATGATCCTTTCAGAGACTAAGATATTTTGTCACGCAACCGAGACATCTGGATAGAGGTAATCAGGAGATCATCCGTGCTGTGAACCTAACATCCCTCATGACTATTAGACCGACACTTACACCAATACTTATCTTGCACAGTCAGTTAATTGCCATACGTGATACACGCTTGGACGATCATGTCTCGAAAGACTAGACAGAAGATTTTCCTGCAGTAGATTGCCATTATTTTCTGGAGTAGACTGGTTGGCAACCAACTCCATTGTACTTAATCTGTCCTGATATTCAACACATAGCTGGATGGATTCGTACCTTTCCCAAAGGTATTTACTCATAAGTGAAGAATTCGAACTCGGCTCTACGATTTCTAGTTCCGCAATTTCTTATTCTTTATTTACAGCAAATTCATTTCTACAAAACAATATATTTGTATAATTTAAACGTAAATAAACAATGTCTCCGTTTCCTAATAGAAATGGACTCAATAATTGTTCCTCAACCAGTCTATTTTCAATGACGTTGTCTTTATGTTTCTTTCTGTCTATTTCCATATAGTAGGTAAAAAAACTGTCGCACACGGTGGTGCTACACCCAACCGAACGACTCTTCCAAACAGGACCGCGAACGAACAGTGCCCACTCGACTCCAAACGACTCGGGCGTCCTCGTTTTATAGTCCTCGGTCGAGTCCATTATGGTACCAAGGTGTGCCCGGCGAAAGCACGCACACGCCGTTCAATGACTCTTCCGCGCATGCTCGTTACTTACTTTTCTTTCATATTTACCAACATTTATTTCTTTCTTAATATTTCCCAATTCTTACTCTGTTATCTTCGTTCGTTTTAGCTTAAATTCACTTTTAATATATTCACCTTAATTTTATTTATATATTTATATTTAAACAGATAGTTAATAACTGCGCAAGTATATATGAGAGAACAAAAAAGATATCTATGAAGTCCAGCCAATCCCGTGGAATTTCTACGTCACTCTTCAGGGCGTTGGTGATCAAGGCTTTCCACAATTAGCTTTTCTTTGTAGCTCTATTAATTTCTGCACTTTCTTGATTCGGGCGCATAACTCACACCTTCTACTGTACATATATCTCATCACCTTGCATTCTGTTTTCTCACAAGACAAGCCCTACAAACAATTCCTTTTTCTGGCTTTATTTTGCAACATCGTTTAATAGTTCATTAAGTTTTTCACCTTAATTTGTCATCAACACGGCATATCGCATATTGTTCAGGATATGTCCAGAGATCATAAATCTCTTTGAGAATCAGTTAATTGCCATACGTGATACACGCTTGAGCGATCATGTCTCGAAAGAGACAAGACTGACTGGTTAGAAGACTTTTCTTGTAGTAGGTTGCTATTATTTCTTGCACAGACTGCTTGCCAACCAAGGCTATAGAATCCAATTTGTCCTGTTATTTAACCCATAGTCGGAGTGAGAAGTGATGAATTAATATCTTTCCTAAGGGTATTTGAGCATAAGTGAATGGAACGAATTCAGCTGGAATTAGAACTTGGCTCTCCGATTTCTCGTTCTTAGCCGATATCCACTGCACCACAATGGATAATTACTACGCAAGGGATGAGAATGATATACCCCAGTGATTGTAATAAAGGGTTCGATTCGAAATTTCTAGCACATGAAGAAGGTTGGGGCGTACAACGACCGAAACATCGTACAAATGGTAACAAAAATGAGGACAATAATCCGAATAATATACAGTACAGTATTTTATCTTTTATGAGGCATCAAAATAATTGCGACAATTTACCAATCGCACCTAGTATATATACAGTACTGTGCAAAAGTATTAAGACAAGAAGTATTTTATCTTTTATGAGGCATCAAAATAAAGTTTAAAATCACGCCTGTCCTAACACTTGTACACTACCGGTAATGTGCAGAAGTATTAGGACAAGGGTGATTTTCCTAAAACCCAAACTGAAATTCAAATACAGTGTGAAAAGCCAAACCTTTGTAAGAATTATTTAACTAAAAAGGAAGAGGAAGGAAGGCTTTGGAATTTGTATTGGCCCCCCACAAAGCCTTGATATCAATCCTGTTTATATCCTGTTGGGATATTTTGGATAAAACAAATTATAAACCCAATGTTACTTCGCAAGACACATTTTGGGAATAAATACAAGGTGCTTGGCAATAAATACCATTAGATATATTGAAAAAGTTATTGATGTCAATGTCTGACAGAATGAAAGCTGTGATCAAAGCAAAAGGCTATAATACTAAATATTAAATTTATTTTGTAAGAAAGCATTTTTCTTGTTAAAGCATTTGTTAAGTAAATCAAATAAAATTGGTTTAATTAAATTGTTTATTTTCTGTTAATATGCCTCATAAAATCTAATATGCCTCATAAAATCTAAACTAGTTCCTGTCCTAATACTTTTGCACAGTACTGTAAATAGTGTAAATACTACCTCATCTTAGAAATATCTGAACTTATTTATAAATGGAACTTTGTCTCTGTGTGTGTGTTTGTGTGTGTGTCCGTTCCCTATAAACTCCGAAACGGCTTAACCGATTTTCTTGAAGATTAACACAGTTGCACTATAATTGTCTGCAAGTGTTCTTAGCTAGGTTATGTATCGAAGTACCCTCGATAAATATCAAAAATCGATAATCGAAAAAATCGGGTGATAGAAGGAGTGATCCGATTTTAATCAAATTTGATACACTCATAGACAAAGACATAAGAAACGATATTCAGAAGTTTCAAGGTTGCAGTTCTTACAGTAGTGTAGAAAATCGATAATATATATAAAGGGCAAGATGTTTGTGTGTGTGTCTGTTTAACTGCCAGAATGCCTGTATTTTTTCAGCCCTTTTATTTTAGTTTTGCTTCGGGTTTAGCTCTAAGTAGGTATAATTGTAGTTCTTAGTCTCAGCCATGATACCATTTACTCAGACGACTTATTTAGCCTTCAAAATTCAGTTTACGATGAAAGAACTTATTTAATATCGATACCAGGAAATCAAAATTTGACTGACATCCATTCATTTTTCTTTCAGTCTACGGTTTCGCTTTAACTGGAAACAACTATTGATTTTTAGTCTTTCGTGCCAACGTCCAGGACCATGGATTAGTTTTAAAGCTTTCATTACACCCGAGCAACGCCGGGCTATACTGCTAGTAGACAAATAAAAACTAGTAAGTTAACTTGGCTAACAATAATTTCGCTTCTATTTCTTCAGAAGCCCATCATTTTGCCATAATTCTATTTTTTTCTCCGTTTCTTTTTGTCTGTGTATTTCTATCAGCGCTACACGATTCAAAAATAGTCTTGAAAAATCCATAGTAATTAACATCCCGTCTTCGCAGTTCTAAAATCATGAATGTTTTCTCTTTTGATTTGTCCTAGACAGTGAGAAACGCAGCGATCATTTTGATAATTGCCAGCTTTCTGTTGAACTCGACGCATCGCTCTACAATCCAGAATTTTGCTACAAGGCACTGTAAATCGGCGAAATCATAGAAATTGATTTCAATAAAATATTTACTTTGGATTGGCCGCCATTTTAAATTGTGGAATGAGATTTTAATAACTGGATAATGAAGGATAATAATTGAATTAACATTTTTATTTTTTATATATCTTACATCTTTTAAATTAATTCAGCTTGGAGCAAATCTAATAACATTTGCAGAATTGGTAAATACTTTTCCGATTTAATGTGGAATTAAATATTAAGCATGATTGACATTTAAGCTCTTGACGTCGATGGTGAAGGTGTCGAGACTAATAATGAAGGTCAAATGTCTTAAAAGTAATATGCGCATGCGTAGACAAAACGGCTTAGAATTAACGCTGTTTTGTATTATTTCACTGTGGGGAAAAGTAAATTCATCGACGAATTATCTGCAGTGTTTTCAAACAAGTTTATATGTTTTATGTCTAAAAGTATGTTTATCCTGATAAGGGAAAAATACTACTTTCTTTGAGTTTACTCCTTGGAGCTAAGAAAATCTACCAAAGGTTACTATTACCCGATAGAGGAATAGTTCACAGTATAAAATATACTTTCATTAGTTTTACGATGTTTTCTTTATTAAACAAACTTCAAATTATCTACATTATTTACAATCGGACTAATGCCCACATTTTTCTTGCTGCTATGACAATATTTCGGCCGTTGTGCTCGCTGACATTATTTATATTTCTCTTGATACGGGTAATATTCAGGGAATTTTGAATTGAACTCATTATTAATCTACTGGGATATATTATTCTATGTGCCGCTGTACTTGTCTCCGGTTTTTTCTCACTTGACAATCAGTATTCTGATTTTGGATTGAAACTAGTTTCGAACACCGACCACTTGCAATCGTGAGGAAAGCATAATAACGTCAACCTAAAAGAAAACAAAACAATATTCTTAAAAAGAAAAAAGGTGTGTCGGGGAATGAAATTCATCGGAGATATTTGAGTTTGAGTCTGAGTTTTATTTAATGGCTTATCAACCACTGTGGGTTATTTAATGCCAAAAAGGTCAGGTTTTAAGGTATTAACGTTCGGTTAGTGAGAAGGTTGATTTAGTCAGATTTTAATTAAATATTTTTTGTTTTTATTCTTTTTTATTTCAGAAAACTGAAAAAGTTTTCTAGTTTTGTATTCAAAAATGTTTTGCCGAGAATATTTTTTTCCTTCAAAAATGTGTTATGGTAATAATCTTTCCTTCAAAATTGTATATTTTTTATAAAAGTCTATTTTTATGTATATATTTCTATAAAAGTATTTTTTATACTTTCATAGTGTTTTGACTCCAGTTTGGGGGTTAACAATTTGCCCATAGCTGGGACCCTAACAGGTGCTACCACTCCGGGTCAAGGAGGACATGAGAACAACAGCAATTAAGAGGTGGTTCAATGCTTCTCACAACCTCCCAATCAGAGGCCTTGCTACTGGATGCAGTTCACCGTCATGCCCAGGACCAACATAGGATTTTAACACAATACAATGACAATCGCATGCCGCGTAGAAGTCTCTGTAAGCGGATCGAGAAGTTTAAAACTGGACGATCAAGCTTGGCACATGAAAAAGCAGAAAGACGCCCGTCAATTTCTACCATTGACGAGAATAGCAAGCACCAGAGATGGCAATGGCAAACTGGCGAATTGTCATTGGCGATTGAACTTCAACCTTATATCTCTTATATTTTTTTAATCATTTCACCCCAAGCAAGGCATTCCACTGCCACTATTGCGCTTGGGGCTACATAGGGGAAGGTAAATAGAAAGAGTGGTTAGATGTAGAAAATGTCAGAAGTGGGGGTGATAGATAGTTGGGAGGATGGGAAGGGTGTTTGAAAGAATGGAAGCGAGTTAGTGTGTTAGGAGGTGTCTGTTGACCTTACATTTAAATTCCTGGAGATTGTAGCCGTCGGGTAAGCAGTCATGTGGAAAGGAATTCCACAGTCGGGAAGTGCGAGAAAAGAAACTGTTGGAGTAGAAGTTGCGGTTGCATTTTATCGGTTTCACTGTAAAAGGGTGGGATCTTGTTGCTAATCTAGTATCTCGTGCAAATTCGAACCTAGGGGGCACCAGTGATCTAAGTTCATCGGAGCAGAAGCTGTGAAAGTATTTATAGAAGAGACACAGAGAAGCCACGTCGCGCCGGTGAGAGAGAGACTGCAGGCGGTCTGCCAAATCAGTATCAATCACATTACAGACCCTCCGCTGTACCTTGTCGAGAAGCCCAAAGAGAATAGCAGGGGCACCAGACCAGATATGGCAACAGTATTCAATGCACGGCCGGATGGTAGATTTATAAATGTGCAGGATAATATATACTCGCTATTTTACTACGTAATGCAATGTTGAAGCAATGTAATTTATATTAACTGAATTCAGTTGATACATTTTTCGGGAAGTATTTACATGAGAGATGTAAGTTGTAACATGCAGCGTATGAAATTTATCATTAAGAACAAAGCAAACAGTATCTTCTCAAATTTCATTTTTCGATTAAATGCCAAATACATGTGGTGGATACCAAAATCAAACAGGTACAAAAATTTTAATAGTTGGGAAGTGTTATAACAGAAGACGGAAAGTGCGACACAGAGATCCGAAGGCGAATTGGCATGGCGAAGGAAGCATTCCAGAACTTGAGTAAAATATTAAGAAACAGGACAATTTCGCTAGAAACAAAGAAGAGGGTACTGGATTGCTATGTGATGTCGGTTCTTCAATATGGCAGTGAATGTTGGACAATATGTGACGATAAACCTTCACACTTACCAGAGCCAAAGCGTCCAAAGTGTTTTACTTGTCGGGCTGCTGTGTTGTGGTGGATGCATGCGTAAACCCACGCTAGACAGTTCGTTTCGTCAGATGCGTCCTCTCTCCTCGCAAGTTTGGTCAAAAAAAGGAATATTCTTCGACCTGTCCTTTTATGCTGAGTGAGAACGAGGCTGACGGCGATGATTGGTGCGTCGGCAATGGTTTTTGTTCATAAAACGGGTCCGAGACAATGGCTGCCAGTGTCCTTGGGACAGTGGTGACGTGCGCTGATAGAGAGAGGTCAGTATTGAGTTTAGACTATGTTTATTTTCGTCTATAAGCTTCAAACACATCTGTGGAGCGAGCGGTGTACCCGAAACCAAACAGAAACCTACTGTTTAGCAACACAATGAAAAAGCTGAAGCAGCTGAAATGTAGTTCTATAGAAGGATGCTACGAATAGCATGGATCGAGCATGTGAGCAATGATGAGGTTTTGGAAAGGATGGAAACGAAAAGGAAATTAATACTGAGCATCAGGAAGAGACAGTTAAGGTTCCTGGGACATGCAATGAGGAAGGAGGGCTTGGAAAACCTGATACTAACAGGCCAGATAGAGAGAAAAAGAGACAGGGGAAAGCAGCGGATAACATATTTGAAGGACCTGATCAGGTGGATGACGGAACGAGGGTTGCGTGGTGTAACAGGAGAAAGCGTGCTAAGAGCCACCAGGGATAGCGATATGTGGAAAGCCATGATTGCCTACTTCATGAAAGGGCGGGGCACATAAAAGAAAGACGTTAATAAATAAAAATAATAATAAACATCAGGAGAATCAACTCAAACATGAGTACCTAATAAGAAATAGCATATATAATAATTCGAATATATATATATATATATATATATATATATATATATATATATATATATATATATGTATATATGAGGCAATCTGTGAGACTGTGTGTAACTGTTCCCTATGCACGCCTACATTTTTTAAGCTACGGCACTCAAACTTTCTAAGGAACACATATCTACAGGGAAACCAGATTGACACATACTTTTCAGCAATTTTCTATTTCACACTTTTTGGCCAATGGAGCTGATTTGTTACATTTGCTCCGTAAAACATCTCAGATCTAAGATGTTTGCTAGATTAAGTCACAGAAATCAAACGCGACTAAAATATTTTTATTAATAAAAATAGTCTTTATATTTAATTTCTATTCCGACGGTTTAAAAAATGTGAATATTTAGTAGATTTTCGTTTCCAAAATTTTCTTATTTCCGTGCAAATGTATACGCTGAACTCAAATCAACAATCAGATATTGAAGAAACTTACCTTTTTTATGTTAAAGACCAGAAAAACATCGGACTTCTTCTTTTTGTTTTTTGTTTTTTGGACTTAATTTCAGAAGAAAGTTACTGAAATTGAAACAAGTGAAAAAATAAGAGTTATTTGCGTGTATAAAAAGTTATTTGCGTGTATAAAAAGTCATTTGAGTGTATAAAAAGATATTTGCGTGTATAAAAAGTTATTTGCGTGTATAGAAAGATTTTTCTTTTTTTCTTTTTTTTGGGGGTGGGGTACGTAATTTCAGAAGAAAGTTGTCCTAAAACAAAAATTTACCGAATATTTTCCCCGTAATTGTGAAACGAAAGAAACATTTTTAAAAAAGTGTTTTTTCAAACAAAAACAAAATATTAACAAAAAAGTGCTAATTGTTAATTTAATTATTTAAGTATTTTTTTAATTTAATATTTCATATTTCAGAAAATAAAATTAAAAAATATACAGCTGTTTATTTTATTTTTTATTTTTTTGCTAAATATTTCATGCAGGAAATCAACTGTCTGTAATTCGTGTGGCATTAATGTAACTTTTTTCTCTTAAATTAAATGTCTACATTTTCAAATATTCTTCGAAAATTTCTGAACTAAGAGCGTAATAGTTTTTATATTTCTAATTTCATTAAAACAAAATAAATAATTGTTATTTTTATGTTAAATTCATTTAGTCAACAAAAAATATAAATATTTTGTCCCGTAATTTTGAAAAAAAACCTCAATGTTGTTTACAATGTCACACAAAAGATCAAATCATGTTTACGCAAAACAAAAGAAAATAGTTTTTTTCTCCTACTACTAAAATATTCTGAGTTGTACGGGCAACGCCGGGCTATGATGCTAGTATATATATATATATATGTAGATGTTAAATATTATTATAAAAATTTATTTTAGAATTTCATATATATTCATCCACAGACAGTTCAGTACGGTCAAACATCCGAAAACTTCCAGCCAAGACTGAAACCCGACCGATTTGAAAATTCCACCACTACGCAATCAGCGCACGGTAGAAAAAGGCGGGTTTGAACGTCTTATATACACAAGGTAAACACACGCTAGTAGCTACGAGAGTTAAGTTTATTACTGAAGGACGATGCGTAAATAGCGGTGAGTAGCTACTGTTTTTAAAGTCTACTATTTCTCCAGAGTACTCAATCGACGGGCGAGAGCGTAGTCATCCCCAGATAGTTGTGTTTATATATATATATATATATATATATATATATATATATATCCGATATATATGTTCATATATATAAACATATCTATATATATATATATATATATATATATATATATATGATTATAAATCCTTTCAAAAATTTGACGGGAAACTGGGGATTCTAAACCTGTTAGTTCTCTTCACTTGCATATATATATATATATATATATATATATATATATATATATATATATATATATATATATATATATATATATATATATATATATATATATATATATATATATATATATATATAACATTTTAAAACGTATTTTAATCGTATATATATATATATATATATATATATATATAAAACTTTTAAATGGATTTATAATTGGATATATATAAATATATATATATAAATTATATATATATATATACTTATATATACTTATATAAACTTTTTAAATGGATTTATAATACCGTACAATATTATGCATGTTCACCTTACATAAACAATTTCTGTGGGTGTGCGCCAAAAATGCGTATGTCTGCATTTGCAATACGTGTCACGGTGGAGTAATGGATTGTGGCTCGATATTGCAATAATCGGTAGAACTGAGTTCGATTCCAGTCGACTTCAGTTACTTTCTTGGTAAAAGTTATGAATCCATCTCTTTTCCTCACACCTACTATGGGTAAACAGTAAGATAGACTTGGATGGCAACCGGTAAAGAATGAAAAATTTCTCAGACACACCACTTTAACTGCGGTTGCAGTGCATGTGGTACTCTAACGAGTTACGGGACTCATCAGCGTGATAATACGTTTTCTGCGGAATTTTTATTTTTCGTTATTTTTGTGTCCGCCTAAATGTGTGTGAAACAATAAAACAATAAAAAAGAAAAATCTATGAAAAAACAATGAAGTTTAAACCTAAACAAAACAATAGAAATAATATAACTTTCTTTTTTAATTTAAATTCAATTCTTCCATTGTAAATGTTATTA
This sequence comes from Ascarosepion bandense, assembly GCA_037127315.1. Taxonomy (NCBI): domain Eukaryota; kingdom Metazoa; phylum Mollusca; class Cephalopoda; order Sepiida; family Sepiidae; genus Ascarosepion; species Ascarosepion bandense. Next base: position 445,694 of record JBBBDQ010000300.1, on the reverse strand, counting down.
CACCAGGAAGTCAGCTAATGAAAGTAATATATCAATGTTAGAAAAGCAAAAAAATATTAATCCTCTCTGAAGATATGGTAATGAAGCAAAGTCTTTCAATATCCAAATAGGCTAAGACTATATAGTTAATTTAAAAATAAAACAACAAAAATACGTAATAAAACGTCTTTTATTACGAATGCTATTGCTTTTTTTATCAATTTATTTCGAATCGGCCAAACTACTTATCGAATGCTATTATTCACTTTGTGGATAATTTCGGACAAAGATTTTGGTTGGGCGTAATTTGTTTACTTTAATTGTAAGGAACTTTTACTTAATAGTTTTTAAATGCAAGACGATATTTTAAACATGGCAGAAAAAAATCCTACACACCAAGAAAATTTATTGTTCGTGTTTACTGAAGTTTATTGCTTGAATTTGTCTAAGTCAGTTAAATTCGGATATTTTCTAGTATTTATTGTGAACAATAGAAAGAGTTTTGCTAATTTTCTGAACATTTCTCTTAACGCTGCAATCGATTTCTCTGAAGGACACTAATATTTACCAGCTCCCCCATTAGAGCAAGATTCGACACAAGATTAAGGTTTAATGTCCGGATCCCGAAAGCGTGTGCACAGGCACTGGCTAAAAATTGCCCAGTCTCCGCGTAGTCGATCGCGCTGGTCTTGGTGGTGACCACCGATCCGCTCCTTTGGTGTAATGGGATGGTGCCACCTCGGAACACTGTTCCCAGAGACCATGCACCTCTCAGTATAAGTTTTCTCAGTTGAGTGCCAGTCCTCAGATAGAGATACAACGGAGTCACACTCTACCCGAGGACAGAGACGCAACTGAGAGATGATGATACCTACCGGAAAAAAGGCCAGGTAACTAACTATAAATTATGATCTGGGGACGGGGAGACATATTGAAAAAAACATTCTACTGCCACTCTTGCGCAGGGGGTTACATCGGAGAAAGTGATGAGAAAGAGGGGTTAGTTATAGGAAATGTCAAGAGGAGGGTAGTAGACGGATGAGAATACCGGTGTAATGGGGGTGGAGTAGATGGATAAAAGAGCTTGAAAGAATAGATGCGAGTTAGTGAGTTAGGAGATGTCTATTGACCTTACATTTAAATTCCTGGAGATCGTAGCTGTCGGGTAAGCAAGTATATGGAAGGGAATTCCACAGGCAGGAAGTGCGAGAAAAGAAACTGTTAGAGTAGAAATTGCGGTTACATTTTATCGATGTCACTGTAAAAGAGTGGGACATAGTTGCTCCCGATTGAAATTTATAAAACCTTTTCATTATTTTTTCTGGTGCTAATAGATTTTTCACTTAGAGTTCTAGATGGAGAAAAGCTTAAGATGAAGGTACATTATTTATTTATTCAGTTATCGCATTTTGCACCGTCATTGTGGTTTATGGTTACATTCAAGACAAACTAGCGCAATGATCTACCGCTTCCTTTTGTACCTGAGATGTTGAGGTTACTCTGCCTACTGGCTACGCAGTTGATCTCTGAGGCGCAGCACCTACGACCACGTTGGGAAGCCAACTGTCCAATGAACGCTTGGCACAGGTGGGTTCAGTGAGATATTTGCCTTCACTGGTCGGGTCAGGAAATCCTGACTATTCTAACAAAGTTTAGCCGCCAGGTCAATGCCGTTGACCATCGTTTGATCGTCGTTTTGTTTATGCGATTCTGGAAGCCATGTATGAGTAATGGATGTAGGCACAGTTCCGTATCCCAATTCTTCTGGGTAAAGCAGGGTTGACCGCGTCATTACAAAGGTACCATCACTAACGATAAACTTCATACACCTTAATAAAGAGACGCTTTTTTCTTTATTTTTTTTAATCACTTCACCCCAAGTAAGACATAACCGTTGCTAGTGTGCAATGGATTACAGTGGAGAAAAAAAACAGACTACGGGGGGGGGGGGCTTCGTAGAAAGGATAAGAAATGAATGGGATTCAAGAATATAACAATTGACGATGCATTAAAATTTTTTGGAGATTGTAACTGTCAGGAAAGCAAGTAAACGCAAGGCAGTTCCACAGGCTAGAAGTGTGAGAAAAGAAGCTATTAAAGTAGAAGAGTTGGTTGAATTTAACTACCTCAATGATAAAAGGGGGGGTTCTAAATGCCAATCAACTAGTACGCGTAAATTAATGTTGTCGAGCTACGAGCTAAAAAAGCTCGTCAGAGCAGTTGTCTTGAAAACATTTGTAGAAAAGACAGAAGGACGCCAGATTACGTCAGTGAGAAAGTGACTGAAGGCGGGCCTCTGTCATGATCGATTACATTGCAGATCCTCCTTTGGATTTTTTCAAGAACCTCTGGATGAATAGCAGGAAAACCTGACAACATGTGGCAGCATTATTCAATGCACAGACAAAAAGTAGATCTATAAATGTGCAAGATGTGCAACAGTAGACATGATCTTCTCGCTCCGTCAGCTCCCTGTACGTTGCTTTCATCGATCTGATTAAGGCATTCGGGTTCGTTAGTAGGAAGGGCCTTTTCTGAATCTTGTCCAAGACTAAATGCCTACCCAAGCTGCAGAGCTTGATTGAGTTCTTTCATAACGACATGCGGGGGACTGTGCAATTCAACGGCAGCACCTCGGAGCCCTTGAACATCTGCAGCGGGGTCCACTCTCTTCGGAATCTTCTCGCTACTTCTGAAGCATGCATTCGGCAAATCATGGGAAGAGATTTACCTGCATACGAGATCAGGTGGCAGGCTTTTCAGTCTCGCCCATCTCAGAGCCAGGATCAAAGTACGAAAAGTCTTTATCAGAGTCATGTTGTTTGGTGATGATACGGCACTGACATTCCACACCCAGTGTGAAATTCAATCACTAATGGATCATTTCTCTCAGGCCTGCTGAGACTTTGGGCTGACCAATAGCTTGAAAAGAACAAGCGTTCTGGGTCAAGGTATCGCAGCACCACCGGTCATCACCATCAATGACTATCAATTGGATGCGATCTATCAGTTTACCTACCTTTGCTTTAACATCATTGAAAACTTCTCCCTGGACATAGAGCTCGACATTAGAACTGGGAAGACAGCCACAACCCTTGCGCGCCTCACAACACGTGTTTGGAACAACTTCAAGCTGGCAGTGGAGACAAAGAATACAGTATACAAAGCCTGTGTCGTCAGCACACTGCTATACAGCAATGAGACATTGACTACGTACGCCAGGCAAGAGAGGCGTCGGAACACCTTCCACGGAAGAAGTATCTGCCGCATATTGGGAGTCCCATGACAAGACAAGGCGCCTGACATTGAGCTCCTGTCTCGCGCAGGTCTGCTAACCATATTCACACGCTTTAAACAGCGCATACTCCGCTGGCTAGGCCATGTTCACAGCATGCAAGACGGTCGCGTCCCAAATAAGCTCTTGTATGGAGAACTGGCCACTGGAAGAAAACTAACTGGGCGGCTACAGCTGCGGTATCGTAGCATCGTAAAACGCGACATGAAGGGTGTGAGCATCAACACTGAGTCATGGGAAAATGTGGCAGTCAACCTGTCCAAGTGGATAATAACACAGGCCAAATACATATCAGAGAAGGAGCAGCTGACACAAGCCGCCATGAAGAAGAGGGTTCGTAGAAATCAAAATGAGAGACCAGAAACAGAACGTAAATAAGGACTGTCACTTCTGAATTGACATCCCCAGTCACAGACGCCGATACTCCAGCCAGGCAGACAACTAGAATGCTATCTATGGTCAACTCTAACCGACGAAGGCCTACTAAGATGGATTCTGGCGAGAAAACCATTCTGACTCGACACAGTGATCCAACTTCTTAGCAGTAGAAGTACCCATAGATTCAATGTAGTCGTTCCAAGTCAGGTGAGAGAGTGTAACCAAGGAGGCGCAATGGGTTGCTCCCTAGGAGACTACCGTCATCCAATTTGATGGCTACTAGGAAAGTTTGTCTATGGTGGTTAAAGGAAAGCAGTTTCGTTTTGGAGGTATTAAAATGTACTAGCCATTTCCTACTCCAGTCCGTTACATATTACAGATTATTGAAATGCAGCGGCCAGATTTAATTTGTCAGCCTTGGAAATTTTACTTTTGAGACAGGACTAAGTGGCCGTGCTCTCTGTATAGATACCTACTTGGAAACTGATTACATCAGGAAGATCATTGATGAAAACTTAGCTTTAAATTTAATTTAAATTAATTAGCCCGAATAATACTATTAGAATTAGTCGTTACCATACAGGAAACAGCCAGCGTTCATTGACAGAACTGTTAGTGTTAATGTCGACTGAAATTCATAAAACTATTTTATTAAAACAGCTTTTCAAGTAAGTAGAATTTTCTTGTCCGTTACTTTAGATCTTTCTGATGTGAGGTTCCTTCCTAGCATCGTTTTTATTAATGTGGGAAGTTACAAGCATGTTTATATACTTACTTACACTTATAGTTACGCGTGTTACGAGGGTCATTCAATAAATAAAGAGAACTTTTCAGCATAAGGACTTCTAATACAGATAGAAGCTTACACTTTTTTTCTTTTACTTCTGTTTCAAAGAGATTTAAATTTTTGCAGATTGAAACAAAACTTTAAGAGTTTTAGAGATTAACAAAGATGGCCAACCAAGAAGCATGATTAGGGATTGAACAGAGGTCACTTATCAAGATTTTGATTGCTGAAGGGTGAAAACCAGTTGAAATTCATAGAGGAATATTAACTGTGTATGGTGCCATATGTTTCAGCCAAAAAATATCCACGAACGGGCTAAATTGTTTAAAGAAGAACGGAGCAGTGTTGAGGATGAAGACAGGCCTGGGAGGCCTACAGAAGTGAGGGTATCTGAGCTGACCGAATCAGTCAATGACCTCATTCAGTCCTACAGAAGGGTGACAGTGGATGACAATGCAAGGACTTTGAGCCTATCTGTTGAGACAGCACAAAAAAGTGTCCATGATGATCTTGCCTATTCGAAGGTCAGCTCACACAGCAGCCCAAACGGTGCAGACTATCAACGAGCTGGACTGGGAACTGCTCCTTCATCCCCTTTACAGCCCAGACCTTGCCCTTTCAGACTTTCACCTGTTTTGCCCATTAAAACCGTTCACGAGAGGCACGAAGTTTGAAAGTGACGATGAAGTCAAAAGTGCTGTGAGCGATTGGCTGAGACATCAGTCCAAAGATTTTTACGCTGAGGGAATACGGAAGCTTATGCACATATGGGAAAAGTGCGTGACACTGCTGGGAGACTACGTTGAAAAAATTTTTTAAAAAGTAAGCTTCTATTTGTATTAGAAGTTCTTATACCGAATAATTCACCTTATTTATTGAATGACCCACATATATTTTTGTTGCTGCTACTGTTGCAAAACAATATACTGCGTGCCCATAAAGTTCGTGTGCACTTTAAAACGTTTATAATTTTATTTGTATTGCAGGATAAATAATTTGTAAAAAGGATTAGAAAGAAGTAAATCTGTATTTTTAAGTTTTTATTGAAATGTTATTTAAGTTTCCACATATCCGTCATCATATGCAATACAAAGCGTAATACAATTTTGCAGTTCATATTTTTTACTTACCTAAAAATTGTTTCAAATTTTGTAGTAAAGAATTATTCAATAACTATACTTAAAACTAGGCACATTAAACTTTATAACATTTTTTTACAGATTATTTCTATCAAAAATAGAAATAAAGTTATAAATTTTTTAAAGTGCACACGGACTTTATGGACACCCTGTATAGCTGAGGAAGGCCCGAGAGTCCAACGATTGAAAAACTCTGATAAAAAATGTATAAAGTAAAAGGATCCAAATAGTGATTGTAGTACCAACATCTCTTCTTAAAAATAAACCATTGATTCATCATTGAGATTAACTTTTTGTCATGTTCTCCTTGTGTCACCCAAAACCTGTCAGTTTACAAATCGATCAACGAACTTAAGCCAACTTATCAAGACTGAAATTCATTTGACAAGCTTTGAGCTTCACTTCGATAACTGAAATATTATTCTGTTTCTATTCTGTTTTATTTCCGGCTTTTGATGAATTTTCTCTTCTGTTCGGCAGCCAATAGCTTCAGGGCCGACTTTTATTTACTTTTTCCTTTTTTCATCGTCTGTTAATGTTCTCGGCTTGTGTATTGTTAAATTTCCCTCTCGGCGTTGCATATTAACCAAAATAGAGTTGCTTATTAGGCAGTAGCGCAAATATTATTCTTTTATTTTCTAAAAATGACCCTTTTACAAATTTTCTCTCCACACTTCTCTCTCACTTCATATACATATATATATATATATATATATATATATATATATATATATGTGTGTGTGTGTGTGTGTGTGTGTGTGTGTGTGTGTGTGTGCACATGTGATGTATGTGAGCACGTTTATGTATGTTCAAATATGTAAGTATGTATATGTCTTCAAATAGTAATTACACTGGGACCAAATTGAATAGTTTATACCAAAAATAAGAAACTTTTTTTTTGTGTGTGATAAAATTGAGCTAATGTTTTCGACACTCTTCAAAGAAAAATAACCCTGACAAAGCAAAATTGAGGGAGAAAATCAGGAAATCAGCAAAGTATTTTTATCTTTATTTTTATAGGAAAGAAGAAATTTGTGTGAACCTCTGGCCATTTTTTTCATCTCCTCCTAACTACAAAGACATCGTGCGGTTCACCCGGCTTGCTTGCCTTCAGCATTGATTCTAGATAAACAGACACTTGATTCTGTTAGAGATTTTATCTCTCTTTATATATATATATATATATATATATATATATATATATATATATGTCTGTGTACACTTGTCTGTATCTATATATATATATATATATATATATATATACAGGCATACTCTGGCATCTACGCATCGTTCGTTCAGCAATGAATTAGAACACTTTCAGCTATTGGGCGTGTATAACGATGATATGCACGCTAAAAAGTTTGCCTTCTTCTACCGAGCGCCCATAGCTCAGAGGTAGACTCGCCGACTGACGCCAATTCGATCGGGTTTCAATCCGGGGTTAAAAGCATTTGGAGTCTAACAGTAATGATGAACAGTGATACAGAGAAAGAAATCTGTCTGCGAATGTATATATACATATATATATAAATTAATCTTACTTTATATATATATATATATATATATATATATATATATATATGTCCATAATATATATATAAAAATTAACCGTACTTTATAGTTTATATATTGGTTATATATAATTCAATTTGTTTTTATATATAATTCAATTTGTTTTTATTTTATTTATAGTTTGCATTGCAACACGGAAATTTCTGTTTCAGATTTTTATCTCGTTATCAGGCAATGTCAGCTCATTGTTGTGAAAATGATTTTCATTTGAATATAAGAAACAATATGTTTGTTATTTATGGATGTAGAAAGACAGAAAAATGTATGCGTGTGTTCAATTTATATAATCAGAATAGAGATTCACTTTAAATTTGAAAAAAGGTTATATTTTGGGGGAATACATGATTTCTTTTTTCAATGCCAAAGTGTCAACCCTTGTTTGTATATATATATATATATATAGGAAAGAATATTAATAAAAAGTTTAGAATTTAAAAATGTACTTTTTTAAACAGTATTTGTTTATTTTTATTATATTTTATATTTCAGACCGTCCTCGGTCCTTCATCAGAAACAATGAAGGACCGAGGACGGTCTGAAATATAAAATATAATAAAAATAAACAAATACTGTTTAAAAAAGTACATTTTTAAATTCTAAACTTTTTATTAATATTCTTTCCTATACATATTAAGACAGTATACGTGGATGATCATCACTATATATATATATATATATATATATATATATATATATATATGAGGCTGTTCGACATGATTTAATGGTTAGTTTGCCTCGCTAATTCTATTACGACTGAGTAGTCTATTCAATCCTCACTAGGTGCACCATTCTTTCTGCCTCCAGCCATATCTGAGCCACCTTTAGTAAATCACTATATATTCGGCGCGTTGACGCGATGTAACGGTTAGTACGCTTGTCTCGATAAATCAGTTACGACTGATCAGTGATTTCGTTCTCCAGGGTGATTTCTTCTTTCAGTCTTAACGGCAATAGTATCAGACGATCAAAACCTCTGTCTTGACTACATTTCCGTTGATGTATCCATTATTGTTACAAATTTATTCTCTTAGTTTTCTCTCTATCCCATCATTTTCCAAAACAAAAAACAAAAAAAGGAAAGGAAGAAAGAAAGGAAATATTTTCTATTTTTCATCTGACTTAAAGTGACTTTTGAGCGTAATTATACTATTTTTCTTTTCGTTCAGAATGCATTTTACTCTATTTTTTCCTAAAACTCTTAATTTGTAAAAAAAATAATTATAGTATCTATTCATTTATTAAAAATTCTAAAATTCATTTTATTATTTTTATAAAATCTATTCTAGTATTATCATATGCTAATACAATTTTTAATATCAGATTACAAATTTTTAATATCTATTTAATTATTAAAAATTTAAATATCAATTTATTTTATTTAAAATAAATAAATTGATATTTAAATTTTTAATAATTAAATAGATATTAAAAATTAATTTAATTATTATTCTTTCATAATGTAAAACAAATTATTAGGTATATGTTAGTTAATAAATACATTTTTTATCTTTCAAAACCATATTGTTAGGTGAACATTTTACAATATTTACATATGATATTTTGCAATGTTTACACATGTCTGTGTACGTGTGTGTGTGTATAAATATATACAAATTAATCTTAATTTATAGTTTATATATATATATATATATATATATATATATATATATATATATATGCGTGTGTGTTTGTGTGTGTGTTATGGTGACTTACCCATGTGACACATGAACTCTTCCAAACTATATAAAAGCAGCAGTTCTGTTTTGCAGAGAGTGGAATATATTCCAGCAGATAACTCTGACAACCAGACTAAACAGTCACGCTAATAATCTCTTATTGGTATAAGTTTATACGACTGTCTTTGTTAAATATATTTGTTTAACTTATCTCCTTATTTATGTTATTATTTCTGGCCCCAACACAATACACACACACACACACACACACACACACACACACACATATATATATATATATATATATATATATATATATATATATATATATATATATATATTGAGCGCTTTCCGTGTTAGCTTTCTCGTCTCGGTGTTTTTTTCTTTTTTTGTTTCCATTTTTTCTTCCTCTATACTCGGTGGATTTTTCGCGACGTGTTTAAAGATATATATATATATATATATATATATATATGTGTGTGTGTGTGTGTGTGTGTGTGTGTGTGTGTGTGTGTGTGTAATTCTAAAAAAATAGACAGCAATTAATTTACAAGTCCATTTACAACCTTGTTTGATAAAATGTTAAAAAGTTCTCTGATCTTTTATGCACGGACATACTTGCATGCATATACAGGCACAAAACAGAGATAGATAGATAGATAGATAGATAGATAGATAGATAGATAGATAGATAGATAGATATGAACGGATTGAGATAGATAGATAGATAGATAGATAGATAGATAGATAGATAGATAGATAGATAGATAATCAGCACCATCATTTGAATACTACTATGGTAGGATTTTTGAATTTTTCTTCTATTTTCCCCCAAAAAATCTCTGAGTAATTTTCTCATTCAAATATCAAATCATGAGAGTTGGAAAACCTACATTGCGGAGTTTGAAAATGAATAAGCTTTTGTTGGAGAGAAGCAAACCTTCGTCAACGCTCGAGTGTGAATGCCAGGAAGCAATAATTTTGAAAAAAGAGAATTTTACTTTCAGATTTTTGCTCTGGTGTAATATTTAATTACACAGTTCTACAAAGGAATAGATAGATAGATAGATAGATAGATAGATAGATAGATAGATAGATAGATAGATAGATAGATAGATCAAACAATTTTTTTTCTACCATAAACCTTACATTATTTACTAGTGGAAATGAAGTTTTGAAAAAAATTTTTTTTTTTAAATAGACAGACGCTTACTCAATTTTAAGTTGCACACGTGATGTGACAGCTTTGAAAGAAACCTCCTTTTCAAAAACACAGAATAAATTACGTTTCTGTAAAAACAGAAAAATAACATCCTTTGGAATGTCCAGTGAAGCGGCTGAAAGCGCTTGGAAAGTCAATAATTATGTAGTATTTTTAGATTTCTTATTTCCAGCAAAAAAAGAAACATGTAAGAATAGTGAAAAAATTAAATAAAAAATGAATAACATTTTCCTTGTTGGTCGTTTTTAACGAAACCTGTTTAAAAGATTGCTGCTCAAATATACATTATTATATATATTTAAATTTTCTATAATATATATATATATATATATATATATATATATATACAAATACATACATATATGGTTAGTGGCACAACATTTCATAACCGCTATAAAATGACTCATGACAATATTTAAAAGAATAAATGTGAAAAACGGGCTAGCTAACCGGTTTCAATTTTATTTCTTAATTATTATCATGAGTGGTAATAAAAAATTTCTTTTTATGTGATATATATATATATATATATATATATATATATATATATATATATATATTAAAGAACGAAATGTGCACTACTTACTTATTAACCAGGTTAAAACCATATTAGTTTCATCAGGCTGTAAGGGCCCTTTTTATACAGTTATTCAAAAGTTTTGAATAAAGCAAATGGAAGTCAGTTCTACCAGCGGGAAGTGTACGAAAAGAAACTGTTAGAGTAGAAGAGTCGGTTACATTTAACGATTTATACGGGAAATGATTGTGATCTTGATGCCAATTTAGTAGTATGTGTAAATACATGTGGTCGGCGAATTAAAGGAAAAAGCTCATCGGAAAATTTTCTCTGAAAATATTACAGAAAAGACAGGGGAAAGCCACACATGTTGGTGAGAAAGTGACTGAAGGCAAGCAACCAAGTCAGGATCGATTATATTTCAGATCCTTAAAACGAATAGCAGGATCACCCGACAAGATATGGTAACATTATTCAATGCACGGACGAATAGTTCATTCATAAATGTGCAATATGGATTCTGAATAGAAAAAACATTCTGGCCCGACAGACGGACTCCTAGCAGTAGATGCAGCTAGAGATTTGAGATAGTCGTTCTATTTGAGGTCGTTTGAGAGAGTGAGGCCATGAAAGCGCAGTGGGAATTAGATAGAAACTAAATCTTAATGAAAATTATTCGTCTTCATAAATAAAATTCATCAACAGATGGCCTTTTTTCTTGTTGCCCCTTAAAAGCTGTTACCTTGATTATGCTTTATGTTAAAACGAACTTATTTTACACAGCACATATTTATTTTGAAGCATAATCCTCTTTCTTGCCAATGATCTATAATTATTTATTTATTATTAATGAAAAAAAGCGTCCAGTACTCTCCCATTAATCATTTACATCTATAATTATTCAGTGAAATCTAAATATCATGATTTAGCTGATATCTTTTTCAGGCTTCAAGTTTATTAATCTAATTGTAAGCCTAAGTTTACGCGTATGTGCTTGTGCGTGCTCGTACGTATGTGTGCGTGTGCAGTTGTCTTTCATAAAAAAAAAAAATTGCCGAATTTATTAATCCCCAGTCCCGGAAAGGAAGCTGCTTCTGTGACTAAAGTTGAAAACGTGAAATTACCTCATTGTTATTATTATGAAATAATAATAATAATAATAATAATAATGGCTTATATATAAGAATTCTAATTATTAATATACATTTTAATTACGTTCCACTGGGTGTATCTCTTTCACCTTTATCCTCAAACTCCTGGTTATAACCACGATTTTCTGGCTGCCGACCTTTGTGCAATTGCTAAAGGCTGTCATGCATTGCGAATGTCGCATACAATTAATCACATGCACGGATTTTGTAATAAAAAGAGTTTGAAGAGAACAGACAATGAGAAAAAATAGCAGCACAATTTTCTTTTTTTGTAACTTGAAATTTCGCAAACAATAATTCATTTCGAATCTTGCAACTCATATTCCAGTGTTTTTGCTCAGTTTCTTTACAATGTGGTACCTTTTCCCATATATCTGTTATTTTAAAAGACAATAAGTCTTCAAAAATATATACCCACTTTGAATTTATATTCATCCAATGCCCGCTAATATGTTTCTCTGTTACATCATTTAGAATAATGGCGTATATATATATATATATATATATATATATATATATAACCCCCACCAACACCTTTAACAGAACTAAATAAATATAAGGAAAGAGGATTTACATTACTTTACACACGCCTGATGAGACATTGAAGTTTCAATGTCGAAACAAACGTTCCTTTGTTGCGGATATATATAGAACAATTATGTACATGTTCTAAAATATAATTTATAACAAATATATATATATATATATAATATTAACTGTAGTAATTACAATACCGTTATTAACAGAACTACCTCTGACGAAACTAGTATTAATTAAGCTATAGTTTAAATCGTCTTGTACAACCCACCGAGAACAAACTCGGAGGGAAAAGAAGGGGAAGTAAAAAAAAAGAAACAAACGAATTACATGAACAAAATGTCAAATACTCGTAGGAAAGAAAAAAAAACCTAAGACGAAAACCCTAACACTAATGCGCTCAATACGAAGGTAGAGCAACAAAGACATGTCCATGTTAAACTGGTTAAAAAGTGCTCTATAGTAAACCTAGATCTAGTAATAATATTAACTATAGTAATAGAAACAGAACGAACTCTGCCGAAACTAGTATTAATTAAGCTATAATTTAAATCGTCTTGAACAACCCACCGAGGACGAACTCGGAGGGAAAAGAAGAGGAAGTAAAAAAAGAAACAAACGAAGTACATGAACCAAAATTCAAGCACTCGTAAGAAAGAAAAAAACCCAAGACGAAAACCCTAACACTAAAGAGCTCAATAAACTTCGTATTGAGCGCTGTTACTATTGGTATTCTAATTACTACAGTTAATATTATTATTAGCTCTAGGTTTACTATAAAGCATTTTTTAACCAGTTTAACATGGACATGTCTGTATATTGTTCCCTGTTTAGGATGTGGTTTCCGGTTTTCTCTTCCAATCTTCACTTTTTTTTTCAATTGGAGTAGATAGACTAAACTATCGCCAGGTTTACACTCCACCCACGTCTATTGAACTGGT